>JANPWX010000012.1:749447-1043385 GCA_024734555.1 Trochalopteron elliotii | reverse complement strand
CTCTGTACATGAGATTTAACATATTCAATTTTCAACAGCCTTACAATTCCTCAATAATACACGTTATCCTTATCTCAGAATAAAGATGAGCAAAAAAGACCCTGTTTTTGTTAGCAAATTCAGTAATTTTAGTTCATCCCCTGATTAATACTCCTTTCCTCTGATTCATCATAAATTTTTGAGCTATGTATAACTACCCTTCAACATTTTTGTTTATTTGACAAGGATTTGTCTCATCTTTTCCTTTTGAGCTTCTTCTACTAATGTTTAAGACCTCATTTTTACACTGCTCTTTTTATGTTTTGTATAAATATTTCTAGCCTCTCTTTTGAGAAATTACTTGTATTGATTCTTTGCCTAAAGCTACCTCGGAATAGGTGCTCCCCCTTTCCTGATTTGGGGAACTGGCTTTCCATGGGCAGTGCCAGGCACAGCACCGGTGGAGGCAGTAGGGGACAGAGCTATCCCTGGTGTGCAGAGGGACAGCCCTTGCTTTATGCAGGAGCTAAACTGGTACTGATTGTTTGTAAAGGGATCCTCTGCACTTGTACAGCACCAGCTGCTGCCCCCAACAAACCCCAGAGGGCAGGGGCACGGCTCTGGTCCCACCTGGGCACAGCCCTGTCAACACAAAGAGCAAATCGCTCTCACCTCCATTCCACTGGGGACCCGGGGGCAGGGAGGCAGTCAGCATTTTTGAGAATCGTGTTACTTGAATTTAAAGATCTGAATACCAGCCTAGTTTCATGTGCCTCGAATGTTTGAGTTTACAATATATCTGTTTCTCTACTGAGTCTTATGCTAATTAGATGTGCTGTAATAAATAATTGGATATTTTTATGGGTTTCATTTTATAGCATTGTGCTGTCTGCTCAGATGAAGCAATGATTAAAAAACAGTGTAAATCACTACTTAGGTTATCCACATTTCTTGTGTCTTCAAATTGTTTCTTCTTTTTTTTTTTTTTTAAATAAGCTTTTATCTTAAAGTGTGGGAGAAAAATATTATTAAGAAAAGGTTTTGTGTTTAATTTCCTCAAAACAAGATCCACCATTCTGGTTTTCCTCTTCATTTACACTACATTTTTAGCATTTTAGGTCTTTTATTCCCATGTCTATTGTTTCAGTCTTCTGCTTCTGAGGTAGATCTCCTTCAGGTATTAATGAAGAATCCAAATCTTGTTTATATTCAATCAATTTTGAGTTCTGAATATAAAAGTTATACAGTTTTTAGCAGTTCTACCAGACAACATGATTAACAGATCCCTTGTTCTCAGATATGTTAGGTTTACTGTATCCTTCCATCACTGAGAAATCTGATTTCTGTTTTACTTTTACAATTGTTATCCACTTTTGATGAAAATCACCATAATGTTATTGTCCTTTCTAATATTTGACAAGTGAACAGTGAACAATATTCATCACTCAGCAGAGTCAAAAGAATTTCAATAGATTCTTACCTGTAATTCTGTTTTTCATTTCCTATGTGAAATCTGTCATATTGTGAATATGCCCGGTTTCCTTCCCAGTCCATTAATTCAATTCTTAGAGAATATTGCCTCTGACTTGTTATTGCAAAGATAAATTCATTTCCCAGCCAATGTTCACCTGATGGGCTACCAAAACCCTAGAAAAAATTGGCAAAATAACTAGATGTAATTATTGTAATTGGTAGAGCCTTTATACAATAATAAAACCATCATTATATTTTACCTGTACATTCTAATTACTGGTCATAACTTTCTTTGCTCCAGTTTGACGGTCTCTAAAATGATTCTACTAATATGCATGATGTAAGAATGTCATGCAGTTCAACTGGTGTTTGAAATGGTAGCTGAGGTTATCAGCTGGAAATTATTTTACAGGTCCATGATATTAATTTCATGTCATTCAGTGGGAATACTTGACATAGTAATATTCTATAATGCATTTAATATGGTGTTAAACCTTGTTATCTAGCCCTTCTCCTTGTCACCTTTCTCTCCTCACATTTCATATGTTCAGACCAGGTGATCTTATTTCCGATTAAGCAAACGATATAATTTTCAAACATAGAAAAATAATAATGAAAGAAAAAGTATAATTAATTTTCAAAACCAAGACATTCCTAGACATTCTTTTTTTATACATCTTTCAGGTTTTAAAGTTGTTTAAATTCTAGTGAATATTTTACTACATTAAATTTAAGGTTTTTTCAGTCATTAACTTATTTAATATATATTAGGATAATTGTTCTTTTTAAACTATTAGTTCATACCTGAGAACTCTTCAATCCATTTTACATTTTTTTTCTTTTTAGGCAGTACAAATTATTTTCAACTATAATATTTACTTGTGAAGAAGTACTCCAGTATGACTGTGCTAATTCATTTTTCTTAAGATAGGAAGAATGGGAACCAGAAATCTCCTGATTTGCTAACAGTGGGCCTGGGGGTGTTTTAGAAGGTCCTGTGAAAATTTCCTAGTCAAATTAAATGAAAGATTGGATTATTTACAGGAAGCCCATATTTTTAAAAGGGGTTAAAATCAAGAGAATTCCTAGGGACTAAAGGTTAGATAATGAGAAATGTGTCTGTGAGACACATTGGCAAGACATCGATCTTCTCTATATAATGTTTCAGTCACTCCTAACATGAGATGAAAACATTGAAAGTAGAGCTCTCTCTCTTTTTCTTTATTTTATTGCTGTGACTCCAGCCCTGATTAGTTGTGTCTCTGGAGGATGAAATCCTGCCTGCCCAGATGCCATGTGGTAGCACAGGTAATACTCGCTCAGGCAATGCATAGGTATATCAGCTGCAAATTTCTAAAGAAAATTAATTTTAAAAATTTAGAAGTTTAAAAGTTTGACTAGTCCAAAAAATAAAAATGGAGGCTTTTTTTGTTGATGTCGTTCCTAGAGAGAATTACAGTAGAAACTACTTTACTCAGGACTCATTTTTTGTCTACATGACCTTATCTGACTCACTGGGAGTAGAGGCTGAGGAGACATTTGGCTGTGCTGATCTGAGTACACTAACTAGTATTTTGAATAGCGTGTCTACCTTTTGGCTCAGAGACCATCAAGAGATAGCCATGGACAAAGTGTTTCAGTTGCAAGAGCTGAAATTCCATAGTCTGTGACGAGCCTCTAAGAAGTCTCAGACTGAAATGTGGGGCCACACAATTAGTTGGCTTTTCCTTTTCTGCTTGTTATTTCATTGTATCCTCTTTCTCTATAGGAAATAGTAGACTCTTTCCTATAGATGTTTCTGTAAATACTGGTTCTAGGTAATGCTGATGATACCTTGCTTTGAACCCATCTGTCTTCCACTGTGAGCTGCTGCTTCTCAAGTTTTCCCATTATGATGCTTCCTGTTATTTCTCACTTGCTGCTTTGATGGCATTCACATTCATATTTGGCTCCATACATTCTACCAGACAACACGATTAATAGATCCCTTGTTCTCAGATATCCTAAAACACAAAAGTACTTGTCCTTCACCTGTATGAAACCTGTCTACAGCTGGCACACCCTTCTGTAGTTATCACTATTTTCTGTCTGTGCCTTTGGTTCTTTCCATCTTCTTGCCTTGTCTTTCTACCCTTGACTGTCCCACCTGGTGTCTCCTGTTCAAGTAGCTTTGGCAGTTTCATACCAGAGCAGTTAGAGGTTTGTCTCTGATATCTTTCACCACTGGTCAGTGTCACTCATTTCAGAGTAAGGCAAAATATGCTCTGCATAGACTACAACCAGGAAGTTTGTCTCCCTAAAATCCAGAAAGAAGAAGGGGATCATAGCTGTTCAGATACCAGTCAAATCAGGTTTTCCTGGAGCTCACATGGTTTCTTCTTATTAACAGAAATATTATTATTATTATTATTATTATTATTAATCTATCCTTAAGGGAAGATTATCAGGAAATTCTTTCCTCCTTTTTCTCAGTGCAGGAAAGCTGAGGGGACTCCCCTTTGAACCATTGTGTATTGAATTATATATATCTTTTCTCAGTTAGATGACTGACTATTTAGGACGTAATATATGTAGTGCTTTAACATTATATGATCCCTTATGGGTTTTATAGAAACTCCAGACACCATATATAATTATTCTGAAGTAATGATTTTTATTCTTCAAATTTTCACCTCCTTCTCCCTTTTCACACGTTATTGCACTAAGATGAAAATCTATGACTAAGTGCTTTGCTCCCTTGATCAGAGGAAATTAAGCTCCAGCAACAAGGAACAAAAGAAATATAAAAAGAAATATTAAAAATTATGAGGAAATCCACTACATTAGTTATGAAAAAGGGAATCCTACTATCAAGGGCTACAATACTGAAACTCAGACTAGAAATGCCTAGAAAAGGATTTTTTTTTCCTTGACAGAAGTAACTTCTTTTTAAACAAACTACTTGCTTTTATGAAAAGAAAACTAAGTAAGTGGGATATAAAACATCTTTCTGAAGCAAGGACTGCTCCAAAGGAGAAGCAGTGTACTTTATTAAACACCTAATACGGCTAGAAAGATATAAACAAACAAACGGGCACACAAAGATTTCACAGATGTAAACCAGAGAGGAGCAGTACATTTCTGTTAAGCACAGAGTTGGCAGCAATTTCTTCAAGTATAATTTTATTATGCCAAACTCAACTGTTTCCAACCTGTATTTAGTCTGCAGTTCACTGCCTACATTTCAGAGCTGAAGAAAGACTTGCGTGCATTCTGTTTTTCCCAGATACTTTGGCTGACTTAATAACTACACAGCTCTCCTTGTTTATATCTTACTTAGACTGTCTCTATTACAAGAACACTACTACTGTGGTGGGATATGTAAACTTTTGTGTGTGGAAGAAAATGGCCAAAAAACCCCCTGAAAAACATAATTTAATTGCGTGTTTCCATTCCCAACTCTGAGGCTGGCAAAGAAAACAATTGTCCCTGGTTCTTTTGATTTACCTTCAGAATCCTTAGCTTTCAAAGAACATTTCAGATTTTTATCTTCAAATACAAAATATTTTTTTCTTGTCTCAGTTAAAAAACTTAGGAAAACAAATGTGTGTAACTGTTATGCCCACCTGTCCTTTATACTTGTGAAATACTTTTTGAACACTTTTGAGGTTTGGTTAAAAATCACACAAACTTGAAGTTTAACAAGGTTTCAGAGAACTGGTGTCTGTGATGAGTTGCTGCTGGGAGAAATGCTGAAGGAGAAGCTCCGCTGTTGCCTATTCCAATTGCTACAAGCAGACAGAGCAGCCAGCCAAGTGCAGATGCCGAGCAAATATTGCCTCAGAGGTTCTTAGACATCTGGGACAGATTGAGGGACATAAGAGGGGAACTCAAGTTTTTACCACAGAGAATCCTAGAAAATAATAGGGTTTCAGAAGATTATTAGTAATAAGAAGGAGACTTCTATGTGGGACACAGGACAAAAGTCCACAGAAAACCAGACCTCATTAATTTTGATATTCATGAGAGAACTCAGTCATTGTTCAGTAATCAAATTTCAGTAATGAAAAATAAGCACTTTAGTTTGAAGATCATTTGGGTTTATGCTGCTGCTCAAATCTGTGGGGCCCCAAGTGATAAGACACCTAAAGCCTTGCCTAAGACCATGCTTGTCATTGGTGGACTGATGCCTAAGATTTAGGACAAGAAATTTCGTTTTGAGAATGCCTTAGGGCAGTGTTAAAAGTTAACATTAGGAGTGACCTATTTCAGGCCCACAGCTGTTATTAAATATATTTTTTTCCCAGTATATATATATACACTGTCAACAAACACTTCGGTTTTTGCATTCAAATAGTTATAGCAAATGCTTGCATAATTATTTGCATTAAAGTTTTGTGCCTGAACTCAAGGAATTACATGAGGTGATCCAAGTCATCCTCAGCTATCAATCCACTAGGAAAAGGAACATCTGTATTTCATGAATGTGTTTGCAGTTAACTACATTTTAAGACTCTCTGAAACCCAGTGGGACACTGTTCCAAAACTGCATTTAAAACTCGTAAGAGACACTGTTTTTGTTATTTTCTTTCTGTATTTTGTTCATTATATGTTTCCAAATAAAGAGATTATTTCTTTAAACTCTTCATTTTATTCCAAAAATACTCAAATTTGCTTCTCCCTAGAAATTTGCAAATTATTTTGAGATAGCTGGCAAAACGGAGACTTTAAGCTCCCAACATAGTGCTTAATGTAATAGGAAAATCAGTAATTTCCAAAAGTTCTCAGAGTTCTCCTCGCTAGCACTCTGTGGAAGCTGGGACAATATAGCAGGGAAATATGCTTACATTTTCATAATATGCTTTCTTATCTCTCCATTATTAGTCACAAAAAGGATACACAAATGTTTGCACTGACCGAGCATAGATTATTATAATATTTCATTTTATTCTTTAAAAGCAGAAAAAAAATTACATTTTTGCTGCTGAAAATTGCACTAAGATCATATTTTGGCAAAGGCTGATCTGAAATACTACATAAAAATCACAAACAATGAGTAAATTCTTTTATCCTGGTTTTGTCATTGAGGAATAATAAAGTAATATTTTATATTACATTGGAGCAGATTGTTCTTGTCAACTTGATAGAATTTGTTTTCAGAGAAAAAAAACCCCACAATACATAACCTTACTGACAATTGTAAATCCATTTTTGCAGTCAGATGAAGCAAAGCTGTTTTCTGTTTCTATATAACTATATCGTAAACTCTGTAAATTCTGATATAATGCTCAACTGCTATGCAAAAAAAAAAAAAAAGACTTTTTTGTTCTTTTGTATGGATTAAAGTACTTAGGACTAGGAATCAAAGACAAAACTACATGATTGTATAATATTTATTCTAGATGACATCTGAGTTCTACATCAGCTAATTTTCAATTTCAATTTGGTTATTAAGAGACCCCAAACTACTAAAGCAGTCATAAGTACAAAGAAACAGAATTCAGTACTGGTTTTAAAAATGCCCTTAAGAATTTACAAAGTTGATACTAATTCAAAAATAATAAGTAGGGTGCAAAAGAATTTTATTAGCTTTGGCAAAATCTGTGAGGGTTTTCTGACTGAATCATGTTGCTCCAAGTTCATTAAACAATTATCTCTCTTACTTTATTTATTTTGTCTGATAATGCTCACAGGAAGCTTTGACTTTTTATAGACAAAACAAATTGAAACCAGACACAGCCAATATATCCTATGGGTTCATCTTCTGTCAGACAATGCAGTGAATAAAGCAGATAATAATTCAGTGTTTTACAGCAGCATTGACTTCCCAGAAGCCAAAAAGGATATTCAGCTCCTTTTGCCTTAGCTGAAAATGTGGAATGAATATTGTTTAAGATAATTTCTAAAAAATATTTGTATACTTTTTTTGTATACTTGTGTATTTTCATTCCTATCACATTATATCATTCATTCTGTTATTTGAAATAAAGATTTGGTTTATAGAAATTACTTCAATTTCCTCAGATAACACATGTTAATTAATGTTAATTTAAAAGAATATTGGAAAACAATTCTAAATATTCAGATTTTTCCTAGGAAATACTAACACATATTTGTTGGCAAGTTTTAAAAATATGTTTAGATTGAAGCCAGAGATACCTTCTCAAAAGACTAAAAGAAAACTAAGCTATTGTCAGTTTAAAGAAAGAAATGTAAATATCTGTATAATCTGCCTGAAAATCTTGTTTGTAATCTGCAGCAATTCAGTCTGTTGCACTTCATTCTAGACTAAATATGTTACCAGACATACAGAATTTAGGTTCACTTTTTACTTTTTCCTTCTCAAACACACACAGTATTAATAGCAACAAAATTCCCAATGAACAAAAATCAGAGTGACAGAATGAAGTGCAAGCCTTACACAAAGGTTACCTCTAGTTGGTTAAGAGGCCCAAAACAGGTCAGTTGGCTACGTATATTTCCTACAAATGAAACAACCAGTACATCTTCCTCAGCCCTGATTTCAATCTAACTTCCTTAGAATGTAACTGAAAATAGGACAGTATTTCTTACTGAGACAAATTACATTGAGAGCCTCCATCCCAAGCCACCATTTTCACTCTAGGTCAAGTGGATGCTAGGAATGAACAGGCAGTGTGGCTCCTGGAGAGAGCATCTCAGGGACACGGGTATGTATTAAAGAAATGAATTTTTTTTTGTAATGAAGAAAATGAAAGAAAAGAGAAATGAAAAATGAAAATTTTGAGCTTCAGATAACTCACTGATTCATTATTTGCAAAGAAATAAATGGTAAGTTTTAGAGGTAAATATGCAAAACGTAAGAAAAAAAATCTAAAAAAAGGTAATTTTGGTCATTCTGGGCAAAAAGAAAAACTTTCGGGATGTAGGAATTAATTCCCTTTTCCAAATACATTGATTAATGCCAAGTAGCAAAAATGAGCCTGATAGCAACATAGATGCTACAGCAAAGACCAAAAGTTTGTGAGTTTGAAAAGGCACTTGAGTTTCAGCCCCATAATCTGTCTAAATAGAACATGCATCAAATTTATGGATTGTTTTTGAATGTCCTGCTTGGCTCAGCTGGTAGTCTAAACAGTAGAACAAGAATAGAAGTCGACTGACATGAGAGTCAAAATGTTATACTTCTAATCTGTCCCGAGCCCCAAAACTAAGAACTGCTCCAGTAAGTTCCAAAAGAAGCAGATCACACAGAAGATGCTCCTCCCTGAAGAGAAATGCTGCTCCATGAGGAGAGCACACGACTGCTATTTGGGAAGACCTCTGTTATAATTCTGCTATATTTTCAAGACGCAGATTTTAAAAGCAACCTCACAGAATCTTACCTGGGTCTTCTAATGTACCATTTTCATCTTGTGGTTAGAACTGCTCTTTAATGACTTTAATCTTTGTCATGTTGCTCTACTAGAGGCTGTTAGCATAATTAAGCTAAATCTTGATATCATTATGTAAAATTTATTAAGTAACAGGCTTTGGAATACCATATGCATCTCATCAGTATAAATTAATGCTGTTAAATTGAAGCACTGATGGCAAAGCAGGCACAAGAATATATGTGTCAACAGAGCGCTTGAAATGGGTGTTATCCAGTAATGTTTGCTTAGGAAAGACTGTGCTGAGTATAACACAACTGTGCTCCAACACAAAATTGTGTTTAATTTCACATCCAAAAATATTCTCCAAAATAAAGAGGATGCTTCCTTTTGTAGTAACATCTCTGGTGCTCAATATAGCGATCCAACACTCTCTGAGACAAATATTGTTTCGTTCTTGCTCCCTTACATAATTCTGATGAATTTTACACTGTAGATTAAGCCTTGGTCAGGACCAGAAGAGTTTCATGAGCTTGTTTTCATAAAAGAAATATGGTCTCTCACCACTTCAGTATCATGTCTACCTCTACTGAACATACTGGATTTAGATCTCAGGAGAAGCAGAGTAAATATTGTCCCTTTTTATAGCACTGATGAAAGTAACAATTATCTGAGCAACTGTTGTAGTCAGAAGGGACTTTTTATTAAACCAGCATGACATGCCGTTCCTTATCACGGAAGGCTGGGTCTCTGTGAAAGGCGTTACTCACATAATATCTTAATACACATTCCAGTCACCAAAAATCATTTCCTTATATCCAACTTACTTGGTAAATGTGTGAAAGAAACAAATTACTTCCACGTCATCTATCCCAGTCCCGTGAAGAAAATTGTTTATTTTCAGATGTAAGAAACTTATGACTTTGAAGCATACTATCATAAGTAATGAATTTGTCACTATATGTTACAAAATTATTTATGTCTTGTGTGTGCCTTTTTTATCCCCTTGTAATCATAACCCACTCTTATTCGTTCAACATATTAATTCAAGACCACCACTACTCCCAACCTGTCTGGTTTGTTTACACTATAGAAACATAACTTCTGTCTTTTCCAAGGTCATGCATCCCTAGTTTTTGCTTTTCTCACAAGTCCATCCTGTTCTCAAATCCTTCATTTTGCAGAAGGGACCATGCTGGTATTACAAGGCACTTTATAAACTGCTTCACACTACTGACAATAAAAAACACAAAACCATCTCTGCTGAAGAAATTATGGGATTCATCTCCACCTAGTAGCTGGATGGATATATGTTTTGCAGATAACTTCAAGAAGGCTCTCTTCCTTCCAGAAAATTTATTGTACTCCTTTCCTATTCCAAGGTTATCTTCAAAATGCTAGCCCAGGTTCTTTGAACCAGTAATTCTTTCCCTCACAAGTGTTTCACTAAGACACAAGGGGAAGAAGAGTCTGTGGAAAGTGCTCTGAAGATTTCCCATGCTAACATTGAAACTGTCTCAGATCTAACACCAAAGTAACCCTATACCAGCTGTCATTTGAGAATGGCCTGATACCTGTCACTGCTTGGGCATTATCTATGCATGTTGTTTGAGTCAGACCAAAACTACTCTAAAACTCAGTGATGAGGATCTTTTGCCACAAGACATATTTGAGTCCTCTTTTAAAGAACACAGGGGAACATCTCTCAATGCAAGAAGTGTGAAAGATTTCACGACCCTAATATACATAACATACCTTAAATAGTTATAATCCTGGAAAAGGAATGAAAATTCATTCAGAATATCTAGCTTTAAAAAATCTGAGAATTATGAAAGATATTGTTCCCACAGTATGGGCTTTCAAATTATGAACAATTTTTTTTCTGTCAAGAACATTCTCCTCAGCCAAGCCATATGGTTTATGTAATTTTTGTTTAAAGTCCCACCCACATCTGAAGTTATTTTGCACTAAGATAGTGGAACCAGAATCAATAAGCTTACACAAACAATTTTAAAAGGTGCTTTATGCATTTTTATGCAGTCATTGTCTCACTTGAAAAAGAAAGTTATGAACATAATGTTTTAATTATTGAAAGGGTTTGGAGCTCTGTCTTTAGTTGCAATTCTTCAAGTATTTGGGGTTAAAATATAATCTGAACACTATTTGTAAATGGATACAACTACAACAGAGAATTATCCATCATCAATTAATGCTCCAAGAGGAAACTACATCAGCTTGAGTTTTTGTCACTTTGTTCCAGACAAATGCAATATAAATGGTGTTGAATACCTATTTTGAATGAGAAAAATGTTCAAGTTAACATTGCTACCGGAGCAATATGGAAAAAAAAAGAAATGCCAGAGTTTAAAGACAAGAAAGGTGGGCAGGGAGAATTATAACAGAATTTGGAACTTGAACTGAAACTTTCACAAGAGGAATGAAAATTTTCAAGTTTAGAGGCTTACAACAGGTGGAGACCATAAAAGGAATTAGGAGGCCATATTCTAAAACAGAAGCTGAACATTTTGCAAATAAAAATTGAATGCAAGTAACAGCTGGAAGTTTTCAAAATTAACTGAACAAAGGCACCGAAAAATAAAGTCTTTATTGGAATGTTAGTTCTTATGTAGGATTTGCAAGACTAGCAAGATGAAAACATGAGGTGACCAGCAACCTTACTGTCACAAACAAGGTCTTCCAGGAAATCGGTAGGACCTCTGTCCAAACTAGAGCTTACAGAGGTGAACTGTAGGAAGTATACAAAAACATATAAAAAACATCGTGTCAAGAAGGAAATCACAGACTTAGAGTCTAAAGATGTGTTTGGCTGTCTTTTAAGTAAGCAGAAGACTCAGATCACATGACTTGTTATAATAGCTTAGGTTTACTGAGGCTTGAAGGAAAGTCATGCTCTTCCAGATAACACAATGTAAATTCCCATTGGAATTGCATCCAAAAATACTTCCTGAGAAAGTTCTAGTGACTACCTCCATGGTCTGGCTGTCAGTGTGTGAAGAATTTAAGCCACACAAGAACATAAATTATCCTGCTCTGGTGTCATACCATGTCAGCACTATGGAGATAGCCATTCAATTTGACCCAGCAGTTTTAAGGAGAAAAGAAAAAGAAGAAACTGCAAAAGAAATGGAAGTGGTTTTGTAGATGTGCTCTTCAGGCACACACGAATGCTACTGATAACTTCTGAAACAATTGGCAGCAGACTTGTTTTAAGCACTGAACTGTTGTTGGACTATTAGATATTAATCAGGAACATGAAATTAAAGGAATGTGGAACTTAGCCTTGAACATCATTCTTGCCTCAAGGAAATCAAAAGAAAAAAAGTCTGCTGATCAGGAAGGTAGTGGTTGCCATAAAGCTTAGAAATTCATCTTTGAGTGTACAATGTACAAGTGATCCTAATCTAGCTCATGACATTATGAATGATTAAAAGAAGCAATAGTTTTTTGTCATTGGAGAGAGGAAAGTAGCAATTAAGGCACAGAGTACAATTAAATACTGACATGCAGGAAAAAAACTGGCTAGGAAAAAAATTGCTGTGAGCTGGCTAAGGCACGCAGTTTCAAATATCTATTGAGAGTTTTTCTCGAATGAGAGAAAAGCAGGAAAATAATTTTAAATGTCTGAGGAAACTCCCAACAGACTTGACCCCAAAGAAAGCCCCCTAGGAAACTCATAGTGAATGTTGGGCTATCAAGTGTGGAATAAATTCAGAGAATTTCATGGGAATTATTAAACTAGACATGCTAAAAGGCTAGAGAATAGGGAATCCAATACTCCATCACCTAATTTGGCAAAAATGGAGACAGTCACTGTGAAAGGTACATTCATCCAAGAACTGAAAACTGGAAAATGATCAAGAAGCCTCAACAGCCAAGTTAGCACATGAGCTAACCATTTACTTAGATTTGATTATTGCTAATAACTGCCTAATAAATGCCAGAAATTGTGTTTTGGACAGTAAGCTTGTGGAAAACCCCCTTCTAAAGGGTCTTGGGCATGCAGATGGCAAGCAAAAGTTTTTTAAATGTTATTTCCCTCTAGAGATCAAAACTCTTAATAGAGTTGTACATTTACATTTACTCAGGAAAGAAAATATGAAAAATGCTTGAAACTTGCTTCAGGGTGATCTCACCTTTTTTTAAAGAAATCATTTGTTATTCCACTTCAATTTTTTCTCATAAGCAACAAATAGTATAACAGAAAATTTATTGCAAAATGTGAAAGAACAGTAGTAGATACTGATAGGGAAAGGATGGAAGGATGAACTTATGGGGTTTCCTCTGAATTTATTACAATTACAATTGAATGCACAAAACTCAAATGGCCGAAGAGATTTCTTAATCAGAAATGAGTTCCTGGAAGCAAATGTACAAATTACACTGTACACCATAAGACTAAGAAGAAAGTTGAAGGATACCGGAATCCTATGCCCCTAAGCAAGAAGATACATGGCCAATCTTGCACAACAGTGAATCTGCAGAAAAGGTTTTGCACTCATTAGCTGTTGTTTCAGAAATCAAAGAATGTGTTAGTTTATTTTACAGAGTGGGGGCTGAATGCCAGTGGAAATGGAGAAAAAAAAACAGGAGGAAAAATCAGTACCACTATTGCGCTGCCACTGACTGTTTGGCAATGTATGCATGACTGGAGTTAAACACTTCCTACTGAAAAGATGTATGGCTACCCTACCTCTCACTTAACCTGTGTACTGTATTGGTGTCTAGAACAGAAGTGCTTCCATGTAAGCCAAAAACACCAGTGTGAAACAGCATCAAAGACAATGAGTGCCTCATTGGTGCCAGGTGGCTCCTGTAACCCAGCAGTGCTGTCACCTGTGCACAGACTGCTCCATGTGCACCCTTCCCAGGTAAGCTGCTGTAAGGATCTGAGTCAGAGCATATGTGCAATAGCCTCCTAACACTGTAACAGCCAATAACTTGTGAGGGCTTTAGCAGCAGTGCAGGCTGGTGGCCTGAATTCCTGTCCAGCTCAGAAGCTGGCAAGTACTTGCTTATAGCTTAAAAACTTCAACAGTTTTCCAGATTTGTTTCCAATAAGAACTAAATGCACTTAAAATTAATAAAGCCCTAGAGACTTATGGCTGCTGTTATTATATTATAACATTGTTTCTGTTAGCTTTAGGACCCCAATGAGATACAAGCCCGTGAAGAATATCTTAACAAAACTAGAAATCTCAATTTGAACTGTGGGCTGGGAAAACACACATTAAGTTCAACGGCTCCAAGTAAGCCTAAGTGCCATCCTGTTCCACCACCACACTACCCAGCTTCCACTGGAAAAAATACCAGAAAGGAGAGGGCAGTCCAACAGACACCACACACCATTTCTGAACAACCAAAGAATTAAGTTAGTGGTGCTATCGGCTTGAAGCTCAGATGCTTTCAGATCCCCCAGTAGTATACAGAGAGTCCACCAGCCTCTACCATTCTACATCCAACTCGGTGTTATATGATAACTACAGAAGGGAGCCTAAGATTGTTACTTTGGTGAAACAGTACATAGAAGCAGAGCAAGCCTGAGCCTCATCTTGTTTCATGACATATAGGATAAATTGTCAATAAAAGTCCAAAAGGAATCTTTTTTATTTGGTAGACGTAAATGATCCCTTAGAATACTGTATCATTCCTAAAGAGAAGAAAAATTATTTCAGGCTGCTTGAACTAGACAAAACCAACAGAATCTAATCCTGTACAGATCCACACTGGTGTGAAGGAAAAGTGGAGGAAAATGACTAAATGAAGGGATAAAAAAAGGCCACATGGGAAAACTTTCCGAAGGGCTGTATTTATTACACTGCCTAAGAAAATCTCAGGAAATAAATCTGAGAAAATCATTGATGTCATATGTATAAATTTTAAAAAGTCCATATGTAAGTTGCACATACAAATTCTAATTTCCTCACTAGTAAAACTGGTAGAATCTTCAAATTTTGGTTCCCCTAAAATAATTTGATGCTTTATGTTTTATTCGATTCTGAACCAAAATCAAGTAAAACAGTTTCTAAGTTTTCTGCTAAATTAAAACAATACGAATTCTAAAAGAAATTTCCAATTTTGTAACTCCATTAAAAATATTTTTGTCATTTTAATATCATTTTAGTTAATATGTATTACAAAATAGATTACATCCTGTAGTTATCCATAGGAGTCTGACCCACATGATTATTCATATTTTCAAGCAATAGAAAAATATTGAAAATAAAGCATCAATAGAATCTAAAATTAGATTTTGGTTCAATAATATGACATTATGTTTATTTCTGAAATTGTAAGTTCTCAAACAGAACTTTTTCCCATAGAATTTTTTAATTGAACTGAACTTACTTTTGTTTTTAAACATTTAAAATTCTCTTTTCATTAGTGTTTTTCAAAAACTGTAAAAAAACCCTTTTCTCTGCCAGGCTGATAATACAGTGCTGAAAACTTCACTAGGAATGTCATTGAAATCCAAGCCAGACCTCAGGGACTCAGAGAAAGGAACTCCATCAGAAAGTTTGATCAGGCAGAGAATGAAAAAAAATGAGAAGTTATTTAGATTGGAGTAAATTTTTTTTGAGTTGGCAAAGGGAAACTAGCCTGATTGAAGTAATGTCATCTTTAATTTAGTAAGTTATTTATTTTCTTGTAATCCTATTTGAAATATCAACATTTCCAGTACATTAAGTTGATTGGCAGAGGTGCTGTATGACTTGGGATAAACCCCAGTAAAAATTTTTATTCCTGTCTGAGGTGCTCCAAATTCTGAATGAGTTCCTCTCAGTTGAAAACATTCATGCCTTCGAAACATTACCACATGCCTATTACCTATTACCATCAAGTCAAAACTTCAGAGAGAGACAGCAGCATTCTGGCCTCATCTCATGTTAATCTCAGTAACTGATCTGAAAGAAACTCTAAATCAGGGGAAATAATACTCAACTAATAGAGTAAAAAGTATTTTCAAAAGTAACAGACATGATGAAAGGTAGTTCATAAAAGACTGCAGGACCACACCATCTCACTACAGGAAGAATTATCTATTTAGGTCAATAGGAAGTAGTTGAAATCTGACACTTGTATGAATTGTACAGTTACTGCACATTTTTCACCTTACCATTTTGTATTCTTTCCAGCTTTTCTGAAAATCCAGATTTCCATCTTCTCGGTGTTGTATAACTGTCCATCCTCCTCCAGCAATTTCCATATTGCAAAAGACCTATGCAGTAAATAAAAAAGAAAAAATTTAAAACCCAAACAAAAAAACCCCAAACAAATTTGCACTGGAATTCTGACATCTTTGGGGGGTGGGGGGAGTATTTGTGAAGAACAGTATTAAGGAAGTGTGTTTTCCTATTCACTCAAGCCCTATTCCCTCAATAACATCCTCAGTCATTTGATGACAACAATTCTTTCATTATGTTTAGTGTAATTCTCCCAGCAATGTCTCCTTTCAGTACATCACCAAGAACATCTACACATCATCCCCCTCTGCTTCTTCAGCTTTCCCTTTACATTCCCTCCATGTTCTTTTTTCTATTTTCTCTGCTGTGCTCCTGGAACCACTCCCTTCCTCTTAAAATAAACAAGAGTAATTCTTTCAGTTATAATAATGCTTGATATAGCTTTTAGCGGAGTGTCGTTTGGTCTCAGAGCAAATCTTGAGAATTCTTGCAGAAAACACTCATCCTAGGAGTCTGAAATGTAGCACAGATGAGGTTATTCTGTTTTCTTTGAATTTTAGTATTACTTGCATTGTTCCAGGCAGTGTCCCAAGATGGGACAGGTGACCTCAGAGCAAGCTGCCTTATACTGACAGAGAACATTGATAGAAACAGGCTCAAGAGGTGAGGTCTGTGAGACAAGTCCAGAAGTTAAGATCTACACTGAATATGTAAGATCATACCCTGTCACCATTGCACTAAGAAAATTATAACCTAGATACTAAAGATTCTGTGTATAAAGGATAATGAAACAATTTGACAATTTTGTTGACACTTGGTATTAGAATATTGTGTAAACTGAAATCTGTTACCAATCTTAAATAATCCATGTAATAATAAAAATGGATATTAATTTTATTCACTTCACTCTTTTTCATTATCCACCCAAAAATATAGAAGATAAATTATGAAAAAATTAAAATACTGCTTGTGCATTTGCTTTTCTTGGTATGTGACAAGCAGTAATAGTTTTTGTTCCTGTTTTTGTAAGACACTTGATTTTAAGATCAAAGTTTCTTAGGGTTATTCATTCAAGCAAATTTTCCTGATTTCATTCCCCTGTATTTATCTATGCCATACTGACACTGCAACTACCCTAAATTTCATGTGTTTGTGCTTTTAAAAGCTGTTTTCTGCCCTTTAAGTAAAAACTTGGTATGTAAGAGTGTTTAGCTTTTGGCACTCACATCAGCAAGAGCCAATCCATTAAGCACTGGTTGGCAATTTAAAATTTTATGTTGCTTTGACAAATTGGAGGTTACTATCCAACACAGTTAAATAAAAATTTGTCTTGCAGTTGACTAGAGGACCATATTCTACCCTTAGAAAAAGCTGTTCTAAATTTCTCCAACTCATAAGAACTGTCATGGTAACAATATGCAAGTGTTTTTGTTTTAATTTGCAGCAGGCATGCCAAGTGAAGTCCCTGTGAAAGTGCAGGAAGGAAATAGAATACCAGGACAAGCATAAACTTGATTCACGGTAACCACAAGAAAACCCACAATTTTCTAGACAAATATTTTGGCCCTATTCCTTCTTTAAGGAAGCCACTGTGAGTCAAAACATTTATCTACAGGATTTAATGTCTTTAGTCTGATTTATAGTGAGAATTTCTAAAAGATGGATTTCCTAATAAGTCATTTCAAGCTCCCATGAATCCACTGCCAATTTTTAAAGCATTGTATCCTCGACTATGTTAAGACTAGTCATTTTAAAGATGCATGCAAATTTTGGGATTTTCATACTACAATATAATGAAGTACCTGAAAGACTGAAGTTTTCTGAAAAATATATCAAATTGAAAGAGAAAACTGCACAGTGAAAAAAAGATTTGCCAGCAGCACATTTTTCATTTGCCATCATTCTGTGGTCTGGCACTTGCCGCAATGGTAGACACAAACACCTGCCCATATTAACAGGAGTTCAAGGTGATTGTAGATGTTCCTGTGCATAGCTCTAGCCTTGTCTGTCCCCGAAAAGATCAAGGCACTCAGCCATTTAACACCACTTCATGCATTCTGATACTTAACCCTCTACTAGAAAAGAAAAGAATAAAAAAGTGACTGAATTTGTATGCATTATAGATTCTGATTTTATAATTAATAAAATAACCTGACTTAGAATAAAAGACCATCCAAAACATTGCACTCTTGCTCTTCCTTAAATGCATGGACGAAAATTCTTAAGCTCCTAAAAGGCAAATATGGGATTATTTCTACTTTTTTCTGCTTTATGTACTAAATTATTAAAAATATATATAATTAGCATTCAGAGATAAGCTCAATTTAAAAGTAAATAGAAGACAGGAAAGTTTTACAAACTGCATTTTAAGCGCAGGCACACTAAGACCCCACAAGTCTAGTGGAGCAACAAGCTCGAGACCAGACCTTTGAGATTCAGGGAATGAGACTCAGCTATGCAGAAACAGTCTGATGACTACCATATTGGAGGACAGTGTGCACAGTACAGAGGGATAGCCTACATTTAATGGGTTAAAATTCTGCCAGATATGCTCAGAGAGAGCATCAACACCAATTTAGTGGGAAGACCACAAGAAAAAAGTAAAGGGGGAGGAGTGAAGACCACAGCCACAGCAATTGCTTTTGCAGAGCCATAAAGACACAGACACACAGAGCCCAGCAGCAGTGGATAACATTACACTTCCAGCACAGTACACCAGAGGTTGGTAACAGTCCTGTTTGTGAGGGCATTAGAGGAGACAGTGGGTGAGTCAATACATTGATCCACGGGACATGCAGAGGTCCTGTTTGCACTCAGACCAATCACACCTGGCCTACTTTGGCTCCCAAATGTAACTTGGCTCTTTCAATTCCAAAATGGGGACAACCTCACTTTCACTGCTCCCTTGCTCATCAGAAGCCTTGCTTCTCCTGTAGCTCACCCTGACTTTGCTGGGGACTAAGAGGATAATTCTTGCCTTTCCTTTTGCTAGGAATAATCATTTGTCCACATTATCTGGCACTGCACATACACAGTCAGAGTAAGCCAATTAATTAGCTTAATAGTTTAATTCTATCTTTTTCTCTTTCTATGTAAAAAATAAGGAAAATTATTAAGATCCTTTTAAACAGATATTAAACGCTAATTTTTCATGAAGGGCTTGAAGACTAATGAACTATATTAATGAACTATTGAAGCTAGAAACAAGAAAAGAAAACTGCAGTCAAAAGCATATGTGAGCATATAAAAATGAGGCGTATAAATGGTATGGAGTTGTAAGCATGAAGGATTTTTTTTTTATGAATATATGAATGTGAAACCAACAAAACACTAAAACTGAGAGTAAAATTTGTGTATATGACAAAGGTATTTTCCATTGAATATCAGGGTTCTAGTGTATCCCTTAGAAAATATAAAATGAAGGTATGTTTTGTAACCTGATGTATAAAATTGTTTTAAATGTGATAAGTTGCCTGTAACTGAAGATAATAATATACAGAAGATAATAATATATTAAGGCTCCTAAGACATTTCAGAACTGTGCATTGCATTGTGGTAATCCAGATAACTAAGCTGGCTTTAAACAAGCAAGTCTGTCTCCATGGAGTACCTATCAGGATATTAGAACAATCTGACTGTGTCTGCATGGTGCTGCCTCTGGGTTAATTAGTGCTGGCACAGTGCTGCACTGATGTGATTTTGAAGCTATCTCAGCTGGAGTTAGTTCAGCTATCTGCATAGCACTACCTTACAGCTTGTTTAAATGACCCTAATGTCTAAAAAAACACCTGTTAAAGCAATCACACTCCTCACTTGACTAACATGAACATGCCTGGGATTAGCCTTTGCTGTGTTATTGTGAGGATGAGACAGAAACAGGTGTATCAGAAATGCCCTCAACACACAGAAACACGCTCCTGCCTTTTCTTGCTAAAGCAGGAACCCTCCAGGAAAACATAATGCAGTGATATCAGCTGAGTTGTGATACCTGTGTTGATTGATAGCAGTGTCTGCAATCAGGGATATAGTGGAAACACAGGATGGCTTCCATTGTGTCACTGTTCTTATACTGCCAGTGAATGGGATTTGAGGTAAATATACCAGAAGCATCAGTGTCACAGTGTTTTCAGGTAATGATTGTTTTTAATTGCAATCCAGCTTTTGATCATGGTTTATGAACTTCAGTAAGGCTAAGAAAACTACTCCCAATTGGTACCTGTGATTTGGGCAGAGATGTTACCTCTCTTTTTGAGTGGAGCAGCATCTCCAGAATTTCTTTAATTATTCTCATCCTGCTCAGTAATGCTTTCAGGGATATCTGCCTTTCATGGCATGAGAATTATTTTCACATTCGCCAGAATTCTGTTGATCTTGGCCCATAAAGCTCTTCCACCCCAATTCTAGTCATGGCTTAATGAACTCTTAATTCCTTGCTAAGCTATAACATCTTGATGTTTACAGGCTTCCAAAGGCCTTTTGTAATAACTCCACTTATGAATAAGGTTGATCTTAATATGATGAGATCTTAATATGATAAGATGATAAGATCTTAATATGATCATAATATTGCTATGAACAATAATATTGGTAATATTTTTTACAGTCTTTTTTTGTTTGCAGAGTCACCATTTTACTGCAGTAAGAATAAATCCACCAGATAGAAGTGATTCCCTCCCTCCTGTCTCGCCCACTTTATGACCACCACTCTATGTCCCAGGTAATCAGCCCTTGGTCTTGGTGGCTGTTCCCAACAGCACCCTGTCAGAAGGGCAGCCAACATGTCTCCATGGATAAGCTGTGTTTAGGTTGTCCTCTCATGTTCCTAGCCTCAGCTGACTCAGGTACCTTAGCAACAAAAGCCTTGCAAAAAAATAGTCTCTCATGCAGACTAATGTTTCATTTGCATATTAAAAACCTCTCCCAAGTCTCTTTTTGAGAAGGATGGGATTATACACACTTCATCATTTCAAGCAGTGCTAGCACTCAGCATGTTGTGCTCTTTACAGCCAAAACCACTTTTCCCTGTCCCCTACAATAGAAGCAGAATCTTTTTAAATCCTTATCTTTAAAAACTACTCATTCTGCTACTTCTTTCCTCGTGCTACCAGATAATCCCCCAGATCAGCTTCCTCATTATCACACTTTACAAATTCACTTCTAAATTTTATCGCAGATTTATTTGCAGCCATAGTCTGATTCAACTGAGCTTGCCAAATGGGAGGAAGTGAGTCAACTATTGAGTGTACGTTGGAACTTAGGAAGGATTTTCTGTCAGCGGGAAAGAAGAATGTCTGGAATAATACAGTTAATCATTTTCTCAGTCTATTGTACTTTTTAAAGACTAAATATAAGACAAGCTTTTTTATACCAGTCCAACATTTTGTGGAATGATAACTTCAATAAAGGCTCAAAACACTTCTTTCAATTCAGAGCAATATCATATTAGCAAACAAGAAAATAAACCCAAAAAATTTACCTTTTTAGGATCTGACACATTGTTAATATAAATAGTATAGACCCCACTTTTGTTAAAACCAGATTGGTATACATCTGCACAGTCTCTGAATGGCTTTTCTTCTTCCTTTTTTGCATTCTTTGGTAAAACTGCAAAACAAAAAACATGGTAGAATGTAGTTACAACAACAGTCTTAAGCATTTCTGTATCTAGGAAGTCCACTTTTGCACACAGCACTTTTAAAAATATACAGTAATAATTGGACTGTGTTTCTTACACAGTTCATACATTTAACAAATTCTAGTACAGAATTAGTACGAAGCTTTCAGACAGATGGCAGAGTAGGCACTAAAAGAAGTCATGATACAGTTAAGCAGAACACCCTGTCTGCTGAGAGGTAACACAGCATGTTACTTCTGAGTGCAAAGGTCTGTGCTGCTGCAGGTGTTGCCACCAACTAAAGCTCTGCCTGGGAGGTTGCCAAAGAATGTCCCAGAGATGGTACATGAAGGTGGAAAACATGTTCAGTCTTGTGATCTGACACAGATGCTCACCTAAGACAGCAATGCTGGAAGGAAAGAGTTTGTGCTGTTCATGAAGTAAAGACTTTTGAGCAGCATAGGAGCTTGGGGCAAGGCAGCTGCTTGCTTAACTTTATTTTTTTGGAAGAGAATAATTTAATAATTTTCATATCTATGTTCATGAAGGTTGTTAAGTAAAATAAAAGAAAAAACAGTGCTACTGAAGTCAGGTGTCTAGAGGCAAGATTTTAGAACTCATTTTGGCTCAGCACAGGGAAACAGTTAATGTTATAACACCAGACCAGATCTTGATCCTGTATATTACAGACAGACCATATATAAATGAGTCTGGACTGAGAAATCAGGATTGCAAGATGTTGAGAATCCCATTCTTGAACAACCAGGAAATTCCCTGTAGAAGGAGTAACATCTGAGAGTGTTCTCCACTTTCACAAACAAAAAGTAGCATGACCCCACACAACAGTGAAGGATATGATTTCATTCCAACAACACATATTTTAAGTACATCAGCATTCCCATGGAAATCCATCCATCTACTCAGATTCTTAAACATGTCCTTAAGTGATGTGCAGGGTTCAGGCCAGCACTTCATTAATCCCTACAATAAGGATACAATATTTAAGTCTTCCAGACACACTCATCCTCTGGTGACAAATACTTCTTTTTCATTTTTGGCTTGAAAGTGTGAGTTATAGATACAAAAGGGACTATATCTTATTCACTGAGTAAAGTGGCCTCTACTGCAAAACTGACACTGATGTGCAACAAGACAATGGCCTTGCACAGCATGTAGGACTACACGGGCCATAGATGGTGAGAATATTGCCAAGGGTGTGCAGTTGGAAATACTATCTTCCTTTTGAACACCTCAAAGTGGTATTTTAGGATGGCAAATTCCTGCCAGAGCACTTGGTATTAATTCCATTTCAGGAATGGGGAAATTGAGGTAAAAAAGGTTTAATATTTTACCTCAGTCATTCCATGAAAAGGTGAAAATAGAAAAATATTGAGAAATCCAGTCCTGACTGTAAGACTATACTGCTCTCTAGGTAGGCATTTTGCACAAAATGATATTATTCTTTCCCTTTTATGTGTTTTATATTATTATTTTAAAATTTTATTTTATGAAACAAAAATCCCTTACTTCTCTTCCATGTATTTGCTTCGTGGTTTTTTAAATTCAACACTAAAAACACCTAGTTTATATATTTGCATAAGAAATTTGATTAGGAAATCAATGGCTTTGAAACTTGGCCATATTTGGAAAAGGTAGGGCTGGCAATGTTGTAGATTACACACTTTTCTGTGAGATAGCAGGGGGTGAGGTCCTTAGCAAGGTGCACGTGTCAAATGTGCACTCTCTTAAAAGTGCCATATTTTAGATAAGTAATAGAACTGAGGTCCTCGTGATTTGTGCTAATTAAAGACTTCATGGTACTTTCTGTAATCAGGTGGTGTTAGTATCTGTGGCCAAAGTCTAACCTGAATAATTACTTGGGGCTGGATCCAAAGCCTAGAGGAGTTAAAGCAAAGCCTCTAATTGATTTCAGAGGACTTTAGAATAGATCCATTCTTTCTGGCCTGACTTTCTCTAGTGCTGTTGTTTCAACTGGAGACATCAGTCTTTCCTGTCTAAAAATTATATTTAGTGGTGCGGAGGCACTGCTCATTTCCTTCAGTCTTAAAACACTTATATTTTATTGGCTGTATGAAGTGAGATTATCTTACCTCTTACATGAGTGTTATATACACACTGAAAATAACTCGGAAATAACTACTAAGATTCAATAAAGGAAATTTGAATCCTTTGTAACTGAAACTTAGACAAAAGAAATAATGAGCATGTTCTAAAATTTATATCATTAAAATTTTAAACAAAGTAAGGTTTTAATATCATAGCAAATAGCTTTGGTAGTTTTATAAAGAGATGGATCTCTAAGATTCATCTTAGAAATAAATTATCTTCTCATGCTTAAAAACTAAAAGAAACACAATAAAAGGGATGTGTGAGATGAAGTTGAAAAAGACAGATAGATGTTATAGATATGGCCATCTTTCCTCTTAGACAGCTGAAGTAGCTGAGATCACAGGAGAGCAAATGTAATTTCCTAAAAACGAAGCAATCCAATACCCATTTGGGGCTTTTTGCACCAGGGGTTTTACTCCACTGTAGCCAGGAGAAGATGGCTTTCCTTGGGTGCCTCTCACCCTCTCTCAGAAATTGGTGCTCCCACTGGAAGAAAAGCCCAGCTCCTTCACAAGGACCTGTACTATTACAGATTGCAGCACAGTATATTAAGCATAACTAGCTAAAGTTTAGGTTTTCTTAATACATCACACTGTAATTTGAAAGAACAGCCCAAACTTGACAGAAAATTAATACTCAGGAATGTTACTGGTAATGTCCTTTCAGCATAAAATACGTTTTCTCTAAGGTTTGCTGCTGTTTTTCTAACTTAATATTCCATATAGTTTCCAAACTACTTCTACATATTATAGCTCTAGCCTATTTTTTTCTTCAACACTACATAGACCTTGAATCCTTTACACATTAAGTAAAGTCCCTAAATGATGTATGGACTCACATATGGTAGATGTGTAAGTAAACTTTTTTAAAAGTAAGAAAGTTCAAATAAATTAGTTCTAAAACCAAATACGTAACCATTAAATTCCTTTGTAAGCTTCAAGATACTGATTTTACACAAACATCTAATGTTAGTTTAGCTGTTTTCAAATGCAATGCTTATGACAGTTTTATGTACCTGAAGAACAAGGTAAGTCTATGTCAAGCAAAATAATATTATCATTTTTTAAACCTGGATGCTTAGCCAAGATTTAAACCCTGGAGAGTTTCTTGATTGCCTTCTCTGGATGAATAAACTGGTAAGGAAGTCACGCACTTTTAAAGCAATGATGCCTGTGTGGAAGGCCTGTTTTTCTGAACAGAAGGAGAACCTACAATAATTTTTTCACCTCACTTCCAAAAGTCTTCTGGGTAATTTTTAGCCCAGTAACTTTCTCCTTGGGCTATGCTATCTGTTTTTCCCTACTTGATGGGAATTATTTCTTTCAGTGATCAGTCCTGCAGCTGGTCCTTTTCCTCAGTGCCCTGGATGATGACTGGAGTCCAAACAGTACAGGAAGCACCATCCATAACTGCCCAGGCCCTTTGGATCCCAGGAACCCAAATCAATGAGGTCTCTGTTAGGATGTGCAGCACCAGGGCTGAGCAGTTTCTCTGATGCACCTGGTCCCAGAATATTAACCCTCAGCAGAAAGCTGGGGTCACCACCTGAGGCTGTAGCCCCTCCAATTTTTAGTAGAATGGCTTACCTGTGCTTGCAAGAGGGAGAGCTCAGATAATATAGGGTTTTTTCCCAAATCAATAGTCAGGGAAATTTAACTGATTGATAGTTATGTGTGCCCTGTGTAGAGCGAGACTATTTTTCTGCTATCAGTTGTAAAATTAAATCAATATTTAATTAGTTTATTCCCTAACAGGTATCACAAATGGAGGATGTTTGCTTTTTTGCCCAGGTTTAAAGAAATATAAACTGACTACTAAGAATAAGTAGGTTCTGAAATATTAGTAATCTAGTATTCTCCTCTGGGAATATGAAATTGAAAGCACACAATATCTGTTTTTCCTAGCTGTATGAAAATTATCTAATTTAATCTCAGCTAGGAAAAAATTAAAATAATCTACTTGATTTTTTTTAACTGAGATTTCTGGTTGTTTTCGAGAAAAACTAAGTTGTCTCATTGCTTTTCAGGTCTCTATCAGTTATCTGGTGAATAGCACAGCTTGTCTATAAGCAATAAAAAATGTAAAAATGCAGTTCATTATGTTGACTGAATCAATAAATCACAATCATACTTCCTAAATTATTTGAGACCTGAACTGCTATGTTTGTGAAATCAGTTGAGACTGAGCTAATCACTAGACTCTTACGTCCTTTAGTGATACTGACAACAAGTGAAAAACAGCTGTTTGTTCTTCTGCGTGATAGTGACTTATATGGACAGATATGCAGAAATTTCTTTAGTGTCTGAGTGAATTATTATATTTTCATTGTTTCAATGTTCTATTTACATAAATCTAATTTTCTTATAGAATAGAAGTACGAAGAAGGCACTTTAAAAAATCATTCATGCTTTTGAAGTCAGAAAGGAGAAGTCTTTCTCCATATCTTATTGGCATATATAATTGACCTAAATTTTAGCTGTGCTACCAAAAGCATCTGAGGTAAAAATTTATGTCCTCTGTTGAATAACTCCTAAAAAATCAAAAAGGAGAAGGTTATAAATTGATGTATTTTACCTAAAGCTGCTAAATTCCAGAACAGGGTCATACAAGGACTGCCAAATGATGGTTTCTGTCTAGATCCTGACTGCAAATAAAGTTTGCCTTGATCTTGTCATTGTTCCAGACATATTGTGGGGAATCTTGCATTTCTGTACGTGACCCTGTGTCTCTGACCTCTTTCCCAGCCATTTGGGTGCAGCTGCTGTGCACCAACAAAATTCCAGTTACGATGGCAAATAGTGCCTGGCTTGTGAAGAATCAAATCCAGAACAGTTTGTTAATGTTATCCAAAGGATGTTACTCAAACTCTTAACCCAGTGAGGAGGCCTGGAACACTGCCCAAACAGATATACATATTCCCCAACTCAGCAGCAGCAATCACAAACAGATCTGACAGAATAAGGTGAAGATTTTTTTTTGTTTTGAGGAGGAAAAATATGCAAAGACTTACACTTTTTGCTGACTTACAGCCAGAGGTGTAATCTGCTCTTTCAGTGTTATCATCTTGCATATACCAACCTCCACTTGAGCACAAACATTAAACTGCAACCAAATAGCTGACTGTGACAACCACTATTGCCTGCAATAAGACAACCCTGTGACAACATCATTATGTTAGAAATGTCACACGAATCAAAGGAAAAAGCACAAACCTGAAGGCTGATTTCAATTCAGGTCTGCTCCCCAGATATAACTACACTGATGCCTATAAACTGAAATGACAGCTATGTAAGAGCACACTTGGGTTCCTCTTAAAATGGACTTGAAAACACATTTTCATTCAAGTACATATTACACATTATCTGTTTTTCTTCCACAAAACATGTTTCTTAAACACCATTAAATGTTTATTATTATTATTATTATTATTATTATTATTATTATTAAAGCTACCACTGTCACTCAATATAGCCAAATGCTAAAAATAATTAGAAAATTACAATCCATTGAGATGTATGAAATAAAAAAAAATATTGCAGTTACTCATTCTTGATAAAGTATCAGGAATTTTTATGCATCTAGCTAGTCAACTAAAAGTTTTAAATGTGAATTTATATGTAGTTACTACCCAATTCTAATTGTTATAAAGACAAATTATCACCACCTGATTCAAAACTTTCTCCAATGTCAACTTTATTTTCTACTTTATTAATTCAATGTTTTATTTTCAACTCCATAATGTCTGAAAATCTTAGAAAACCAAAATGAAATGGGGGAATATTAGTATGACAGCTACTTCTGTATGTCTTGGAGCCCAGCAGGCTTCTCAGATATGTCATTGCTTGTGTACTCATTTTTGTTTACTAGGGAGGTGAAATGAAGTTTAGGACTGTAGTTCGGACATGCATTTTCCCTTCAACAAAATATGCATTCACCAAAATGCTTTTATAAAGCTAATATTTGTTTGTGACATTGCTCTCAATCTGACAAAAAGAGCAGGCCATTGGCAACTTGGAAAGTTCATTTTGACATACTGGAATAAAATATTTCTGTTCTGGGAACTATTGCTCCGTAATCAAGTTTATAGATTATAAATTTGCAGAATGTAGTGTATAAAACTGTGTTGTCAAGGCTCCCATTATTTCCAAATGAAGTTATAAGACTAGATATTCCAGGTTACATTGCTGCTCCAGCCTCTCCAGTGCCCCATCTCCAGCATCAGAGCCCTAGAAGTCATGGGGCTTCCTCCCTAGACTTGATCTTTCAACCATTATCTTCTGGTTTTTTTCTTCTTATACTCTCATAATTACTTACTTCTTCTTATTTTCTTTTCCTTTTGGACTTTTCTAAGTCAGGAGGGCCCTAAGATTTTGCAAGAGCTTGGCCTGAAAAAAGACTCTTCAATATGAACAGATATTCAAAGTAGATGGTTGGAGAACAACATAAGTGCAGGAAAGCATATCCAGGAACTTACAGTGTAAGTTCTTCCTCCACCAGATGTAACATTTGCATATTTAATAGTTTTTGAAAGAATTCTCTTCCATTAATTTCTCCAGTTAATGTTTTTGAAGCCACGTTAGTTTTCATCATTCAGCGTCCCATACCAAGGAACTCCATACACACACCATACGAAGGACAACTTCCCATTGTTAGCTTTTAACAAGAGTGTTCCAGCTGGTGACACTGCATTCTTAGCTGAAAGTCTCAGTAAATCTGCACCCATGCTCTACAAGCCACCTACAATTTCTACTGCAATCTCCTTTTGTTATCTTTTGCACTGCCTGAAGCATTTGTCATAGGTTTAATTAACGGTATTTCACATACTCAGCCATCTGTCTTTGTAGATTTTTTTTGGTGCAATGTGGGTTCCAATACTTTACACAGTATTTGAACACAGCACATACTATGTAGTACATTTTTTTTTCTGATTTCCCATCTATTCTATTGTAACAATTTTAAAAATAATATTTTCATTTGGGCCATTAACTGGCAAGTAACACCTCCTGCATCTTTCATTCAAGATCTCACTGGGAGCTTACCTTGAATTCATATGGATGTTTATAAAGGTGAGAGGAAATAAAAGTCTAGAATTTCTTCCTTAGGCACATTAATATGCTGAATTATGACAATAGAAAATGCTGGCTTTCATTAAAATGTCCAGACTCTACGACAGTATAAGCATGTGTATAATACACATGCACATGCATATTTTGGATGTCTAAGGGAGCACTTAGCCCTAACCCCAAATGCAGTGCTATCACAAAATGTCACTTACAGGAGCAGTGCTGCTCTGGTTATATCTGTTGGCTGTGGACTGGTTCCATAGCCACAGAATGAATCAGCTAATAGGAGATCTTGCAGAATTTGTTTGGATTTGTTGTAGGGGCAAAAGGGGGGAGGCAAGGTTAGGGCTTTTGCTTGGTTGCTTGGTTGTTCTGTTGTTTTGTTTCTTTGTTGGTTATACTAATTGCCTATTCTGCTGGAGCAGTTCAATGATCTTGATTCACCCCATGATCCTACAGTCCCTGGACTGGATGAAGAAGTGGAAGGATTTTGTTTCCAAGGAAAAATGACAAAAGCAAAAATAGTCCCTTTACTCTCAACCTCTATCCCTTAATGGCTACATGCATTGCCCTACTGCATTTGGGAGGCCCAAGGAGCTGTGTGAACCTCCTTGAAGTACAGCCCAGAGTAACTACCAGGGCATGCTGAAATGCAATTAGCAGGGCTACAATGATTATACCAGCCTAGGCTGTAGTCCAGTAGTTGTTAGGAGCACTAAGGTTCATTACATAGAAGAATTTAAATCAATACTTTTAACACGGGGAGGAAAGAGAAAAGGTGTAGTCAATTAGATGTCTCAGGTTAACGTTTATAGAAATGTTTTAGTAGCTAATAGAACATTACTTTGCCCTCCCACACAGCCTCCAAGAGTCTGCAGTAAGAAAGGCAAACAATTGCATAGCAAGAGCACTCAAGCTATCCAACTACTCACTAAATAAAGCATTTAAAGCAGAATTTCCCTCCTGTAGGGCTGCAGGAATTAACTCGGTCTTGAAAAACGACATTAATGTAGAGAGCTTTCACCCTCTCCAGGGTATAATTATTTAATACCTAATAAATTATCTACAGTTATCAAGTTTGTTTCCCAATAAATCCAGCCTTAGTGACTGGCAAGAACAATAATACTTCAAATCACTGTGCATTTGAAAGAAATCACTTAAGAATACCATAAAATGGTCCTCATTAGTGAGCTGCAATAGAATGCCTTATGGCCCATTTACAAAGAGATAAAGACATTTAATTATCCAGCTGCAATATAGTTCCTTAAGAGTTTCTGCTTGAGACAGCAATTTTGTGAGTAACTAGCTATTCACTGAGAGGAGAACTAAAGAAGTCTTTCACTAACTGTACAAGGAGATTAAGTTGATGGCATTGTTTAATATTTCCAGTGTCTGTATTTCTTTAATTGATTTATATTTTTCCACACAGACACCCTAATGTGCATTTGATGTTTCCATCTGAACAATGGTATGCATACAAAGATATTTTTTACTAACAAGCCATTTGGGTGACACCGAAAGTGATGTTAGTTTATATATACTGATACTCTCTGTAATATCTTTGGTGTGAGTGAATAATGCCAGTTTCACAAAACTGAGTGAAGAGGGATTTGGCACTGATCTAACTGTAGGAATGAGGGTGGGTAATTGATTTTAATATCAACAGTCAAGAATTTATGTACACTTCCAGTATAAAGTTTTCAGTACAAATAAATATTGATCTCCTGCTGTGATCATCAACAAGTTTATAGGGATAAAATATCAGTTCTGTTTTGAAGAATTAAAATATTTTCCGCTGACATAAATGTGAAATGCTGCAAAAATTTGCTTATTTCAGAACTGAATCTCTGTTAAACTACAGCCTAAGTTGCTACTACCTAATATAATTCGTTGTACTTTATTTAAAGCATAACTTTGAAATTAAGGTACTCTTGCCTAAGCAGGGTATGAAAATATTTTTACTTTTAAAACATAATGATTTGGAATGAATAGGTTTTTTAGTTTTAGAAAAAAACAACACAGTTAGTGATCATATAAATATCAGCACTAACATCATTACCTTTAATCAGATAATATAGAGAAAAAGGGTACTTGTAGTTGTAAGTTGCGTCATCATGAAACAACTTACTTGGACAGAAGTGACTTCGTTGATCTAAAAGAAGTCCAGACCTGAACTCTGAAGATGTTAGGTGAATCAGATAAGACTGACCCCAAAAAACTCTCCAGTAGAGCTTTCTGAGCATCTCTAAAAATTGCATATCAATAGAGTCTTTACTGAACACAGGAATTGTATAGGACCTAAACAAAAAAACAAGAAACACAAAAGCCGGTGCTGCTGTGTATGTTTAACTCAACATCTCCATGACTGCACAAAGTCAGACCAGCCTCTGACTGCAGCCCTGAAGCACTTTCCAGTTCATTTGCTCAATAGGATCCAGCCACAGGAAGAGTAAGGCGACCCCTCTTCCCTGACACTGAGTGCAAAAGAAAGATTCAGTTTTTCTCCAGCTTTCAAAGTATAAATAAGAGCAGATCACTTACTGGAATGTATCTTTGTAATAGAATAGTGAGCTTTGTAAATTGCTGATGAACATTTTCTGATAGTGATCTTCTGATCTTTTTTTAAACTAAAAGTATTTCTGTTATGCTTTAAGCTATCTTAATAAAAATGAAAACCTCATTCTCATAAAATCTCTAAAGATGGAGGAAGTGGAGAGAAACTGAGAAAATTGATGTTTTCCATAATCTTGAACACATAATGTCAACCTTAGCTGAAGTGATATGCTTTGACATATTTGGGGAAGTTTTAAAAAACTGTGGAACACCAGATGATGTCAGTGCATTAAACTGGATTTTGTTTAAAGCTTTGGTGTAGGCATTCTAACTTTGTCAAGTCTGAGGTTAATTTATTCTTAACCAATAAAAATTTGGAAAATAATTAATATATTGAAAGCATCATGGTTTGCTCTTACACTGCAGATATTATATTAGAACACATTGATAATTAACATTCAATTTCTGGTATAAGAAAAATTCTGTCACTTCATTCATGAACTCATGTCTTAAATGACGTTTCAAACACAATCCTGATCCACCTCAAATGTACAGTTTTCAGCCAAAGCTGGTCAAAATTTTCTGTGCACCTGGGACAAAAGATTCTTCTATGTTCTGAAAGATAAAAAATGAAGTGATTGATATGACACACTCTAAGTTCCTGCCTCACCAATTAAGTCTCATCATGTTGAAAAAAAACTTAATAATGTCAAGGATGAGTTACCAAGAGGAGGAATGGGCTTAAGGAATGAAATATTTATAGAGAAATGGTATCAGGAAAAACAAGCTGTCACCTTCAAAATATGTCTCAGATGAGTACCGATATTATTCTTTCCATGAACAGAAGAAAAATGATCAAGATCTGTATCATAAAACCTTGCTCTTCTATACTGCTAAAATCTGATGGATTTAAATATCTTCATTATTGTATTCATATGTATAGTTGAATTAATATAATATAGAAAATTTGTCTTATCGAACACTGTAAAAATACTAATATTTAAAACTACTATTCTCTTTTTCTGTCCTGTGTTCCCACCAGGATTTTTGGTTTGGTTTTGGCTTTTTGTAGTTTTGGATGGGGTTTTTTGTGGGTTTGGGATTTTTTTGGGCTTGGTTTTTGTTTTTTTTTTTTGTTTGTTTGTTTTCTTGTGGCTGCATGTTTTTTGTTGTTGTTGTTTGGTTTTTTTAATTTTATGTTGTTGTTGTTTTTTAAATACTGGCCTGTATTATAAAAGGTGCCTTTGAAGTCTGTCTAATGAAGAAGGCCAGCATCACTGCTGAGGCAATTCGGCTCCTGTCAATGGTGTTTCTCCTGAGTCTGTAACCTTTAAATCATTTATTTGAAGTTCTCAGCCTATTCTCACTCTTTCCATCCAGAATAAATTTTTTACATCACATCAACTTTGGACTAAGAAGTGGAATAGATTGATTAGTGTTTAATATTTTTTTTTAAATAAATTACTTGCTATACCTTTAAAAAGCATGAATTCCATTTAAATAAACTTTTGGACATATTTACTTTTCCTACCTATAAATTGGGAGACTTGTAACTTTTCTGAAATGCAAGACCATGTTATTTGCTTTATGAATTCAATAGGTATTTCTGGGGAGGTAATTTCTTAGCATATACATGCATTATTTTGAGAATTAAGCTTAGCATCTTGTCAGCATTCAAAAGGATGATAATTCTTCATTTCTCTTTTACTAAGAAGTCACAAAACCAGACATTCATGACAAAACTTTCTCTTCTGTTCCATTAGTTTTCTGAGGTAAGTTTAGGCCAAACATTTTAGCAAGGTATGTTATTATGCAGTCTGGAAGACAGCCAAAGAAAAAAGCTAATAGGAAAACAAAAATAAATTTATAGTTAAATATGCTTTCCTACTGAATTTTACATTCCTTTATCCTTTATGTGGGTAGGACTACATAGGCAGTTATCACAACTTCTACAAATTAGTTTTTAAAACAATAGAAATTCAATAAATTTTCTTCTACTGGAATAAAAGACAAAGTATTTTTGACTGGGCACCTTTTGTGACATTTGGCTTGAATAATAATTTCCCAGTGGACCAATATACCTTCTGGACTAGTTGGTTTGAACTTGCTTACACATCTTTGATTGTATTATCTATTGTTTAACATAATTAGTAGTATTTGCCTTGTTTTGGGGTTGAGGAGTTTTTTGAGTAATATTCATGTGACTGTCCACTTTAGCACTACATATTTTTTCCATAAATAATTTTTATGACATGGCAGCTTAGAAGGTGCTTCACAATACTATTTACTGTGTTACAGATGTGTTGTTTGACAGTGATAGCAATGTGCTTTATAAATAATACCCTAAGACAAATAATACTCTAAGTAGCCTGAGAAATGACCAGTTTAAGAAAACAATAAGCATAAACCTTTTATGAACTTTTCTAAGAATAATTTGATCTCTATCCATCTATAATTTAACCTCTATTTTGTTATGTGCTACAGGTGAAGTGCTTTTACAGCACTTTTTTTTGGAGATACGCATGCAATATCTCTGTGATTAATCAGGCCTTCACTTCTATGTTTTTATTTCCTCTATTTTGTTGGGGAAAGGTAAAAGTTTCATGCATTTATCTACATTTTAATTTGGAGATTACTTAGATTACTTCATCTTTAAATAGTTATTTTAATATTCACCAAAACGAACAGCCCTTTCCTTTGGAAGGCTAGTGTCTGAAGGTGCTTCTATTTTAGAAATTCTTCTGTAGAAAATTTACTGGCAATGTTGTCAAGGTTTTTGACTCTGGCTTAAATGTAGAAATATACACAGACAATGTGTCAAGTGTGTTTAGCCACAGACACAGGCCAAAACAGAGACATGTGAGTCCCCATGGTACCCTGCATTTGTTTAACTCTCTGTAGGCTTTGTGACCTATTAGAGTGTCTGTTTGAAGGATTACATGCAACTGAAACTCTAGAATTGCTCACACTGGGAGAGAGGTGGGTGGTATTTTGGAAACTGAACTCAAAAACACTTCCAAGTTTTACAGGTGGCCCTTGTCCCAAAACTGGTCTGTACCAAAACTGACACTGAATATGGGATCTGGATTTTCTATTTAGGTCCACCTACATTTAAAAAAAAAAAAAAAAAATTGGTGTTGCTTTTACCTTTTCAGTTGATTTTTTGAGGGTGTTGGTTTTTGGTTTTTGGTTTTTTTGGTTTTTATTGGTTGGTTTTGCCTGGTTGATTTGGTTTAATTTTTCCCATTTGCCTTTAAATCTTTCAGTAATTTTCCTAATATATGTCTAGGCCCAGTGGAAGCACCAAAACAGATTTCTTAGGGTTTTCATCTAGTTCTAGGGACTTTGTTAGCTCCTTAGACTGTTCAACTGAACAAAACCAGTTTCTGTTCAGCCCTGTAGCTCTATATTACCTAGCTATATTATTCATAGACGCCTAGCAGGAAAACTGCAGATAATGTCCCAATTTATTTAAATTAATCTAAAAATAAGTCTTTGATGTGATTATGTCATTACTGGAGTAAATGTACCTCATGTTCTGGAATCAAAAAACAATGATTATCACCAAATTGGTTTCAAATTAATTGGTTTTGCTATATATTATATTTTTCACTTTCACAAACTGGAAAATCCTCAATACTATGACTTATGAGAAAAAGAAAATAGTTTTTCTGTCTGTGACTTAGACTGGGAAAGAATTTACACATGGATGGATGGATGGATGGACAATTTTTAAAATATCATGGCATAAATTTCAGATAAAATATAGCGACTTACATTTTTAATTTAGGAAAATCTATTAAAGCCATTCTCAAAATACCACAGGATTTAGACATACTTTGCAAATCCTCTCAACTCCTTTGTTCATGCTTATAAAGTTACTCATCTTTGACAATCTGGCTTTCTAGACTTGATGTCTCACTTAGGTTGTGCTTTCTGTCAAAGATGAATGTCCCTAATAGAGACCCAAAGTTCTAAAGAGGAACTATTCTCTTCTATCTCTGCAGCTTTCTAGTAATTAAACAGTATTTATCAAACTCAATGATGTCTACCTTTACCTAAATTACTCAAGTCCTCTCTTTTATCAATGGAAAATACTTCTCAGTGTTACTGGCTGTTCCTTTTTGCCCTATCATTAAGTATTTTGTGCATTTCCATAACAGCATTCCGCATATCTTCTTTCCCACCTAATAGTTTCACATGTTACAGCTCTCTCTCCTCATATGAAAATTATTCCAGGACTCTAATTTTTCCATTGTCCTATTCTTTTCTGGATCATTTCCATTTCTGCTACATCCCTTATGAAATTAGATGACATGACATTTACCAAAGTGTAAGACAGAGGAGGTGCCACTGATTTATGTATCACTTTTTGTTATTCTCCATTTTCCAAGAAACACAAGTTCTCACAGAGCATTTTTTGTTTTGGTCATTAATTCACACATCAAATTTGTGTAAGACTACCCAAACTTCATATTTTGGTGTGAATTTAGAGTACCTCCAGTTGGTACTTTCCAATGTGCATACATTTCCATCTTCAACATATATCTGCACAAATTGAAGTTGGCATTAATTTTTGGGACAACCTTTAGTACTTAGTCTTCATTGGAGTGGTCTTGTGCTACAGGAACATGTTATTTTAACTTAATCTACCTGGCTGCTTCTTCAACTGTGAATGTATCTATGAAAAATATTGGTCAGTTAGACTTAATCAGAGAATTAGAAAGAAACATTTCTTCACTTTAACATTTCTTATTAAGTTATTCTCCTGAAAGAAGAAATGTATCCAAGGAAAATTCTAAACATGATAATACACAAAAGGTAATGGATTAAAAAATCAAGGACTTAGTTAGGTTATTAAAGCTATATTTAGGCATTTAACTGTGCTAAGCATCATTTACTTCCACAATTCCTCAGAAGTCAAAAAGACTGTTGAAAACTCAGGTTTTCAGGCACCTGGATTTGTACCCAGGAGCCCAGTTTGAAACACCCACTTCTGTATTCCTTATTCAAAATTTTTATAAGAAGCAGCTGAGGAAACTAAGCTTAGGGAAAATGTTGGTTTGTTTGTGGTTTTTTTTCTTTGAATCATATTCAAGACTGTTAGAAAATCTTTTTAAGCTAAAAAGAACTTGCCATATATCTCTGCATGAGAATAATATATCTTTCATTTTGATATTGATTTTAAAATACTCCTGAGCTTTATTAGAACACTCTGGACACAGCCTTGCCAGGTTTCTTTGCCAAAAGGCCATAAAACATAATAAAGGATTTGTATTGCATCACAGTGCTCCTCTGCTGATAGAACAGCCTACTATGAAATGTTATTTAATTCAAAATGCTAGGGAGCTATGTAACAGAACGAGCAGAAGGGAACATTTAGAATGAACATGAGAAGGGGAAAATGTTTTTTTTTTAAAAAAAGTAGTCTATCAACACTGGCCCAAGCAGGCCACACTTCCAAAGTAAGAGATGTAATCCTCATGACTGGAGCAGTTTATATTTAAGCCACACAAGTTGCATGGGAATATATAGCAGAGAGAAAACCCACATCGCCTTGAGCTGAATAGCTTAACTCATGTAGTATGTCTTCTGCCTCTTAGAGAGAGCACTGAATCATGATGCAGGTGACAAATTTTCAGTTGGGGGCATGGGGGAGTTGTTTGCTGCTTTCATTTTGGTATTCTGCTTTTTATTTTTTAGTTCATGGCATTAGAGCTCTAGAATGACAATAATCTATTATCCGGGCTTTTCAGACTTCTGATACATCTCAGAGAACTCTTTGATCCATGCTTCCACAATTGTTAAAGAACTATCACAACTCACACATCTGCAGTTTCTCTCTGTGTTTATCCTGTATCTTTCTCAGAAGAATTTTTATGTTGTCATTTCTGTATGACTTTGTGTTGTTTATTAATAGTTACTAATATATTCTTCCAAGTGTACCATTTCCATTTTTCACAGAGGTCTCCACCCATCTCCCTTCACCAGTTCTGGTGAAAGGAATTTCTTTCTTAAGACATTGTGCTGTGTCTTTGGCATTTGAAAATTGAAATTCTATCTGAATTTCTGTCTCTGTTTCAGCAAGAAAACTGTTTACTAAGAAAGACATACTTGAGGAAAATTGTCTTATAGAGTCTTTGTTGATCTCTTCTTTCAAAGTGTGTTGTTTCTGCCTTTTTTGTTTGGAGCACCCAGAAACAAACAAAACACAGCAAGACAGAAGAAAGAAAAATGATTCCTTATTATAAATAAAATCTAATTCAAGAGAAGAGAAAGTGACATCTTTTGGACATCTACCAATAGCACCTTAAGAGCTATATAGAGAGATCTCAAATCATCAGTATTATAACCCATACACATGTAAAAAACTCTGAATTACTTTCCTTTGGTTAGCAGCCTGCTCTCTCAATTGACTGAAAAGAAGGGGTCAGCAAAGACTAGATGAAGTACAGACGGATGTAAGTTAAGACCATGGTTGGTTGGCTTACTTCCAGCAGAAGGAGACACATACTCAGGGGAACAAATCAGTATTGCTAGTGCAAAGGCAATGTAATTTTGGCCTGTATCTGCTATGGTCAAGATATAAAAACTCAATGATATTAAATTCAAAGAATCAAATATTGATGGTTGGTACAAGGGTCAGCCTCAGCACTGCCTGAACTTTACTTGATTTGTGGGTTCTCATCAGTCCTTTTCTCCTCAATTGTAATGTCTTTTTCTTTCTTGGAATAAGACCATTAAGTTTCGCTTTTCCAAAAATTCAGGACTTAATTCACAAGAAGTTTCCTCGTATTTCTGATGTTTTATAATGCCACTTTCTTACCTCCTTCCTTGGAGCAGAGGGTGATCAGAGTGTGAACTGTATCCATCAACTCAAGCTGCTGTTTCTGCAGGACACTGTTATTGCTTGTTGCCTTGTTTAACTGCTTCTCTAGCTCCTGGATTATGTAGCTTTGTCGTGTGACTAAACTTTGTAAGTTTTCTTTTTCCTCCTTCAAAGTGGCCAGCTCCTCTTTGTGCCTTTCTTCCATTTCCAAAATTCTGTGCTCAAGTAAACTAAAATGAAATAAAACAATTAGTAGATATTGTTTCATGCCAACACTGTTAATAATATAGAAACCAGAACACTTTATTCAGCGTATAATTCACAAGCTAAATCAATAATTATAAAATACGTCATATCTAGTAATTCAGCCCACTGAGTTTCTCTGCCAAGTAGTCAACCATAACTGATCTCTAAGACTGCATTTTGTGATGTTTGCATGTTGTAATGCTTAAAGGACATGGAATTGCACATGTAGATATTACTCTCATCTACAAATATCCCTATACACAAACATAGGGCCAGAAAAAAAAAAATTGATATAAAAGCTTGGGCAGAAAAGCCTGAGGTAGGCAGAGGAGGCAGAATAGCAGGGCATTGAAGAGGACATGGTTGGCAATATGAATGGGTCATATGATGAGACAAAAAATGGGGCAAAATGCAGAGTTATGAAAGACCATCAAGATGCGTGGGATCCACAATAAATGTACTTTTTGATGGGGTCTGTGAAGCTGGGATAAGAATTTCGCTCCAGATGAGAAGTACCTGCTTTAACCTTAAGATTAGTACTGTTTTCCCAAAAGGTAAATCAGCAACTTGCATTTGATGTTGGATTCCCTTGTTTTCCTTGAGTCTACATACATATCCCACTCCCCAGCCATGTTTTTTTCCACAAAAGGCTCCTCGGGCAGAAAACGGTTGGGCATCATGTTATGTGACCTACTTATATCAATTTTTATAAAGAATCTTGCACATGTATAGAAACACTTTCTCTGGATTAATATTCTTTTTCTAGTATCCTGTCCCATGCTGGAAGTGTTCAATTTACCAAGACCAAAGGCATACCAGATTACATCTAGAAAAATAGGGGTTTTGTAGACTTAAAGGACAGCTAATATCTATCAACCGTGAACAAGAAACTTTTTCAGGACAGTGCTTTGATGCTGTGGTGGGAATTTAAGAGAAAAGATGAAGAAATTAATTCAATCTCACTGCTACTTTCTCTATGAGGTTTCTGTTGTATACACAAAAGTTGTGTTTCTCATGCCCACAAACCGAGTGGTGGTTAAAAACTTGCCAACAAACTGCTCCCTGCTCAAGTCAGTCTTAGTTTTTATTTGTTTGCACTCTCCCTCTACCTTTGTTTTTTATTTTTGGATAATAGATCAGTGGCAAAATGCCTGCATAATTTTAGGTCATTTAACACAACAGAGGAATGTAATAAAATCCATATGGAGTTGCTTCTACTCTATATCATGGAGCTTTAATATGAGCTGTTAGAGATGATAACAATGCAAAGATTAAATTCAAGCACCAAAATTTGCTGTGCAAGCTAGAGTGAGATCAATTTATTTTTTTTAAAGCAGCAAATTTTTTAAAGAAATATTTTAAATGTGGAAATTACAAAGATCCTGAAGAAAACATACTTCGTAATATCAATATGTCTAGTTCTGTGAAAACCAGAAGCATCTGGGTAAAGGGAGCAAAAAAGAAAAGATGTGAGGGAAAATGCATTTCTGTAGGGTCCCAAACACAAAGGAGAATATGTCTCATTATTTACAAACAAAATAGCAAGATTTAGTGGAATGAAATAAGATGGTAGAAGGTTACACCCTGAAAAAAAATGGATTTTGAAGCCAAAGACTATAAATTATTTTAGCACCTTATTGGAACTGTGGCTGATTTTTCATCACTTGAATACTAACATTAACCATCATGGTTTAGATTCACATGGCTTTTTTTGAGAATATGTACATGGTAGCCTTTGAACTTTCTCATGTAGAAAGTCAGATGTAGTTTAGTTTGGCAGAAGTGGTTGAAAAATCTTCAGATAGGTTTGGTTCTAGTCAAAAACTACTGTCAAAGAAGCCCACTTCCTTTTGAAATTTATCAGTTCCATCAGTGAATAGAATTATTCTGTGGATAATTTTTCACAGAAATTATTGAAATCCTGATTGTGACTCTATATTGTAATTTTTCTGATGGACTAGTTACATCAATGCTTGGGATAGGAAAAAAGTGGCCTGGTGACAGTGTATAATTGAATGGGTGCTAGGTAGGGCCACATCCCAGTCTGGTATCTTACACTCCCCCCAAAATGTGCATTTTCAGTGCAAGAGAAGATGTCATTCAGGAAGATAGAATATAAAAAGCTACATAAAGCTAATAATATAATTAATATAAGCTACATAAAGAATATAGCTTTATAGTTATATACTAAGTAAAAGCAAAAAAAATCCCTTTATCTTTATCCATATAAAAATTATATGGATATAATTTTTAACACAGTACAATGTGTTTCCTTAATTCCACAGTATCCTGTCTGCATGTCCACAACTAAATAATTTCCGTATTTGAATGTTTTCATGTCAAAGAAAGAGCCTTTGACAGCCACAATTTATGCATTGCATTATTTGTTTTCCACTGTGGCCTTCTTAAGTCCACAGCAAATGAATCCAGGGGGTTGACAATCTTGTTTGTGGCAGCACTGGTCATGTTGAGCAAGAAAAGAGAAGCTGACAACGTTTAGAGCTCCATAGTTTGGCACCTACAGGGACAGACAGGAAGCAGATGTTTTATGGCTTTGATAATAATACATCCTAATATTTCTGAGTGATGTGTCAACACGTGGTGGAAAGATGGAGGTGTCATAGTACTTGCTTCTTTTACTTTTCTAATGTAGATTAAAAGTCCTGTAATTATAATCTGCAACTCTATTTTCAGGAATGCATATATATTTATGCAATTATCTTTCTGTATCCGTAAATCTATATCAGATAAAAGTAAGTCCTGAGGATAGGACAACTCCCTGTATTTCTGGGAGAAGTCCAAAACATTCATTTTTGTTTTACTATGAAACAATGAGAAAACTTCAGTCAAATCTCCAAATAAACAAAAGAAAAGTCTTCACACAGATTGGGGATTTCTGAACTGGTCTGTTCCAAAAGGAAAAAATTTTTCAATAGTGTGAGAAAATCTGCTCTTAGGGCTTTTGTCTCCAATACGGCCAGAATTATTCATTTGCATTGTTATAGTAATACTTGTTATAGATCATTTAAATAAAAAAAATATGCTAGGAAGTTCAAAAAATCTTGAAACAGATTGAAAGTGATTAAAGAGATATTTAGGGTTTCTTTAACCCTAAAAGTGTCAAGACCACTCTGTTGCCTCTTTTTTGTAACATCAGACAGCCTCTAACTGACAAATACCATTAAGAAATAACTTTGTTGAGTGCTTGGTAAAGATATTTTCTCAAATTTTTAAAGAAGCATTGTGAAAACAGAGTAAAAATTAAAATATTTTTAATTATTTTCATTAATGGCTATTATTGACACAAAACATTAATGGAAATGGAAAGGTTTTCTCTATACAAATGAGTCCAACATCCTCAAAAGGCTGACTGAAACATTCTTTTATAACACTTTCCAGTAAAATGTTATGGCTCTTTTTAGCAGTAAGTATCCTGTATTAATTTCCTATACATTTTAAAATCCTATATGTTTGAAATTTTTAAATTTTGAAAATACAACTAATTTAGACACATGAAACATTCAGGGGAATTACAACACAATAAAAATGAAATCACCACTCACTAGAAGCATCATATAATTATTCATATGTTTATTTATAAAGATGCAGACATATACATGTGTTTTTTATAATTGGTGCCTTCAATTTGGGGAAATAAATTAGGCATTTGGGGAACAAAATAAAGTTGTGAATAAAGTGTTGTTAACATGAATAAATACCAATATTACCCATTGAACAATGACACTTTGGATTCATTATCTAGGAGAATATTAATTTAAAACCAAACACACACACATGCAGATCCCAAACCCAGACAAATTTAGTTTTTCTAAAGGTTAATTATGTCTCAACGTCTAATGTAGTGGTTTTGGTGGGGCTAGGAATCTATTTTCAATGGTACAAATGATGTGTTGACTTTGTCAGGATATAAGCCTGTGGAATGACTCGGTGCAATGCCTCAGTGCAACTGTGCTATATCTAGGTGATTCAGAAAAAAACCTCAGCTAATTCTGGAGAGGGTAGAATACCCATACAGAAGTCAAAGAATGACTTCTAGTGAGAACTGTTGTCATTTTGAAAGGTGATGGAGTAGAACATGTAGGAAACACTCTGGTAGCTGTTCAAGGGGGAAGGAAAGTTTGGTTTAGACAATCTGCCTTATAAGGTAGTTTAACCACTAATCCATTCCAGACCACAGAAGATTAAGAGATTTTTTATAATATCTGTTTTCAGAATCCTGTTTAGACACGTGAGAAACGGATATAGACCAGATCATCTTAAGCATTAAAATACTCTCTTAAAAAACTATGATTTATTAAATATACAGATAAAACATATATTTTGTTGAACTATTCAATAATTAAAGACAAGTAATGTCACACTAGAAAAGAGCTATTTGGCCATATATATGTAGGTTTCTTTTATTATATATGTATGGGGAGACAAACAGGTAGAGGATTTCAATGCTTACTTCTGTGTGCAAGAACATCATTTTACCAAAGAAAGCATGAGACAGCTTCTTTGTACTTCCTTTTAGGTGAGTGCAATTTTCCCTATGCTGACCTTGCGAGTCTGATACTGTCTGATCAGTTTAAGGAAATATGAAATATGTGTCCCCTTATTTCTCAGGGCCAGGAAAGAAACAAGTCACTTAGCACCATTAAGCCTACTTTTGTACCAGTGACAAGATAATTCCTCTGAAATCACATAGGTGAAGTGTAAAATTGGAATTTATCTTTTTAGTATATGCACAACCTTCAGATTAAACTTGTAAGACATATTGTTTCCTCATCCTTCACACAGTCAGACAGACATTCAAGAACCATTCTCGAGTCCTTGCTTTTTATAACATATAACGATTCTTGTACTGAATGTATTAATCCAGTGGTATTTTCTGCAAATTCAAGCAAGATTTTATGTTTAAATTTCACTTCCACTATTTGTTAATGGAAGATCCAGAATTCCATTATATTTTTCCTCATTTGTTTAATTTTAGCAAATAGAAAGGTTTTTACACTTGCATATTGAAACGAACAGCAAACTATATATTAAATGCAGCTGGTACACTCCGGGGGAAAGAAAAAGGGAATTCACAAGGCAATTAGGAAGGGAAATCTTTCAAGAATAATTCAAAATAGCATTTAGAAAGCTCTTTGGGGAAAAAAAATGGCAATGGAAGAAACCACCCTTTACATTATAGTGGGTGGGAACCCACAAAACCAAATTATTTATGGCATGAGAACACTCAATAGACACATGATTCTAAGGCAAATGTGACTCTACTTATGCCATGGAATATCCTCTATTTCAGTGGAATATAAAGAAAAAAATTGGCCCCTCTTCCAAGCAGAGACAGGCAGTAAAGACAAAGGCCAAGAATAGATGTATTTCTAGTCTAAAGAATATGCACTGCTCCCTTGTTGATACACAGCGTTAGTTTTATTTAAGGATAATATGCAAGTTACTGTAGTATATCAGTGATCAGTTATTCTTACTATAAGATTTTGCATTACTTTCATCCAAAATTCCGTTCTCTGAATGAGATTAACATCTTAACTTTTATTTTATATACAGGACATTTTAGCAGAGAGAAAGAATGTATCAGCCCACCATACACTATCTCTATTGGTTGTTTTTGCAAAGACAGTAGCTCCTACACTAGTTCCCACTGTGCTGTAAACCTTTTGCAAAAGAAAGATCCTTTCCAAAAAAGTTTACAGTCCACGTACGTAATGTGGATAAAAGGAATTTTCTTTATTTATAGTTGTGAAAGTGATATGGAGAGGGATTATGGGTACCTAACTGCAAATAACTACTAAACACAGCCTTATGACTAATCTGCAAATATTGTTTAAATTTAAGCAAGCTAAAATCTTTGGCATGTCCAGAAGCCTAGTATCTGCTGAGATCACCGAGATTTGCATAATTGATTTCAAGATTAAAACTTGCAAGGCCAAGACTACACAGTTCTTTGTGAGGAGTAGATGATGATACAGGAGTGGGTGATCCATATTTTAGTGTAGTAATAATAACACTGCCTTCTTCCTAATTTTATCAATCCCCAGGAGACTTTAAAAGAACCCACACAATGCATGCGAGGTCCTTGCTTTGCTACAAGATTAAATTCTGTGTGCTTTTCCATCTCTCCACAAACACCTATACCTCTGAGACAAACAACAAAAAATGGGCTTTTAAAAACAGCCCCTCTTTTCTTCTGACTTTTCAAAATCATTTCATCATAATGTCAGCCAAGTCAAAGGTCAATTCAAGTAGGGCTTATTTGTTTACTGACATGAAGAACTTTTACTCTGATTCATTCTGAAGGTAAATAAATAAATCCCAATGATTAAGTATACAAGATGCAGTCTCTTAAGCAGCCAGCAAAATTTTGTTGCCAACTATATCACAGTAGATAAAACTACAAGTACTTATAGACTTAACTAAGCTTGAATTAAGTCAATTTTTGAACAAATTTGTAAAATATGTAGAATGAACTGCCCCCTGCCCATAACAAATCTGTCTGTGGATTACAGGGAGAGCCCATATAAGTAATTTAGGTCAATGTTTACCTGTTTTTGAGATTGCTGATGACAAAGTAAATCCCACACTAATTTATTCACATTTCTATTCGGTTAAGGGACATCTGTGAAGTTCAAGAGTTTTCAAAGTAATACAATTTCTTCAGAATAACATTTGCTGGAATTACTGGTTACAAACGGTTTTTAGATTAAACACATTAATTTAGTTTTCATAATCAGAAGCAATAATGATATATTATTCAACCAGGTTTGCAACTAGACACATTTAAAAAACACATTTCTTTGTAAGAATATTTTCTATTTTTCATCATGACCTGTATTTTGCCTTCTTTACCCTGTAGCCTCTTGCCCACTATGGTGCTAGTCTGCTTTATGCATAACCCTGGGCAAGGTTTTTCTGCCTCAGCTGCCGATTCCTGTCCAGCAGCATGGGGCCACACTGATCTCTGGAAGACTGACTGATCTCAATTAAAACAGTCCTCTACAGCTTGTATCACATGCTTCAGTGTCTGCCTCATCTTAAAAGCTGTTTGCCTCATTTCAATACCAAATGTAGACAGAGGAAATAGAAACTTTAGTCCTAGTCAGACTGACCTCATGGTCATTCTTTCTAGAAGGGAGCTGAGAGTGAGGCTGAGGAGTCAGAGCCTCCCTGTCCTTCCTGCTCACACCTGTCCACTACAGAGACAGCAGTGTATTGGATGTTTCAAAGAGCAGTCAGGAAGGGGTTTTCCCAGGCTTTTCCCACTGTCATGATGCCGCTGCCCAGGTGCAGCTGCTGTGAGGAAAGGCCAGAGCTGCCTTGTGCTGGCCACAGCTGGTTCCAGTCAGCTGTACAGTGTGAGGAGTGAGGGAAAAAGGGAGAGAAACAATGCTGCAGACACCAAGGTCACAGAAGGGAAAGGAAGGAGACACCGGAGCTGACACGACTCTGCAGCCTGTGGGAGATACCATGGAGGAGCAGGTATTTCCCATGGAACACCTTGTGTTGGAGCAGATATGTCCAGAAGGAAGCTGACACCTATGGAGAGCCCACGTGGAGCATTCTTACCCTGAAGTACTCTAGCCTGTGGGAAAGAACTATGCTAGGGGAAGGAAAAAACATGAAGAAGAAGGCGAGGCAAAGTATTGTGCACTGTCTAGAGCCCCAATTCCTCATTGCCTTGTACTGCTAAGGGGGCATGTAAAAGAACCAGGAGCAATGTTTACCCTGGGAAGAAGGGGAGGTAGAGGTGAAAGGTCTTTTTGGGTTTGTTTCTGTTTCTCACCATCCTACAATGTTATTAATTGGTAGTAAACAAGGCTGTTTTGCTTATGACAGTAACTGATGAGTGATCTCCCTGTCTTTATCTCAACCACGAGTTTTTCGTCATATTTTCTCCCTGTTCTGATGATGACGGGGAGTGGGAGAGTGTCTGGGTGGGCGTCTGGAATCCCAGACAAGGTCAGCTCACCAAACACACTCTCTGAATTGCTGAATTGATAAGCCCAGTGACTTCAGGTGCTGAGTCCCTGTGTCACAGAAAGGGAACACTGGAACTGCTTCCCAACTCTCCATTTACTGCTTAAAAAGTTTACTTACCCAATAGTTTTTAATCAGCTTAAACATAAACCCCAAATGTTTATCATTGACTTCTTAAAATGGAGCTTGGCTACAAGTATGCTACAGATAACTGAGTACAAAAAGGAGAGAGATCCTTCTATATGTCTTATCTTTGAATCCATTAAAATAAGAAAAATGAGCTAATGAAGATTTTCTGTTTCTGATGCACTTTAAGGTAGTTGAAAATATCATAATTCAATATTAATAATTTTCTACTTGAAAACACTCTTAAAATTATCCCTATGCTTTTAGGTTGCAGGAACTGTGGTCATATGACTAAAGAGAGTAGGAAAAAGAGTAAAAGAGTAAGATGTAAATTTACAGTGATCATGAATAGTGGTAAAAATCTGTTTACATTTATCATACAGGACATAATATAGTGCAACTTCACAACCCAGGTATTTTAGTGAGTTCGTAAATATTGCCTATGGTGTCCACTTACCATATTTGCTCCCTTTCATCTGTTGCTTAAAACAAAGTATACACAGATCACTTCATAATGAGAAGAGAAAGAGACCAACTACTTACTCTTACCTGTTTTTCTCATGAATTTTTAGGATTTCATGTGTCTGTTGTAGCAGCTGTTTTTCTAGCTTGTATGTTGACAGGGAATTTTCCAGTAGCTGAATTTCAAGTCTGGATGTTTGATTTAGCACCTTAAGGATAAATTAAAAACATTAATATTTATAGTGTCCTGGATATTTTGTTTTAGCAACATAATATAATAATTTCATTCTGATTTGATGATTTGTCAGAAATTGTTTCTAAATCCTTTTTTAACCTCGGCTGCTCAGCTGGTGCAGATGAACTCAATCAAGCCACACTGATATGTACCAGCTGATATTCTGGCACTCTGTTTACTGTAGAATAGTAGTAGATCAGCAAAAAAAAGGCTGCCAAATAAACTTCATTTCAATGGAAAGAACAAGAGACATGCCTTAAACATGCATTCCTACAAAGCACGCTTAAATCGGAAAAGTGCAAGAGTACTTGGAATGAGGTCAAAGTGTTGCATCTGCTATTTTGTAAATAGAGCTCCTACTTTAGCTTTCTCCTGCATTCTCTCTTTTTTGGTGTTGGCAGTTCAGTGTCTTATTTTTGTTTGAAACTGTTGACATTCACAGAGCAATCTGAATTGTCCTTTTTTGTCATCCTACAGAGCTTAAAGAATTGGGAAATGATTGATATACAGCAACAACAATGAAGATCAAAAGCTGTGATTTAGCCTGTTACTCATTATTTAGCCTGACACTTCTATCATTGACAACAGGTAGCTGTTTATTGAAAATCCAATGCTGATCTAGTTTCCTGGGCAGTCTTACCTTTGTTACACACATAGAGCTAAATGTACTAACCAAATAAAATGAAAAGAAAGACACATAACAAGGGTCAATCATCAGTGCTGTTATTACCAAGAAACAAAGCGTGTTTCCTGGATTCCTGTGTTGAAATGTTTTGTGTGGTAATGGATTAGAAAGGAAAGAGTTTGGGAAATGTTCTCTGCAATTAACAACTTTTTGAAAACCATGCTGGGAACATACCTGGGTTTCAACGTCCGTGAGTTTTCTTGTCTGCTCTGCTGTCTGGCTGAGGAGGCTGGTCCCTATCTCGAGCATGGTAGCAGTGTGGTTCTGCACAGCATTCTGCTGCAGCTGCACCATCTCTGATTTCATGTTTTCCACAATGTAGTTCTCAAGCTGTAAAAGAGAAAAGGTTGTAGCTGTAGTATTTTTACCTGTTTGGGCATTCTGGTGTCATAAAGGATGCATAGCTGGCATTCTTGTCAAAAGCAGAAATTTTAATTTAATTAAGGGGGATGCCAAGTCTCAGTTGACCATATTATTATTGTGGTAGGGATCTGACTATCTTCCCCTATCAGTCAGAGTCCCAAGATTTTTCCAAGTATCATGGTCTGCTGGCATGAGTTGGAGCAGGCCCTACCTTTATCTGTGTCAAGGTTGCAGAGAACATTTGTCTTGGAGATATCACAGCAGTTTCAAAATGAAATCCTAAAATACCAGAGGAAGATATCAAACCCTATTTGTACATCATAATTTACATGTGAGTCTTTCATGGGAGAGATCCTACATCCCTTGGTTTATGTTTGTTATTCAGTCAGTCAGGAATATGATTTTTTATTTGCTTGAGTCCCCAGAAAGATTTTTTCACAAACTCAGCAATAAACACAGCTTAGTTTAATTGAGATCGAAAATTTAAAGGACTTGGTGACACTTTCATGGCAATAAAAGAAAGAAGTTGTTAGCCAAAAAGCTGGCTTGCTACTTTGCTTCTTTGGTCTTGACATTTGGTTTGACTTGGCAAATTGTTGAACAGAATCTGAACTAGGACCCTCTAAATAAATTGGGTACCCCAGAGACGGGCACTTTTTGTTACAGTTTATTTTAGTCTATGTAGGCAGAATCATTCCCTTCTAGCTGACAGTGTCCTTGCCCTGGCACAGCAGGCCATAAACCCAGGGCTAGTTTACAGTATAACAAGATTGTTATTGTCATGGGTTAACACAGCTTGGTTTTTAGTTAAAGAGGAAACTTATATAAGCATTATTCTGGCTTGATGTCCTCCATAAAGCCTTAATGTAAAGATAGGTGGCCCAGAACATAGTTTGCAATGCCTTCTACTGAAATAACCAGTTGGAGTCCAGCTGGTTTAGACCCAGTGAAGATTTAGTCCTTAGTTTTGTTTTGCAACTGATGTTCTTTGTGGTTAGCTGATTTCAGACCTAAGCAGCAACTGTTTAACCTAATACTGTTAATCACATTGACCTGCTTCTGTAGCAGCAAGCGTATTTCACTGTGAAAGAGAAGTTGCACAACTAAATAGTAAGAACCAGATGGAGTTTATTTAAATACTGCAAAAAGGAACAGTAGTCAGATATAGAGTGTGATTAATAAGAATGGCTGCTTTCATTTTTTCTATAGGTATACCTGTGCCTAGGGGCCACCACTGTTGGGTATTCTAATGAGTCGCTTCAGCTGAGCTCACAAAATATTTATTACAAGTTTGATCATTTATGTGCACCTACTAGTTTTATGAACATTTTTACAAAAAAGAGGACACTGCCACAATGTAAAATATTTTCTGCATAAGACAGTTGTTGATGTTTATTGTTTGTTTGTTTGTTTGTCCCAGTTTGAAGAAATAATAACCATCATGGTCAAAACTGAAGTGGATGTCCTACAGTTTGAGAAAACAAAAAGTTTGCTTGAATTGCCAGGTAACCACTCTGAGCTGAAACCTGGAGAGTGTTTTAAGGGGTTGGTCAAATTTTTTTTTTGAATACTTTGGTAAGTATTTAAATGAGATTTAACAGCCAAAGAAAACTGTGTATTTCAAAGTAATGTCTACAATGGATGTAACCATTAAACTTACTCCCAGTGTAAGTTTAATGTTTTGATTTAGTTTATTACTGTGAGACATTTTACAGATATTAAGCTGGTCCAAGGGAGATTTTATTGATCCATTGAATTTCTATAACATTTTTTTTCAGAAGTATTTTGCCTGTATAACCCTTTCTCATAAGATAATATATATTTTAATTACCCTTTGTTTCTCATTTTTCTAAATAGTTTTGGTTTTTTTCCCCCAAACTATCTCATGATTGCAAATAGTCCTTGTGAATGAGCCCCATAAACTGGATGACTGTCTTTTTCCATATTCAGGTCCAGAATATGGAGACTGATTCTGGAACATTTGAACAAGAAGTTTAATTTCTCTGATGAATTTTCCTTCTTAATGAAACACAGGGTTCTCCAGTCATGGTACTGCTCATAACAGGTTACAAACACACACATTTCCTCACATCCAATGTCTTTTGTTTGCAGATAGGAACATAGCATGTCTGTGCTGTAGCTGTACAGTGCTTGATTTGCTATCCTGGAGCTTTCTGAAACTGCCTTGCTGTACAAGAGGAATGTGGTGCATATGTGCAACAGACACCTCTGAAAACCCTGCAAAAATGGTAACTGCATTTATTACACATCAGAAATCAGAAATTAGATATTTTCACATACAAATATGTGAAACACATATCCCACAGATAGGGATATAAACATTAAAATAAAATTTTAAGTAATTTTTTTGCCTATTACTTTAGTCACAATACAGAGAGGATTGTGATTGCATCTGTATGGAGCTACAGCAGTTTTGACTAGAAAGAACACAACCACAGATTGAAGTATATTGTATAACTCATAATTTTAATCATTCTAGTCTAACACTGTCCCCATGGTATCCAGGCTTTGGCAATTGCCCTTGGTTACTCACCCCTAAAACAGCCTCAGATTGACTCTGAGACTGACTCATTATAACAACAGAGCTGACTTTCCTGTTTCAGAATGACTCATTAAATGCTTTTGTAAATATTTGGTGTTCAGAATACCACCACAATAGTTTCTGTGAGCACATCTCTGGAGTATCAAGAGCTGTTCACTCAGGCAAAGGGGAGTTGAACAGGGACTGAAATAATATAAGGGGTTTGTTCTATTAATACCCCTTCCTTCCTCCTTTCACCTACTTCTTTTGGTTTTCTCAATAGATTTATTGGTTGCAATACTGGCCTTGCTAAAATCAATGCCAAAATTCCCATTGGCTTCAATAGGCCAACATTTCACCTATTATTTTTATTGCAGGAAGCCAACAATTTACCAGTTTCATTATGACCAATCATGGAATTTCATCTGAAGCCTTCCCTTCTCTGGAGGCCTTGTATTAAGGGTATGAACTGAGCTTTCTTTGTGGTTAGTTAAGAGCAATAGCATCTATTTACTAGGTGATAAAAGGATCCTTGCAGGGTGGCCTCACAGAAGATTTGACACATTCAAACCTATTCACACAAGCAAATTAAAGAATATTTAGCAGTTTAAGTAATTTTCTGAAACTCCTTCATCTTATAATTAATTTAAATTCAATTCCTCCAGAGACTCTGCATTAAACAAGTCCTTAAATTACTGTATCTATTTATTTCAGCTACTTTTTTTTGAAAAAGTGAAACAGAATTATATTCTGCATTCTTTTCCTCTCATCTCACCCCTCTAACTATATGGGTTTCCACAGCAAATTGATGTCCTTGTTATTAATTTGGCTGCATCTGCTTTCAGTAAGACTCATTACACTGCAGAGGAGTTGTGGGTAATGCTGAATTACCAGTGGGATGCATAAGAACGTTGTAACATTCTCAGAAATAAAACTGTCAGAAGGTTTAATGTTATTGGTTAATAAACATTCCAGAGGATTATATATTAAAAGTATCTAGCCTCTTCTGGACAATGTCTATTGAATAACCTTCACAGAAACCCCCTAAACACTAATAGAACTATTAAAATGGAAACTGTAACTTAGGGTCTACGTAATGATAAGAGTTTGTGGCAGATGGTTTATAAATAAAATAAGAGCTTTTTCTTTTACTTTGATCAAATAATGTTGGTCCCAGGTAACAACAATATGTTAAGAACTGGTATGATATCCAGAAGATGTTTTCATACAGTGCCTTACAACAAGACTACAAGTTAAAGTAACAATAGACGGTTCTCCTGCCATAGACTGCGCATCATTTGGAAATATAGAAAGACAATGACCACTGTTATTTTGTAAGAGTGGTTTTGTGCTGTCTTGCTTTGCAAACATGAATAAGTACTAGTAATGCTAAACCACAACCCAGCCAACAAAAGGTCAATTCTTCTTTATTTATTTTTTCGTTTGAGGGAAGGTCATACCTCCCCACAGTGACAAACTGGAAGTGAGATATAAAAATTACATTTGATGTGATTTGTGTTTTCTAAATACACAAAGTCTTAGTGGGAATAAGCTGGAAGAAGTAGAAACATATAGAATACCTTAGAATTTCTTTGAGTTTTGAAGAAGCAGAAAAGGGTTAGGAAAGACTTTATCACTGAGAAAAGTTATTTTATTCATGTCTTGAAAAAGCCAATATTATATTTATTTAAAAATATATTCTATAGGCTATTTCTCAATGAGGAAATTTGATAAAATGGTAAATTTGCAATGATTTAACCTTTATGTATTACAAATCCAATGAGTAGAGAACAACAATTCTTGCACAATTTCTGTTGGTATATGATTACTGGGATTCAAGGAACATGAACATGGATGCCATATAAAGGCAATGAATAATGCACAAATGTTAAAAGTCTAATCTGTACCACTTTTGAAACAACCTTACCTGATTACCTGCATTAAGATTATACAGGACCACATGGATAACTTCAGTAAATTTATGAAAACAATCTTGCAAGCTGAAGCAAAAGCTTTAAGTGACTGCTACACAAATTGAACTCATAGAAAGGTATGTTGGGATATGTGGTATATGGGGCTTTCAGAAAATCATTGGTTATGAAATATACTGGTTATGAAATACATTGGTTATGAAATATATTTGTGGGTTTCAATGCTAAGAGGAACCAGAAAATTAATCCACAAACTCCATAGGTAGTCAAACAAACACTCATGAGGAAAGCTGGCTGTAAAAACTGTATTTCCTTTTTTTAAATTCAATGTACCCAGATTTCTAGCCTTAAAACAACAAGAAAATAAGCCTGTTAGTTTTTCATTGCACATTAATAAAAGTAATTAGGATGATACTTGCACAATTATTCTGTACTTGTTTTTGCATTTTCATAAGTTTCTGTAATATTGCAACTCATCATTTTGACTTCTTGCTCAGATATTTTTTATATCTCAACACTCAGTCTCAATAGTGTGGTTTTCCAAATTCTGTTCCTGACAGAGAAATAAACAATGACTTGCAGGAAATGTATGTTCCTTTCTGAACTGAAACACTGGACTGTTTTTTCCAAACCAAATGTTCCAAACATATAAATGATACTTTTCCTTAAATCCTTGATTCCTTGAACATCTGAATCTTTGGCATACCATATGTTTACTGTCTGGCTATAAGGCATAATTCAACAGATGTAATTCCACTGTGACCAGTGAAACCACAGCTGCATTCTCCTCACACAATGACTAAACACTGCTTGATTCAGCCCCAGCTGAGTGATACTAAGATTTCTTGTCTGGTTGATTTCTAATACACTAATGACACCTGTCTTCATGGAGGTTGAGCCTGGGTTAATAGCAAACTTCAGTGAAACAAAAGTGTGCTATAAATGTAGAAAAATCTTTCAGCTAGCTAAGAACACAAGCCAAAACTCTAAATCAAACAGGTTTTCCTCTTCATAAAAATACCAGACATCTTTTTGTCAGAAGAAATCAGGATGTCATACATACACATGTATGACATTATTCCAAAACACATGAAGTAATCTGTCTGTTGCATTCAGCATCAGTATAGTGTCTGCAGCAATTTTGTTTTCAGTTCTGTGTGTTGCAATTCAAGAAAGATGCACATAATTTAGAAAAGTGTACAGAAGACCAAGAGTTGTCATAAATCTTAAAAATTGAAAGAATTGCTTAGATTGATAGAAAACAACTTAGTGAACAAACACAAAAATGCAAAGGGAAAGTGAATAACCTCTTTCCCACATTCATGAAGCTTCAGTATTGGAAGTTAAATTTTTACTCATTAGGTGAAAATTTTCTAACAGTACAGGTAATAAAATACTGGTAGGGGTTCTTCTGTGAGAGAACTGTGGAAAGTCCATTGCTGTGGAGAATAATTCAGGTGAAGATCAGACAAATTTTGTCATTTTATATTTCTTTCTAGTTATATTGATTTCATTATTCATAGGTTGATGAATAAGACCTATTCTTATTAATTACTGTACTTTTATTATTAATAGAAATACAAGATATGGGCAACACACAGTTCTTTGTTTCAAGATATTTGAGGACATCCCCAATTAGGATTACCCAATAGTATAATATTCAAATACGAATGTCAGTTCCTCATTAAGTATGTGGCAAGAAATATTTCCATTTTGTTTTTGAAGTTTTATGTCATTCTAAAATCTTAGCCATTTCTAGACAAAACCTCAAAAATCTATATGAATGAAATTTGTCACTTGAAATGCCAGTAATTACCCCTTCTACAAAAGCATACAAAACATTTAGGAATAAATTTCAATTACTTTTGTATGAATATTTGTTCATACAACCCATTTTTTAACCTTAAGGCTTAATAAAGTCAATAAGCAGCATAACTGAGAATCACATCAAACATGGTTTAATGGGTCCCACAAGGAAGCTTCTGATAACATTTAATCATAACAACATGTTCTCGATTTCTACTGATTAGTAATATTTCTGGTTCAAAGAATTATCTTGTTGAATGTTAACATTTATAAATTTTGTTAATATGTGAACAATATTTTTCTTTCTTATTTTCTAAACCACTTAATTCTATAAACTAAATTCATTTGGTTTTACAGTTGACTGAAAATATGAACCATCCTCAACATACACTGAAGGAGAAGACATGGTTATGAAAAATGCAACATCTGTCATATCACCCTAAAAACATTAACATCTGTGGGGATTTTTTTAAAAAATAATTTTCTATTAAAGTGTGGGACTAATTCATTTTCTTTAGCAGCTATACTTTTGGTGAGGTCTACTTTTCAGAAACACTAATTTTGGAACAACTTCTGTGTAGAAGAATATTTAAACAACTTTTGGCTCACTCCTAGCTTATGCGCATATGACATAATCAAAATTAGTTCCACTGAAATATCTCCTTACTGCATTGCATGTGGTTCTTGAAAAATGTAATCTTAAACTGCATAAATAGTTCTGCTTGCTATATTGCTTTGCCAGCTTATATCTAAACTTCCCATGAACCTGGGAAGCTGGAATAAAGTTTGGAATCTATATGTGTTATAGGAGATAGTATATTGATTTAACATTGTACTACTTAATCTATTTTTAATTCTGCTTGGTTCCTGACACTCATCACTATGACATATGGGCACACATTTCTGAGAAAGGTTGTGAAATTAAGACTCAATTATTTTATGCACTAGTCTTTCAACAAATTATTTTTTTCATGTTATATATACATATATATATCTTACAGAAGCTGAATCTCTTTATTCATTGCCATGTGCTCTGCCTTAGCTCTTCAGTTCTGTCTTAGGATCTTCCTGGTGAAAAGATCAAAAATTCTTTCTTATTACCATTTTTCTCTCTTTCTTGTGCAGGTTGCAGATTACCATTCTGCCTTTCATTAACCTGATATGAAGCCTCAAAGTCAAGTGAAGACCCAGTACGTTATATCAACTGCCAACAAAGTCTCAGTTTTTAATCCTTTTTGAAAGCTTAAATTGGAAGTTTAGGTGGCATAAATCATAAGTTTAGATGCAGTGAAACCACAAAAAATACTGCAACTTCAGTACACTTGGGTCTACAGGAATTCAAGGGCATCCCCTGGTCCATAACACAACTTTCTCACTCTTCCATGGAAATACTTATTTTTACCTTCATCCCAGAGAGATCAACAAAACATTCACTCTAGGCATCCTATCAATCTTATAACACTAACCAGAACTCATGATCTGCACACTACACGTTCATATTTTCTGTGTGTGTGCTTCTATCATGAATCACCTACTGGTGAGGAGAACTGAAACCTATCTCAGATCTTTTCCTAGGAGATACGGAGTAGTGAAAGCTTCCTCCAGTTTGGTTGTTATGGGAAATATAAATCTTATTGTGCACTCCCTGTCCTGTGATGTGTCATTGGCACCTGGTAAAGACTGAATCATGGTAGGGTTTTGCTTTGTTCAAAAAAACGGATAAAGTGCAGGAACAGTGTGTGTCCACAATTAGTGTTTATCCAGCTAACTTTAGCTCAAAACACATGGAAAAATAGAAACAGAACAAATCTGCATGGACAAAATGGTTCATGATCTGTTTGAGAGCAGAGAATCCTGCTACCAACTTCTGACTCGATGAAACTTCTGACAAGATAGAGCAGCTGAATGGACAAGGTATTTGTAAGCAAATGAGATTCCTCACCTCAACATATCTTATTTAGCAAGAAAATGTTTATAAAAATCCTATTTAGACTACAAACGATACTAATATTTTAATCAAGAACCATGTCCTTTTCTTCTTTCCCTTGCCTAATTATAGCAAGTATTATTTTGTTATGCTTTATGTCTTGCATTCAGCATTTGACTTCAACACCATGATTCTAGTTAATATTGAAGAAAGATTTTCTTGTCCATTGGTACCTAATATAGCAAAGAGCAAAACCTCTATCTGTTGTAAAATCCATTCCCCTGCAGAGCCCGGGGAGGCTGAAATCTGTAATCTGCTGAACTTCTTCAGTCAATACAGAATTAATGTCTAGAGAAGAGTTTACATATTCTCACGCACAGTATTTATGTGCATAGATTTACATGAGTGTACACATAATATTTCTTAAATTATGGGGTTTAATCTATGTAGGCAGCAATGTTCATTTGTGTCCTATAAATTTTAGCTATATTTATGGTTCTCAATTTTTATTACAATAATCTGAGCACATGTACTTTAATGATAGATGTTCTGCATACATGGCAATGTTTACCTTAGTTTTAGTACAGACATTAAAAAATTGATACATCTCCACTGGAATCACCTTATAATTTTAAGAAATACATATAAGAAATACAAATAAATGAAATTTACAGAAATATCTGTAGTAGTAAACTAAGAGCTTCAATTTCCCACTGCACTATAACAAAGTTAACTGCTCGTACAAACTCTAACACCTTTTCTTCCCATTCTTGAATTCAATATATACCCATTAATCTCTAAGTGCCTCCAGACATACCTATAATTCTCAGCACTGTAATGAATGTGTAACTGCATACCAGGGAGATGGTCTTGCCAAAATATGTGCAGCCCTCAAAAATTTGGTTTCTTCCCATGCCGATGGATCTGATTGCCTCCATAGATGTCAGTGTATTAAAATACATAAATAAAAGTCTTGCCAAATACTTTTTTCCAATAATTATTAAAATCAGAAAAATGCATAAAAATCTCAGAGTGAAAATGTTGCACATTCAGTGCATACATATTCATACATATTTATATATGCACATACATGTATGTCTGCATAAAATAAGGATTAGTTAATTCCACTAAATAGATTACAAAAACTGTTTTACAAGTAGCATTGGAAATAACTGAAAGTCACTCAACAACATCATGAGATATCATGTATTTAAATTAGCCTGTAGAAAAGACTAGGAAACCTAATAAGATAAAAGTGCCTGGGTTTATCGGAAATTACATAGTTTGAGATATATATCCTTTTATGGCTTTAATAATTGTATAGAAAGATAAGACATTTTAATAGAATAATATTTTAATAGAAAATATGAGAGCAGCCAAAGCGTACAAAGACAATTCTGGTCCCTCTTTTCATTACATTTCTCTTGAGATTTTGAAAGAGAGCAATCACATTTCCTTTTAGTAAACATGTGCAAATACAATCTTCTTCATCCCCAGTTGTTGGAGTGATGTTCAAGATATGATTATGGGGATCAAATCCTTGCCCTGAGTTTCCTTCTTGAATGCCACAGTCTCTAAATGAAAAACGTAGAACTGTGGGTTTCTCTAGAGAACTCATGTAGTGGGAATAAGCATTTTTATTTCCATTAACTGCTAAAGGAATAAACATACTGCAATTGCAATAATGAGGGGCAAAATTGGGCTATTCTCTGCTTAATACTGAGCATAAACTCAGCAGTAATAACAAGAAAACTGGATTGAAAATTTCTATTTTAATGTAACTCTGAAGAATAAAATCCATTTCAAATGTTTAAATTTAGGAAAGATCTGAAAATAAAAATCTTTTGGACATATTCCTGCACTTAAATCACTGTAAAGATGAGACAAATGAAAAGGAATGATGAAAGAGTCTCTGTCCTAAAGCCTTACTTTAGGATAAGCATTTTTCCCCCCATTTTTTTTCTTAGGACCTGGCAATAATATTCCCTCCTACTTCAGTTTATCATAATCACAGCTTTTCCTGGAAGAGGATGTTATTGTGATGCATTCTTTTGTAAGTCATGAAATCATGAGCTAAAGTGGGGAAGCTTTCACCCTTCAATTACATATCTGCTAACTTGTTGTTAAAAAGAGAGTAGTTTCTCTTTTTATGGCTGATGTAGAGTTTCTACTGTTCTTAACAAAGATAGGACAAATAAATTCGTAGTTGATCTACTAAGTCTGTCCATGAGCATTCATGTAGTGCAGACATAATAAATGATAGAGGAACAGTGACATAAATTAGAAATGGATTGGCAGACAAAGAGATGGGCATTTTGGATGCAGAAACTTGAAAATACATCTGGTTTTACAAGGGAAAACAGAAGCCACCAAGCATATATTTGCAAAAGTATACTTAATGGCCACAATTAGACATTAATTGTTTAAGACTCATGCTAGTTCAATACAAATTCAAATCATTATACTAACAGTGAAGAGGAATGGTTTTAATTATTTTTTAGTAGGAAGAAACTGTTCACATGTCTTTGATATGTCCTTTGGATAATCTAAATATGAATATATTTCTGGTGATCCAGGAGTCCTGGCACCCGTGGCACTCCTGCATTCCCAGCAAAGTGGCAGGGAAGCTGTCAGGCTCACTCAGTCACTGATTAAGTTGCTACTTTTGTTTGCAAATTTCTACACAGTGTCCCTGTGCCCAAAGTGATAACGATCACAGTCATTTCCGATTTGTAATCCAGGAACATGCACAGGCCCTTGCCCTGACGGACCTTCACAGTTCTCAAATATGAAGTGACAGCCCCTCTGGCATGATTAATGTAGTGGAAACACAGAGCCATGAGTCAAAGATGAGACACACCAGTTATTATAAGTCTGTACTTCACTCAGATCTTACTTGAATTCTTAGCATTTATCACTAGTTTTGCTCTCTTGTTCTTCCTTCTATGATACTTTTAATTTTACAATAAATCCCAAGTAGGTCAATGGATAACAATAATACTAATGTTTTCTTGCCAAGTAAAACCACAGTCAGAAGGGTGGTTTAGTAATAACCCAGAAGCATTTACAATGCAATAAAAAATACATTGAATAAACCAACATATCAGAATAACAGGTATATTAAATAAAAGGAAAATATCCTAGGCCATTCAAGCATGCTGTAACTCTTCAGAATCAGACACGACTATGGCGTAAAATCAAATATAGATTTTCTTAAACTTTCAAGTATTCCAAGACAGGTTTTTACTTCAATCTCATTTTCACAATGATAGCCATGTGGTACTGTTCTTCTTCCTCATGGGCAAGGAAAAATACCTGTTCTACTGACTTTGTAGTTGCTGTATATAAATACAGACTTTCAAGTCATTAGTTTAACCACATGGGCAGAACATATTGGAATTAGGATAACATTTCCCATGACCACACCTATTTGATTGAAAGAAGAATTGACATCAATAATGCTCATATCTATCACACTTTGTACTACAATAGTAGAGAACAAAGTGTTCATGAATCCCAAAGGAAGCTTGGGAGCTGTTTCACTGAACTGTAGATTGCAATCATGTTAATAGTTATACATTCTGCCCAATAGCTGGCAATAATATTTGTGCCCTGTAGTCAAAACTTTACAGCACAGCAAATTCTTCCATACTGGAAAGAGATAAAGAATCCTATCAGATACTAGAGAGATGCTGTAACTATGACTCTGGCAAAGTCATATCTGCTGCTCCTGAAGGACCCATGGAAACTGTATTGGGTACTGCAGGATACATTTGAACCCCAATGTCACCTGCAAACTCCTGTGCGCAGAGCACAAAAAATCTAAATACAAGTCATAAAAACATTGAAAAATAGATGTTCTGAAACAGTAATTCTCTTTTTCAGAACAAAGGTTTTCCATGCCTGGTATAGATGCTGATATAAACACGTTAACTCTGTGCCATACCTGAAGGTTTGATCTGATGAGGGGGTCCAAGAGTGTTAAAGCTAACTGAGCCATACAAGAGACCTGGGGGCAACAGATCAGGAAACTCCTGATTCCCTAATGCATCCCTGTCTCATCTGGATCCGATTAATTGCATTCACATAATGTCGTGTTTTCAATTTCCATTAGGTCAAATAATGGGCTTAGGACACAGAGTTTTTGGGGGATAGGGGATGGCACAGGAAGTCTGGAATTCTGACATACTAAAGTCAAGGGAGGTTTTGCAGGTACCCAGAATCTGGCCAGGATTTAATTCCTGAGGCTTTAGTTTTTGACTTTCAGTTCCAGAACAGGTAAAAATGTCTTCCCAAAGCCAATAGGAATGCTTTTATTTTATTTTTTATTAGCTGGCTACAATTCTAATCTGCTCTAAAACCAAACGATGGGGGCTTTTCCTTACTGTAAACTTATTAACATGCTATTCAAGATTATTTTCTTGTGAAAAGTATGCTGCTGACCTTAGTGCAAGTGTGGACATAGAGATTATTAGCCATTATTACATTTGGACTAAATTTCTAACTTCTAGACATGAAAAGAAAACTAAAACAGAAATGCTTCTGTCCCACTTGAAATAAATTACTCTGCTACCACAAATTCCCAGCAGGAAAAGGGAAGGGGAGGCATAAATTTCTTCACAATGTGTAGAATGTTTAATGGATTTCTGTGTAATAACACTGGAAATAGTGTCACTGTTCTTTGTGTCAGTGTGAAGACAAAAAGTAGGAAAACAGGACTTCATTTCTTTCTTTGCAAGTGGACTGCAAGGCCACCACAAAGATGTTTTCCTTAAAAGGAAGAATACAGAAAGGATTATGTAAAATGAGCTGCAGAGTTCCAGTTGAGAACTGAACTTCCTGAAAGGTCAGGTGTTGGGGGTTTGTTTGAAGCTTATCTTTTTGCCTCTTTACCGTTCAAGAGCAGATCTTTCTCAGCTGGGAAGAAGCAAGATCTCTGCTTTCATAGCATCCCAAAAAAAGGGATATTCCAAGTAGACCTGCAGTCCACTGCTGTTACATGAGAGAAGGTCATGGTATAAAAACATCTTCCTCATCATCATCCCCAAATCTGTGAAATGTGTGAGTGGAGGCTCAGCTGGAACACTGCAATAGCTTGACTGATCTGAATGACTTTTCCAGGTAGGACCTCTTCTACTTGCCAAAAAGAAATAGATAAAAAAATCTCAAATGTACTACAAAACTCTGCTCTAAATGAAAATTCCTTATCTAAACATTCAGCTGAGTGCTTAGAAAATGTGATTCTATTTCCTCTCCTTCACACTCTTGTTAACATCTGTGTTAGTCTGTTACTGCAAGATCCCCCTTTACACTGGGTGCACAGCTTTTCACTGGTGAACTGCCTGCCTTCATCAGTGAAAGCAGATTTTTGCAGGAAACATAAAGAAATCTCTCTAACAGGACTACCAAAATTCCCAAAAGATTTAGTTTTCAATATTACAAAAATGTTCTAGTTTTTTAAACTTGTATCACCTCCCAGATACTCTGTGCAGATCAGGGATTCACCTAGTTATACGTGAATGTGATGCATTCATAATCCTGCTTCTATTTATGTTATGCAGAAGGGATGTGGACTCTGGATTACTGGTGGTTGGAACTGATTATTCCTGAGAGAGTTCAAAACAAGGGTTTAATCCATTCCCCACTTTCCTGGTGGTGACAGTGTACTCCTGTATGTGACAGTTAACTCTGTAATATCTAAGCTTCTGTTTCCATCCTGCCAGAAAAGATTGTGTTCAACAGATGGGCCCATGGGTTTATCAGGTAAAAGGAGGCTCACACTGATAACTCATCCACTGCTAAAATTAAGAGTGTGAGTCCCTGTTTAGTAACTAACTACAAAGCACTTTGAAATACAAGGAGTGGCTAAAAAACAAGTGATGTTTGAACTTACACCTTCCCGGCTTCTGCGAGCTTTCCACAAGGCTGCTAACTTGTCTGACAAGAAGTCTCTGATACACCTGTGAAATAATAAACTAAAACATGGGCTACCCCAATAACTGTCCTTCATAAGGTAGCCCCAATTTAATTTTGAAAATATGCTAACACCACATTTCTGAAGGAAGCACTGTGTGAACGATCAAAACCAGAAAGATGCAGTTATACGTTATATAACTGCATATAGAAAAAAGGTTTTCTACCTGCTGTTTTTTACTTCAGTGCTGTTTTGTACTGGTTAATAAACAAATATTGTCATAAATGTGAATGGAACTCTTCCATGCCTGATTAAAACATGATGCCAGCCCCACTTGCCCTTTTATTGTCAAGATGCTTCAGACAAATTATTAGTGACATGTAAAAGACTGAAATAATCAGTCACAAATATGAAGAACAGCTCAGTGGTGGATGTGTTTCACTGACATGTTTAAGAATGGCAGAGAGTTTTGGCACAGACTGCACTGCACATCAGCTGAACCAGCTGAAGAATGTTTGACTCCTTTGCTGCAATAGATCTTCATAATCCCCATTTTTTAGCACATGGTTCACAAAGCCAGTGTGGTAAGAAGGATTTTTAATATAAACTGGCTTTCTAAGACCTGAAAAGTTAATCAGATTGGTATTTAATTCTATTTCTTTTATTCTTACAGCCTATTCTACTTGTGCATGAACTGTAAAGCTTTTATTGAGAAGAGTGAGCTGCATGCTAAAAATCAAACATACAGTATATAATTAGCTATGGCAGACTTAGTAGTTGGAGGGATATACTTTAGGAAATAATCCTGAGCTTTCAAGGAAGGAAATAGATGACCAAATAGTTTTATTCAATTTATAATTCCTAAGATGCTGTGAATAGTTGCCCTTTGGTAACTCAGCAAAATGATTACTTAATAACAAATTACCAGAACATAAAATGTTTTGGGTTTGAAGGGACCTTACAGACCATCTAGTTCCACCCCCACTGCCATGAGCAGGGGCACCTCCCACTAGATCAGGCTGCCCAGAGCTCCATCCATCCTTGGCCTTGAATACTTAGACAGATGGAGCATTCACAGCTTCCCTGGGCAACCTGTTCCAGTGCTTCACCACCTTCACAACAAAGAATTTCTTCCTAATATCCAATCTAATTCATCCCCTTTTCCAATTTAAAGCCATCCTCATCCTATCACTACAGTTCCTGATGAAGAGCCCCTCTCCAGCTCCCTTGTAGGCCCCTTCATGTACTGGAAGGAGTTATTATTTAATTATGATCATTTAATAAGAAATAGAGTAAATTTTAATTGCTATAAATATCCTTCCAGAATAGTTTTATGCATAATAAGATATAAACACAAAAAGATGTTTGTCTTTTGAATGATTTTAAATTATTTTGAAGTTATGGGTTATTTTAAAAAAAAACAAACAGTATGGTATGGTTTCTACTCAGAAAATTGTGTGAGATAAATACATTGAATTTCAAAATGCAGGCCAGCCTTTCTGCTAGAAATAGGCCATTTCACTTAAAAAAAAAAACCTGTAATACAACATCAGAACTGATGACACAGCATGACAGCTATATTTTATTTATGGTAACTGCCAAAATCAGATTCAATTAGATATTTTCACTGTCCTTCTAATTTTGTTTAAAACTGCATTTGCTTCTCAGATTTAATGAAACTTTAATACCATTAAAGGAAAAGTTAGTTAGCTCATTAAATTAAATTTAAATTCATACAGTTTTTCCAACATAAATAAATAATCCAAATACTTCTATCCAGACAAATTTAATGTGATGTTCAATTAAGAGAACAGACCATTCCATAATAATCTAAATCCACACAGTAACTAGAAATATTTTTATAAGACAATGCCAACTTAAAGTCAACCTTCTCTTTAGACCTTTTTTTATCTTATTTACACCCTTTTCATGTAATACCAACAGTAATATGTAAATGAGTCCTGAGAAAAAGAAACTATTTCTGGTAAGTTTATTTGGTTTTTACAGCTAATGACATTTTGTCTCTGTTCAATTTCTACTCATTTAACTGCCCATGAAGCGCCATAAATAATGTCAAGATGACAATGTCAGTCTACATATAAGCCCAACTCTTACCATAGCCAGGCAACTTCAGACAGAGACAAATCAATATAATTTATGACTTCTGTTCTTTGAAAAAGAGGAAGGAGGTCTCAGTCCCAGCCTTTGCACACACGTACAGATCAATATTATCAAGTGCCTATACAACTGTACTGGTAGATCTGTACAGTGGTTGAAATTGTGAGCATTTGTTCCTACATGGTCTGCTCTCACAGAGATCTCAGAACAGGATCAGGCTATATGAACTGAAGAGAAGCCAGTAAATTATTTCATCAAACTCTCCAAAATCTGACAAATGGAAATGCCTTTGGCAGCACTGACCTGTGTGGTATTTTACAAGTGAGCTGATTATGATGGGATGTCCTGACCATTAATAATTTTCTAAGCTGTGCAGTTAAACCAAAGGAGTCTTTCTTCTTTTTCATTCTTAGCTATCTGCATAAAAGGCCAATCATGATCTCATTAAAGACAGTGACTCGAGTAGGGGTTTTTCGGTGGTTTTCTGCCTGTTGGTGATCTACGCTTTTACAAGGTAGTTAGTAGTTCTTTCTTTGACTGTTGGAATGCACATCAATTATCTCTTCAAAGAGACCCTCAACTTACTTAAAATCAGCTACTCAAAGGTTTATATTTACTTAAAAAACCTTAATATCTCCTCAGAAAAAAATCCTTATTTTGGCTTAGTTTCCACTGCTGGGTTTTCACTGGACGTGTTTCTGCCACTACAACTCAGTACTAACTTTGTTAGGTTCAGCCACAGAAATGTTTTATCTCCATGGCTACACAGAATTAAGCACACTGGACACAGTGCCATAAATGCTGGACATTCAGCAAAGCCTGAGGCCAATCCAAGCCTCAGTTTAAACACGGAGAGTTTCCACAATCCCTGGGATGATTCACAGGCACACACACGATGCGTACTTAATCTGGGGAATGAGGAGCAGTGTTCAGAAGGCTGGTGGATCCAACCTCTGGGCTTCATCCCACACATCCCCTTCATTTCAAAACTGTCTTCAGTGTTTTTAATACTCCATTACTTTTCCCCCCTCACATCTTCAGCTTTTTTTCCCAGTTTCATTACCCACTTGCAAAACAGAAAGTTAAAGTTTAAAGCCTAACTTTGATCTCAGATGTCATAATATAAACAACAGATGCAAATACTTCTTTGCTGACCACTAATCTGTCTGTAAATCTTCTGTTGAATCAGAGCTAAAAATAATGACATTCTGTGTTGTTTGGCATAATTCAGCTCTTTACTTTTATACTCTGGGAAAACAGAAAAATATTGCTAACTTGAAGGAGTTTCTGACTTTAAGATATCTCATAGATGGTTCATTGTATACCTCAGTGCCATGGGAGGTATGGAGGAGCAGCTCTAAACTCTGTTTTACTGCATTTATAAAAGGTAGATTTTTTTTTTTCTTTTTGCTTGCTTTTCTTAACAAGGAAACAGCATGAGTCACTCAAATAAATTTGCCAGAATTATCCCTCTCAGTTCACCTCTTTTACAAGGATATTCCTTTAGGTTTACAAGTTGAGGGTACAGCTTTATTGCTTTGGTTTACTATTTCCTTTACCCTGGGCACTAGAATAATTCTGCATTAATGGCATTAATACTGTAATTTCACTAACACTTCCCAATAGGCCGTGGCAGGAACTGTTATATGATTAATGCCTTTAGAGATGATTGTTGAAATCCTAACTTCTGTTAAAGTAGCTAACCGAAAACCAAAAAAATGTACTTTTCAGCCAAATGTTGCCAATTGTACAGAGAACTACCAGTGACAAACTAAACTGTATACAGGGCATTGATTACAAAATATCCACCTTGCCTTCCCATAGATTTTATTTGTCAAGCTACAGAAGGTTCGCTGTCATTCCTACAAGATACTCTTCTATAGTATAAAAGCTATTCATTGTGCCTCAAGATTGTATCTCTTATATAAATGAAGAAGTATAAGAACATTTTTAAGAATAGTCTTTCAGGACAAGAATCTCCAAGATGCCAAAATTTATGTCTATAAAGAGAGGTTTGGAACAAAGATCAATACTTGAATTTCTCACACAACAAAAAATCAAACTCTAAGGAACATGATTCATGGACACAAACACAGTAAGCAGTTCAGGTGTGTCTCACTCTGTTAGATATTTCCTCATGAATTAGCTGTCACTTACTCAGTTACAGAAAACTAATTTACCTGGGTTTAATTTTATTTGAAACATTATCACATGAGTAGAAAACAGGGCTTCTACTCCCTCCTCCGTCTGTGGGATTACAAGCCTACAAATCCTCTTCAAAGTAAGGGTTTAATCCACAAAAATATTGGCTAGGATGGGTTAAATGTGTTTTCTATTCCTCTGTTCTCCATAATGGCTAAAGCAGGACCATTATGTCATGAAGAGCACAAGGTTCATAATGCTAAATAGGAAGTGCTCAAGTACAACTGTGCTCTGACAGCTCATCATTACATGTGTCAGGTCTAAGAACTTGTCTCTTTTCTGAATATTGTTTATGAATTTTGCAGGGGTTATTAAATAAATACACAATTTAACTTGATAATTAAGCTGTTGAATTATAGAAAGGATGGCACTGTACTTCATGGCCAGTTGATTTCAGATATGCAACAGGCCCTGGCAGGAGCTGTTACATGATTAATGGTTTTAGAGCTGATTGTTGAAGTCCTAACTACTAGGACAGTTTCTGAAAACAGTGTTTGAATATACTTGTGAAAACATACTGGCCTGAGGGTTCTCATATTGGGTGATTCCAGCCAAATCCACTGTAAATTAGCAAAATGCTTAAATTTATGTGCCTCCACATCATTAACATTTCATTGTAGGCATCAGATTTTTTTAATCTGTGGCTTAGACCTGTACTGTATTTCTGTATCTAATTCTCACTGATTACTTATTTGAAAAGTAGAAAAATATTGAGACAATCGCTCTACAAATTTTCTGCATAAACAAACCTTTGGCTTGAAATATTTCAATTCCAGGAGTTGTCACACCTCCTATGCACAATAGTTGCACTGCATTTAACTGTGACAGGACTCTTCCAAAGAAATCAGAATAGACAGCTCTACACACACACTGGACATCCTGTGACGTTTTTTAGATACAGAACTGGTTATCCTTACAAAAATTAAGGATTTAATGGGACTTGGACCTCATAAGATTCCTTTGAAACTGTATACCTATTATGTGGATGTCTACACACAACAACCCTAAAAAGCTCATCAAAACCATTCAATTTTGTGCTGTGGACATGTTTAATACTTACAAGACAGCCAGCTATTTTTAAGAAAATATTCTTTCAGACGAAGGTGGCATTGAAAGAAATAGCATGACACAGCCAATAAAACAGGTTTCAAATGAACTGCTTTTTATCAGTCATCACTTAAATGAAATAGAGCTTCTGGCTTTCTTTTTTCCCAAATAATGTGGTTTCTGATATTATGTCCACTTTAAAGCACTATTATCAGTTTGTGACTGCCTACATGGGTTATGATTGTGGAAGCAAAACTGACCAGAGTTTACATTTCACCTGCAAAACAGGTTTTTTCCCAAAGAATCCATTTACTTATTTCTAATGGTTCCTGTTCATTGTGCAACAGGATTTTTGTTTCATGTGATTCAGATAAGGAACAAGTGATATAGGAATATCAAACTATCACATTTCAAGAATGCAATTAAAGACTTCACCTTCAGTAGTGACAGCTTGATTACCACTGAATATGCTCATCTAAGATTTAAAACATGGCTGTTAGGATTTGGTGATAGAGGACTACATCCTCAAGTGTTATACAGCAGCACAAAACTCTATGAAATTTCTGTCAAGGATCAGGGGAATTATTAATAAGTTGGGGATCTCCAGGTTTTGAAAGAATCCATAAATATATAATCAAGTCCTTCTAGAACATACACAGTTTTCATTGATGAGGTAATTTATAAATATCAGATAATCACCTGTCATTAAAGCAACTGTAGAAATTTTCATTCCCCTTTCCACTCTCTAATTTTCTCCTTTCCCTCTCGTCTTACTCTTTGCTGGCTTTCTCTTTCCTTTCATAATATAAGGCAAAGCTAGACATTTCATCTGTCTTTCATGCCAGGTGAAAAGGAACTCCCAGGATGATCAACTTCTTTCAGCTATCTGAGCAGTATGTAAACATATTGATTGGTCTCTTTCTTTAGTGCAAGCACAACTTGAAAAACCAAAAGTCACTGGCACAATATTTATTAGACTACAGGAAAAAAAAAAAAGAAAATTCAGGGCTGGCATATTCATATCAGATCCCTCAAACTGACAACAAGTGAATTACTGCAAGAATAACTCAGAAACTGAAATGTGTCGTTCATTTCCCATGTCTTTACTGTCTTCATATTTAACAGGGAAGTTTTACCTACTGGTTTCATTATCTGTTTTTTTTTTTTTTATTGTGGAATTTATATTCTTCTTCTTATGATTTTATTAATTTCTTTTATTTCTTTTATGAAGACATGATCCCAAATGAAGTAAATTTCTGACTTCACTTACCAAAATTTCAGGTTTTCCAGAAGTTTAAAGGATATGGGAAGCTCTACTGTGATGGTACTTAGCCTTTTAGCTGGTACTTAGCTCGTATTTAGCTTCTTAAGAGATTTAGGAGCATTTACAACCCTGCCCTCAGGCTGTGACTGCAAATATACCTTCCTGGTTTTACCTGCAGGAGGATTTAGAGAGCTCAAACAGTTTAATAAATGCAATATTGGCAGACTTTGGCTTAAGGTAGTGTGGTTCAACTCAAGACATTCAGGATATCTTCAACAACTATTTATTTGAAAGAGATGGTAGGCAGTGATAAGATGGAGGTTGTTTCTCCTTTGCTGTTGGCTGCCAAGACATTTTGTTAACAAGTGATGATGACAGTTTACAGGATTATGGAGTTTTGCCCGAAAAATACACCCACCCTCATTGATTCCAGTTCTATTTTGCAATCTCTCTGAAAAAAAATAATTTTGCATAGTTTGCATTCCCTTATTTACATCACAGAATTTCCTTTCCTTCTCACACTTTGTTTAAAGCTTCCCTTTTCTTTGTGGCCATCTGACTAGGTGTCTTATGTCTGCATGTTTAAGCAAAAGCATTCGGCACAATCTTTCATCACATCATTATCTTTTCACATATAAATCTCTTAGCCCTGTCTTAGCGAAATCCTAATTTATTTCCTTCAAATCTGGTTTACTTTAATGCTGTGAAATTGAGACCGATTGTATTTAATGGAAGAATGACTTTAAGTTGAGAAGCTTTTATGGAAATGTATAGTCACAGAGTAGATAGTCTTTACTGTATGTGCCTCCTGGGAGTGATTTGGATTAGGTGTTTTCTAGCTGAATTAAGTACTTAACAAAAGAACTATTTTCCCACCTATGAATACAGCTCTACTGTGCAAATACCATTACTACCAGTTGAAATTACATAGTTAACATCCACAGGTCACACAATTTCTACTGATGTTAGAAGGAACACTATATTTGTATGGAAAAACGCTAGTGCTTAGAGAGAGAGTGGGAAGAAATTAAATATTCAAATGCAACATGAGAATGAAGCTACAGGCCTGATTCCGCTTTCATTACAATTTTTTGGATTTGTATGACTTCATTCCAGCTACTTCACAAGCAATTTAGTTACTAAGAATTTCCAAGATCAAGAGCACTAGTTTATTTAAGAGGGGAAAATGTGACCTTTGAAAGCAAGCAACAAGCGAAGAAGAAAATTTTTAAATATATAACTTCAATGTTTCTGTTTTCATTTAAATTTCAGATCTTATCGTCAGCTGTCTTCCTCAGCTGAAGATAGTGAAGTTGATTAGTGCTGAGTAAGGATCTGCACCTTTAACAACAGTTCATAAATCTTTAGCCAATTGCACGATGGACAACTTTCTCAGGGCACTCTGTGCAAACTGACAAAGGTCCCAGAGCAGTTCCTGTAGATTCTTGTAGATGGAATGTGGTATATGTGTAGATGGAACGTAAGTATAAACCAGTTCAATATTTAGCAATTTTTAATAAGCAATGATTTTTCCTAAAGAGCAATGGACTATTTATTTTGGTTAATTTTTTTTTTTTTGGTGTTGCAAGCTGTGCTCTTGTTACACATCCTGTAAAACTGCTCTGGTTCAGCAAAATGGCTTCCATCTTCTGTTAGACTAAAAAAATCCACTGTGGTAATCTGATCTAATTTGTAATTTTATGAAACAAGTTAACATTTCAGTAACATTTCTATTGCTTCATTACCTTGGGAAATAAATTTGTGGGTTAAAGGAGACGGTAAATAAGAAATATACTGAGAGACTCTACATACTTTAACACTGGCGCTAATGAAAGTATTTTCTTAAGAAATTAAAAATTACAAAAGCAGAAAGACATAAAATGGCTATACAGATTTATGCCAAATGTTTATCTTGTTCAGAATCCTGCTTCTGACAATGATCAATACCAGAAGCCCAGGGCAGTATATTCTCCAAGATACCCTCAGGTTAGGAACTTAGTGAGGTAAATTCTTATGCAAATTTTACTTTATGGTCACTGCTGGACTCTATCCTCATGCATTTATCTAATATAATTTAAAAAAACCACATTTCTAATTTTGGTCTCCACAACATCCTGTGGCAGAGTTCCATAATTTTATTATGCATCATGAGAAAAAGTACTCTTCCTTTTGTTTGTTTGTCCCTAAGGGAACCAGGGACAAATGAAAAGGGGCTGTATTTACCCAGTAACCAGTAATGCATGCAGATATTTGCAGAGATGCACAAGAGGGTGCTGATTATTACCAAGGCTCTGCAGCCAGGAGAGTAAGGGGCAGTCACAGCACAGCCCAAAGACTGAACTGAAATTTTGCAGTAGCAGAAAGCAGAGAAGTCCTTGCTTGTAGTGTCATTAGAGTTTCTCATTTTGTCAATGCACTTTTGAGTCCTGAATATCTGTGTGGCCCAAACCAATGCCACGTGTTTATCTGCACATATCTGGTGAGAAATGTGACTGAAAATAAGGTTTTACCTCCTGCACACTCCACTGAATAGCCCCAGCCTGCTATAGAAATACATAAACAGGAAATTGTATGGATCCTAAGAGCAGCCCAGAGTACAGCCTCTGGTGTGGTGAGCTGCATGTTTTCTCATGCTGTGGCTTGTGCTTTTTGAAGTGGTCTTGTAATGAGCTGAAAATATCCACATTTAGATGGCAGACATGCATGTAAGTCTGCTGGTAGTGAATTTCCACTTCGGAGAGTGTGACTTGCTTAATGGACAGTTACAGCCTGACACCCTTGCACTGTCCCCTTCTAGTGACAGAAAGCAAAAACCCAACACTTCTCAGCTTATTCCCACACTTCTTCTGTTTATCAAATACAAAGCAAATGTATTGTACTTACTTTTTCAATGCACAAATGACTAATCACACTATAAAACTGCTAACCACAGAGTTTGAAAATTGTTACTGCTTAACTGGAAAGTATTCTCAGTTTTTAGACAGAAAGTATGGCTTCGCAGCTGAGGGCTTCACAACTAAGAACTGAAGGCACCTGCAGCGATTTTCAAATATAAGCATTATTTTTCTGTAAAAGTAAATGGTGTTTGCTAAATTATCTGGTGGGGCTGAGATTCTTGAGGCTTTTCTCAGGCTTGGGAAGGAGGACTGCCATATGCGGTATGAGGTGAAAAATACTGGCTTTGCAGCTTTTGGCTGTGTGTCAAGCTTCTGGTAAATAATAGATACTGGTACTGCAATTAATTGATTGAGCAAGGAAGTTGCCAATGAATGGCTTTGCTTCAAGTAATTTTAGGAAACTGAGCACCTGGAAAGCATGAAATAGTTGTAAAGAAGTACAGCTGAAGATCTTTGGTGTTTAGGAATATGCATTAGCCAGTTGTACTTTGTCATTCTTTTATGTTTGAAGTATTTCAAGTAGTTCAAACCATATTTGGATTCTAGTATCTTACCTTACCTTGAAAACAAGTATTACCAGACATTCCTGAACAAAACAGTTAGTGGTGGTAAAAGGGAGAACAAAGTAACAAACAAAGGTGTTTACAGAGAGTTAGTAGCATATCTATCTTTGCTTATTAATGTTTTATGAACTAGAATATAAAAATGACAGCAACATTTCACATAAATTGCTTGTCAAATCAGAGTGACTTCTTGACAGCAGAAAGGAATCCCGAGAAATACATGGAAGAAACAGAAGTACCCCAAATTTCAATATATTATACCCCAAGGGAGTAAGGAATTATAAAAGCTACTTAACTGCTTTTTTTACTCCTTATTCTATTTTTCCATATTGTCTTTAAATAGGCTAGTATTATGCTATGTATCTGTGTATTGATAGATAGCAAAACTTGTTTCGTGACAATGCTTACTGAATTATGATGCATGAAAGTGAAGAGAAAATTTTCATCTTACCTAATTCAAAAAGGTAATTCACTAGTGTGGCTAAGCAAATATGAAGTCCAATGAAAGACAAAACTTTCAAACTAAGATATGCCAAAACCTGTCAATATGCTGGTGTGAAGAAAAAAAAAAGAAAGTTTATTCCTTTCACATGTAAGGAGATACTTATTATTTAACCTAGACCATTCGATAGCAGCTAATCAAACAAAAAAAGATACACTCAGCAAAGTGAAGGTATCCTTATTTCAGCTGAGAGAATAGTGAGGGTAATTTTTTTAGTTAGAAAGGCAAGAGATTAGTTTGAAGATGATGTTTCAAAATTTGGAGTTCAAAGAAGACTTCAAGGGCCAATGCTGCAAGGTTAACTTCCATCACCAATGCACAGTCAATATTCAAAGGACATACTCCTGAAAGGCCCCTGCAATGGAAAGTTCTCAGGGTTTTCCAACAGAAGTCTCCAACTGACATTGCTCCAGGTTATGTCTCCTGCTTAAAATCTCATGTCATGAGTATCACCTTCCTGGAAGCACGTTAGCTAGTCACAGGGAAGTAGCACCGACCAGTACAGCCACACAAAACACAGCTTACTGTCCTTTCTTTTCAATTCACTTATGTATTCAACAAGCTCCTATAAATGTGTTATCTATTTTGAACACAATGATTTTATTTAACTGTCACCTTAAGCTGACTTAAAGTAAGCATTATTTTAAGGTAACTGGATATCAGAAATCTCTTTAGGTGGTATGGAAAAATGTATAAATGTAGGAAGTGGGACAACTTTTAACTTCCCCGTCTCTGGAGTATTTCTTCTATTTGAAGAATGATAGATGGCATCTCAGCTTCAGTTTCAAGTTATTAGCGTGCAGTAGGATATTGTAAATATGTGTGAACATTAAGGCCAAAGGGGCACATGGCATATGTGTCAGGCTCAAGGAGCACAAATGTAGCTGTTATTCAGAGCACCTGCCCGAGGCAGCTCATACTGGTGTCTGTAAAGGCTGACTCACAGTATTGTTGATAGGCCTTCCTCTTCACAGATCCCTCCTTTCTTCACTGCTTATGTAAATTTTCTATACTCCTCATATACCCAAGCAGCTCAAGTGCTTGGAGCTGAACAGTAAACATAGTATGGTTCCCTTCTGTATTCTCTCTATCCCATCAAATAATAACAGAGCTGAGGTGGTTGCAGCTCATTTTTGGCTTGCTTTGCTAGCCCCTTTCTCATTTTAAATAGATGTGATTTTAACTAACTTCTAATTGAAGTTGTTGGAAAATGTGATCCTGTGGTGTTAACTTTGACGTGGGGCTGCCCATGTCAATAGCAATTGCTGCATGACACACAGATCCTTGAAAGGAAACTGAAAAATAGCATGTGATTTTCTGAGATAAACAGGCATAATGGAAAAGTTCATTTTATAGTGCCAGGCTGAATAGACAGAGTACAAATTAGAAATTCTTGTGGTCTAGATCTTACTGTGCCACTATCTTCATTTGCCATCGCAGTGCTTTAGTTTTCTTTGCAAGAGAAGGGATTATCTCACTTGTGAATAAAATAAATCCTGAGCTCTAAGTGTTCCCAATAGGTTTTTTTTTTTTAATTTAGCTCTCTTTTTGAAACATTTCTAACCAAGGACAATGAAGTAAGCATCTAGTAGAACAAGTCTGTAAAAATAATCATTGTTATAGAACAAGCTGTCAAAAACTCAGTAGATGTAGAAAACAAAAAAGACTTATAAATGAGTCATCAGTTCTCATAAAAACCTTGTGGTCATTCATAAAAATGTTCTAAGACCAATGGGATATGTTTCAACTTAAAGCAATAACATTTTTCTAACTAGTGAGGGCTGGCAAGATCAACTTTAACCCACTTTTTATTTAAGATTTTTCAGTGCCTTTCTTCCTGTATTTCATAAAACATTTAGATTTAGTCAATTAAGAGCACAAATTAGCAAATAAAATCAATCAGAAATTGTGCTGATGGTTGTCCAGAGACACTTAGGTGTTACAGACATAAAAGAAGGAGAGGTCCTCGAAGTAGATAAATCTCTGCTTTTTGTCCCAGAAAATTATTTTCATTTCCTTACTCAGAGGGGAATAATTTCATATCTAAATTACAGACCTTGTGAGTTGACAGTCCAGAGTTGTAACTCTGATAGTGCCTGAAACACAGTAAAATTTCTCCTACTCAGGAAAGTAAAAAAACACAGTGCTGTAGTGTACAGAGCAGAGCACAGTTGAGAGGCAGGGCCCACATGCAAACGCTGTTAATAATGTCATCACTTAAACCCCTGACATTAGTAAGTCATGAGATCTACAGTGATGATCCTGAGAACTCTTTTATTTCTCTGACTTATATGCTGCAAAAGACTTTGGTCTGGATGTGGTTTTCATTCTCATTTGCAGAAACTCACTACCAGAACCGTATGACAGTATTACATTTTAAAAGTCACTTCCACAGGTAATGGTGAAGAAAACTGATTTTTCATTTCAGGAGTTTCATTAATTTAAAATTTGTTTTGTTTCTTTTTACAGTTAACAAACTGAAATAAGTCTGTTTCAGTGGTAGAGAGTTAGAGGGTTTAGCCATTCAATATTCTGAATGCTAGACTATACCTCTTAGATATACACTTGAAGGTAGCATAAAATCCTTCATTGATGCAGAAAAAGATGATTTTTTAATAGAAATCTTCCACAGATAAGTGGTATTATCTATACATTGTTGGAAAGACACTAGGACTCTGTGCTGGTATTAGGGTGAATGCAGAAATGTCTTTGTGAAACCAACCACTCTGAAATATATGTGCTTCTTTTTTGGAAAGTTGAAGCAAATTGAATTGCTTTAAAAACCTTTTATTTAGTATTTTGTCCAAAAGTTTCAGTCAAACTCTACTGTATTATTTAAATTAAAATGTATTCAAACTCCCTTATGTTTATTTAGAGCCAAATGGATCTCCTAGATCTATTCCTATGCCATCAGCTTGTCCCTTTCTAATTATGGCTGCATTACGTTCTTATCTCTCTTTCTGTAGTTAGCCATGCAACACCATTTAGAAGCAAAAAAATGTAATTATTCTCATTTTGCAGAGGAGAACCCTGAGTCATGCAGTCTTCGGTTTGTATGGGACGCTCTCTGACTCATCACATGCAACTAAGACAGGTCCATCCTGCAGAGATGATGGCAGTAAGTTAATGGTCCCACACTGATGAGAGTGCACTAATAATGTGCCAGTACAGAAATGATTCCTCAACAGAAAGTATGGAATATTAACACAACACCTGGCAGGGAAATCTGACTGTTGCACTGATTTCATGAAATGTGTTCCTTCACCACTTTTCAGTTCTAGTAAAACAGAAAATATTCTGGATGCATTGTTTGCTCTTTGTTTACAAAGCAAATTATCAGAGGTTCAAACCACTGAACTCCAGACTCTCTGATGGCAAGTCTTAGCTCACATTCTGCCATAGGATTCAAACTATCCTGAGAGCTACAACTAAATGTTGTCAAAATAGTATGCACTTTAAAATATAAGAAACAAACATGAACATACAGAAAGTCAGTACCCAAGGGAGTGTCATAGCTTAATACTATAAATATGTAGCAGAGAGCTGGGTAGTCAGAAGTAAAAAAGAAGTGACAAACCAAGACATTTCTAATCCCCAGAGGAGGCCATTATGCTCGGGAGAGTTTTATTTCTCATTTCCACAGTGTACTGGAACTCCCAGAGTGTTGAAACATCATGAGGTAGACACAGAGAGCACCTAAACTTAATAAGTCAATCCATTGAAGACATGTGTTTCTGTAACACATTAGATGTTGTAACAGTATCAACATTAAGACAATTATGCACAAAATAGCTTTCATTTTAATTCAATACTAGTTTCATAATTTACACACTAGTTTAGGACAAATTTGTATGAAAAATTAGATAAATTATTTTACAGACTTATTGTACATGATCTATTGAACTAAAATAATATATTCAATGTGATAGATATTATGGATAAATTCGTGTATTAGAATATTAGAAATGTAGTAGAGGTAGTAGATGTAGTAAATGAAATAATGTATCAAATATACTATACTTTGTAAAAAAAACTTGGAACACTGTGAAGTAAGTCCCAGTTCCCATAAAGGGAAGATGTTCCCGAATGCCAGGACTTACTTTGCAACTGTAAGACAGCAGGATGAGACTTGGATTTACAACTGAAAAGACTGGCTGAAGAGGAGATGGCTCGTTGATCGAATCAGACTCTGTGCACCTGGACCATCAAGCAACCGATGCCAATCTCGATGGAGGACCTGGAGATGAAGTAAAATCACCATCCGAAAAGTCGGGTTCCAGGAACTCCTTTTCAAGACCTACACCAGTGCCGGGAAATCTGTTCAAGGTCCATCAACAAGTGAAAGATGGCACATGAATGAGAAAATTGAACAGATACGCAATGGACTAGCCACTAGGCACAAATAACAGTACACAAACCAGACCCAAAACCCCAGAAATTGTGGACAGGGCAGGATCGCACCCTTGCTGTCGGTCGCCTGTCCACCCAGCATTCAATCAATATTGTATGCTTTGATTGTGGCTGACACAGATTGATTTGGAAAATGGCAAAAATAAAATCTTTGATATCAGACTGGCTGATAGTAATTTATAACATTCAATAATATTTAGCTCTTAAAAAGCAGTTAATTTGAGCATTTAAAAATGCACATATTAGCTGCTGACACTGAGAAAAAATGTGATTAACTGAAAAATCAAGACATATTCTAAAGGCATTTAAATGAAAGGCAGGATAACAAAGTTTTGTTATTAAATTATAATATTTCTGAAGCTCAGGAAATGTAAAGCATATATGAGAATATATATAGGAATGTGAATACTTATAATAACCACCAAAAAGTCTGTATTTGGACCCTTGCAAACTTTGAATGTGCTCCAGCTTTGCTCTTTCAGTCCCTGAGGAAGACAGAGCACTATCTCCTAGTGAGCCGTGGGGGCTTGGTGCTGTGGGCAGTGGTGCAGCAGTGCTGGCAGCAGCATCATGCATGGCAGGTTGAACATCAGAGTTTGCTCAAACTCCCAGCTCGTGCTCATGGGGCCACATCTGAAGACAGATTGGTACATAGAAATCTGGTGAAGAGCTCATCAAGCAGTGTGCTATGCAGGAATCTGAGCAGAGACTGATGCATAGTGTTACACACTGACAGGTGAAAAGCAACAGTCCTGCCCTAAGGCCTTGGACATGGATATTCATTAAGCATCCAAACCTAAGCTGACAGGCTTGGCTGATTCAAAAGGGAGACTGAGCTCTTGTCTCTGCTCAGAGCAGAAGGAAGATCCTCCCCCTTGCTACCAATGTGCTCCTAAGGAACACAGGTATGAGGTCCTGAGGCTGGAAGGAGAGGACTCCATGTAAAGTAATCAAGACCAAGAAAAGGACAATGGTACAAAGTTGGTACAATCAATCACCCATGGTTGAACAATACCACAAAACACACCTCAGAAAGATGCTGAAGCTGTAAAGAGCACGAGAAGTGTTCTCCTTCCATTTGAAGGGTAGTGAGGAACATTGAGAATTGTAGAAATTTTCACTGAGAAAAACCTCTCTGAAGATGAAAATAACTGATGGAAAGTTCTGCTTCCTGTGGAACTGAACTTTGAGTGGTGGAGACAGATCACTGAAGAGGCTGACAGAAGGAACAGGGGCCACCAACCCACAGGAAGCCCAGGGCATGTAGAGAAAATCTGTCTGTAATAGCATGAGTTGGCATGTGCCACACAATCCTTTCAAGCAACAATCCACCCAAATGAGAAGAAAATGGTTGGGCCACATTACAGATGCTTGAAGGGACCATAAATGCTGAATTTGTGCTTCTGTGGTAGGCAAACAATGGGAAGGGAAAGCCTTCTGACCATCCATTTTCCATGCATATTCAGCAATAGCTAGGGTCAAATCCTCACAATAATTGTACTCTCACTGGAATGTAAATAAAGAGTATCACACTGTCCCAGCCCTGCTTCTTCTCATGAATAATGCATCTGGTTCTATAAAGACACACATAGCAAAAACACAATTCATTTCAAGAAAAGCAAAATATATATCCCAGCTAGTCCAGCTGAGTGGTAAATCAGAGTATCCTGTCCTGCAGAGTAGGATCATTGCCTGTGCTGTTGTCAAAGTGAGGGACAGTCTGAGGATGGGTGTGAGATGCAGAGAGATAAACTTCTGAGATAAACTAAAAGATGAAATTCTTCCTCTCTGCACGTCTCCTAAGAAAGGAGAGTTCCAGGCAAAAAAAACCCTGAAGGATATATAAGGATCCCAGTATCCTGAAAATCCTGCCTCTCCCTTTCTGTGAAAGGAACAAAGTATCCTCCTGGCAGGGCTATCTTGGGATTAGGGAGCTGCGGTTTCCCACTCAAATACATCTATCTGACATTCAAGCCAGTTCCTAAGACCAGGCATTGAGCAGATGATTGTCTCCAAGGAACACCATCCCTCATTCTGTGCTCATCCAAAAGGCCCTTTTGGTTCCACTGCCAGTTCTGTCTACATACATAGACAATGTCAGTCCTAAAAGCAGTAAATAGCCAGGCACTCAATGCTCTCTGAATCCCTTTAGCATCCAGATGACATAGCAACCTTCCAAGTAATAGCCAAAATGTGACTGTTTGGCTAACATGCTAATGGCCATCTTGAAGTGATCTTTACTTGTTTCCATAGTGAAATGCTGCTGAAGAAAAGGTGCACCGACAAGAATAAATATGCAAATTGTTTACTTTTCAGTCCATGAATGCCATTTTGCATATTCTTTTATTATAGCAATTGAAAGTCTCTGTTTCCTCTATGTAGTCATTGGGCTGAGTGGAAAGGTAAACACTGGAAGTCTTTATTCTTCTGGTAGCTGACAGCCTCTCTCCTTGGAGAATAAAAAATTGTCTATTTTTACTCTTGTCAAAAAACAATAGAGGTTGCATTAGTCACAGAGAATATGGAAATCTGCCAGGAAAAGAATATTAGCTGTACCCCTGTAGAAACCTAATAAAAATGTCTATTGGGCTTTTGGAAATGATCCTTAACTACCACCCAAAGCATAATGAAATTGGCAAAACACAAAAAGCAAAGTCTCACTTTGCTTTGCAGCTTTCAAATGACCCACAAACTTCATTAAAAGGGATCAGCCGTGGCAAATGTAGACTCTGCCAAAATTCTTTGGCAACATGTCCCAAAAAACTGAAAGAGAACAGGTCTACATAGAAGCAACAAGCTTGCCTGTAAGGTTAGCTTCTGTCAACATCTCTCACACTACAGACAGAAAAATCCCCTTTGACTTGTTTTCTTAACGAGTTATCCTGTTGAGTTCATTTCATCCACAGTCCACAGGAGCAGATAATGCTGCTCTTTACTCAGATAAAATCCAGATGAAGCTAAGGAAGGCGATTGCTGCCCAAGAAAGGAGGACAGCAGGACAGCAGAAGGGAGGACAGCACTGGACATTCTGGAGCAACTGTTTTATGTTAATAGTAGGGGAATATTTTTTTAAAGAACAGTGTTCCAGAACATTTAGTATTTTATTATGCACATTCATGTTCATAAACTATAATTAAGGATAGATGTTGCACTGAATTAAACAAAATCAAACTAAAAAATTATGGAACTCAGTTCTCCCTCCCTGCTAACTGTCTATAAGAAGACAGAATCAAGATTTCACCTTTGATTACCTTCTAGAAAATACAGTCCAGATCAAGTGCAGACTATGAGTTTGTAGAGGACCTATTTATGTTATGAAAGAGGTCCAGCTAGCTGTTCCTCTCAGATCTTAAAATCTGTTAGCTTTTGAAAAATTTAGTGTTCTACTGTCAAGTTATGAGTAAAAAAACCCTCTGTTTCTTTACAGAAAAATTGCAAATAATATCATGCGCAATTGGTCTCATACACCCTTTCACATGAGAAGAGAGCAATAAGCATGCTTAGCCATACTGAGGCAACAGGGTGGAGAAGGAGTGACCATTTGGATTGGTTAGGTTTCTGATGAGTCTGCAGAGTTGATTCATCTTTAGATGGTCCTGAGGCGTGCATTGTGCTATTGAAGCTCCCAAGAATACTACTGAGAGTATGGTTTATAACACTGAACCATCAGATTATAACAAAGCAACCTGTTTTTCCCTGAAACTCCGTGTTTGTAGAGATTTTTATTCAATGTGTGTCTTGCTCTGTTTGTGGACCGTAATTTTAATGAGCCACATGCAGGGCTCTTCTAATAGCCAGCTTTGCAAAGAGAAATGTCACACTGAGAAAGTCCTTGTTTGACACTGTTTTATTGTTTTGTGGACAAGTCTACGTTGATTTCACTCCATACATTTCCTTCTTCTTACAGTATAGAGCTGGTAAGTTGTGCCCCCTCCCAAAGTTCAACTTCATCATTATGCATTCTAACTCACCCTCCCTGTTGTTCTTCATGCTGAGGAATGAAAACAGCCTTAAAAATCTGTCAACCTACATAATTCAAAGACAACACTGTAGTTTGAGTGGTTTTGTCCTTGTTTAAGACTGAAGTTACAAAACGCAAAATGTTTACTTAGAAAATTAAATTAGGTCAGCCAAAAAGGTAATTGAAGGGTCTTTCTGAGTAAAAATAATTAAAAAAAGCCCAAAAACCAGTGCTCTTAGACATTGACTACTCTAGAGACAAAAGAAGGATGCTATGCACCTTAGTAGTTTCACTGCTTGTGTTTTTCTTTAGATACCTTATGGTCATAGGTACCTAAATATGGGGCAGTACGGTGTTTAAAAATGATTGTGACATACAAAATGCCTTTCTGTATTTCACAGCTGGCAAAATCCATACTCTCCACATGACTAAAAGCAGCAGGACTGGGGACAAGAGACCAAGATGGGCACAGAAGGAGGAGAAGCTGACGTGGGTCAGTCTGTGTGCTGTGGCTTGGGTGGCTAATCCAGCACAGGAGTTCAGACATTAGCTGTGTCTCCCAAACCCAGCTTCTCGGTGATCTTCTCAGGGTACAGTAAATCCACATGACATTTCTGTGCAGTGTAGACCATAAAGACAGAAAAGATTAAGAGTCATGTTCTCATTACAGAGGAGGTCTTTGTGGAAACCTTAAGATGTGACCAAAGCACAAGGATAAAATCATCTGTTCATGAGCATTACACGCCTAATATAAAAAAGAAAAAGAAGACAGCATACAATTGATTTCACTCCAGATTCTGTCTTAACTTTGCAAAAATATTCTGGTATTATTCTAGCTTTCTTGTTCCCCTGAACTTCCTGCTCAGACTGGAAATGGAAGGGCCAGACAGTTCTTCTCTTCTCAAGGGATTTTCAGAGCAATTCTGAAGAAAAGAACATTTATGTTTTTAACGTTGCTGCTTACATTCAACTATAAATCACAGATCATCAGTGATTCTTAACAGTGAGATGTATTCACCAAAATCCCTAAGAATCAAAGGCATCAAAGGCAAAAGGATCTTTGAAATCAACAGAGGGAAAATCAGGATCAGGAGGCCTACTTAAAATTTGTATGACGAAGTTCACAAACTTCCATTATTCTTTTGAACAGGAACATTTGTTATTACGAGTGGCTTATTTTATTATTGATAAATTAAGTGATACTCAAAACTGTGTGAATGAGCACAGGGGAAACTTAGAAAGCAAATTTACCAAAGTATAACTTGATTCTTTTTCTCTCTGCTCCATTTTTGTCTTTTACAAGATTTAGCTGCCATTTTATCTGTACTGAATATACTTTTGGTTCAGAATATAACTTATGGCAGTATTTTTAAGGTATATTCAAAGGATTTTTTGGTTCATAACCTTTCCCTAAGGATTGGTGGAAAGTGTCAAAGAAAAGTAAGTTTACTTCATATCAAAAAGGCCCTCATATCACACCAGAGAATTGTGGTTTGCAAGCCCCAAAAGTTTAAAATCCTGCTAGGAAAGCAAAAGAAAAGAAAGGATTTATAAATGCTTACTCAATTATAAAGTTACTCAGATCAGCTCAGTACCAGTTAATTATTAAATATACATTACAGTCATTCTTTAGATGAGATATTTGTGAAGCAGATGGCTCCTATCAACAGAGTTAAAAATAAATAAGACTGTCTTCAGGAACATCTGGTGCTGGTGACTGCCAGAAACCATGCCAAGCTTAAAAATTCAAATAAATCCATGGAGTTTGATGTCTTTTTATTCCTACGTTTATGACCATGAGGACTAAAAGAAAGATCTAACTATGAAATCTGATTTGGAATCAGATGTCAAGCTCTTTCTTCAAGGTATTTGCCCAGATTGAGACCAAAGCATTTTTTTTTCCTTGACTTTACCTATCACAGCTGAACACTGAAGCACAGGTAAATCTGTTACTTCATGCTGTGTCTTGTGACTGAAACTGAGACTGAAATTGAAATGAGCAATTTTAGGATTCTATTCTATTACCTTTTAGCAGTTGCATTTCACGAAAGCTGTTTAATTTTCCAGGTGACTGTTACAGGAGTGATATTAATTTCAGTAAACCTTTTGACCATATCTTTCACTCTTACTTCATCAAAATTTTTGCTGAGAAAGGAATAGTATTATTTATCTTGTTGATATTTGGATTAGTCTCTAATTTGTTTTATTGAAAGGGAGTAAAAACACTGTCAAAAAGAAATTTAAGTGCCTCAGTGTTGTCTTATTCTTTTATCTATATTTCCAATAGGACTGTTGAATTTCACCCTAAAATATATCAGCTTGACCACTCATGGGTATAATCCTCTCTTTCCAAAGAGTATGTCCATTTTAACCACTGATTGTCCTGCTGAATCAGAGTCTCCACTTTAGAAGTTTATTTTCAAAGAAAACAGAATGGGGGCAGAGCTGGAGTTTTGTGTGTGTGTGTATGGTGTATGGGGTTGCGAAATCCTAATCTGGGTCCATCTGGAAATGTTCTTGCACTGAAATATCAGTTGGACAAATGAATTCCAGCATGATGCTGCATATACAGGGGACAAGTCTTACAGCAAAGAAGAAACTGATACACTGATGAGGACATATTTTCCCTATTCCTGTTACGACTTTTCCCAAGATCCACATTCAATACGTAACTAGTCAAAAATGGACTAATTTTGCCCAACTAAAGAAACTTTGGACAACCTCTTGCTGTTTCTCACGAGTTCTGTATCAACTTAGTGGGTCTGAACAGCCTCTACATTTTTGTCTCCACCTTATCCTTCAGGGTTCAGAGTACTAACCAAGATAACCTGGGCTTTGTCCATCCTACCCAGGCATCCATTGTTTTTGCAATCAGACAATTCATGAGGTCTCACGCAGCTCTGCTGGTAAGTAAAGGAAGGGATTGGAAGTCCCACCAGTTTCAATTTGAAGCATTTACTTTGACTTTTTTTTTCCCTCAGCAGAGTGTGCCTCAGGCCTGAGCTTTGGTGGTCTGGTGATTAACACTGCTGTCTAGAGTTTCATGATACTGGGATTCCTTTTTCTGCCTTACCACAGATTTCCTGTGTCCTTGAGAAAGTCACTTAATCTACTATTCCCTCAATACCACAAAGAAAATGATGCTGTTCTTCCCGAGCAAGGGTGCTGGGAGGAAAATTCTGCTCCCTCTCAGAGGAGAATGTATGGTACTGTGGCATTTAGATAGGCAGAAAAATGGAACCTTTTAAACTCAGTGGTAAAGTTGGGTCATTCATTGTAACATGAAGTCATCTCTAAAGGACAGAATGGACCATTTTTTCTGCTCATGGAGGAGATTAAATCATAATAGAATTCATTTTTATGTGGATTTATTTTAATGTTAGCTTTTTATGTAAAAGTCATCGAAAGTCCTGAATATTTCCTTCAACACACAATAAATCCCTATTAAAAATACAACAGAGTTGCAACTGTATGTGTGCAATCTGTGGAAAATTAAAACAAATCTGTAAGTACCCTTCAGCCATTAATTCAATTACTTTAGCTGCGAAAGTGGTTTTTAAGGCAGCTTTACCTCATTCTGCTTCATCATAATCTGTCATGTTTTGTACCTAAAAAGCATCCTGGCACTGAGAGAGATCTCAGATGGCAGGACACACAAGTTCTGGCCTGACACTCTTTGAAAGTTACATTCCTGTCTCCCCAGATTCCACTGATTACTGGCAATTTCACTTAAATAAATAATTTTTAAAAAGTTCTACTTAATGCATCAGATCTTTAGACAAACAAATATAGCAGAATTGACTTTGGATTTGGTTTCAAGAAGAGCTGTTGGATTTTCAGAATTAAGAGACTGAAGTGAAATAAAAGTCAGAAGATTTCGACCAGGAACTTTATTAAAGTCCAAGGACCTGTTTGAATGAAGCAAAATTATACCAGTGGCACGTTGTAGATGCTTGGTCTGCAGCCTGCTATTTCCTAAAACTGAATATTGGCAAAGTGTGCAATAGATAACATCCAAGCATTTCAATTTCATATTAGCAAATACTCAGCTGACCCTGAACTGCAGGGAGCAGTTGGTGTGAGAGAGGGCAGGGCTGCTGTTCAGAGTGACTCCAGCAGGTCAGAGAAATGGGCTGGCAGAAACTTGCAAAGTGCAGCACGGGTGGGCACACGTTGAGGGGACAGCCCAGGGCATCAGGGCAGGGTGGGGACAAGTGGCTGTGGAGCTGCTCTGCAGAGGAGACCCTAGTGATCCCAGAGGAGCCACATGAGAGGGTGTCCCTGCAGTAGTGAAGGCCAGTCACAAACACAATAAAGATCTCAGTCAGAACACTGAGAGGCTCCCTCCCTCCCTTGGCATTTTGCTGAAAACAGCCCTGTACTATTTAAAGCTCACAAGATCATACCTGAAACCCTCCTCCTAGTTTAGGTTCCCCAGTACAAGAAAGCCATATGCAGACTAGAGCAGTTATCTTCCAGAAGACCCACAGTAGCAGAAAAAAGACTATGCAATGTGGGAATCTACACAAAGTAATTGAAATTCTTACAGTAATCTACCTTTGAATTCAAGATGTCTTCAACATTGTAATCTAATTTTTTCCTGTGTCTACAGTTTAGCCATATACTTAATTTGGGATCCATACATTATGGTACAATTTCTAAAATATTTTTAGGCGTTTATTAAATATTCAACAACATGTACTCACAAGTTTTGGAATGAAAGGAGATGAGAAATAAAAGGAATACTAAATAAAGCAACAACAAAAAAAAATACAGAGAGAAAAAATCCACAGAGAGATTGCTTTCTTAACTTAAGTCTGTATTTCTTTTCCAGAGTCCTTCTTAAAAATAAAACAAAACGCTTTTCAATAAATTGTCTCACAGAAGGATAACATTTCCTTCAAAAATCTCCCCTTCTTGATCAGATGTTCTTTCTCATGTTCCTGAACTAAAAATGGCATGTAACTTAGTATACTTTTCAATCTCCTGTCAAAGTAAGTTGATTTACTGAACTGTTAAGTGATGCAAACCTGTTTGTTAGTTTTCTTTCTCTGTAATGCTTCAGTTTCTCCTGTTGGATGAATAGTGTAGTGTGTTGGGATACTCATGTCTGGGATAGTTGTAGTGCTGTGGTGTCCTCAAGGAAATGCACTGTATCAGGGCACAGCTATGAAATTGCAACATCTAATGTGTTTTCTTAATTGAAGCAGTCAATTAAAAGATATGTTTTTTCTTAGCAATACAAACTTCCGTTAACTTATGCAATACAAATTTTAAGAATCCCCTGGGAATGTTGTAACACTATTTCAACCAAATGCATAAAGACTCATGGAATATGAAAACTTTTCCTAACCTAGTTTTATAACTTATTTCATGCTTGAACAAATCTAAAATTTAGTATTTCAGGTATATTAAAGAACATCTCCTAATAGAGCAAACTTTTTGTTTGGAATTCAAATAAGAGCATGGCTTGCCAGTGGTTTGGTCAAACATGGCATGCATTTAATCAGTAGAAATTCTAAAAATAATCTGTATTTTAAATAGTTGATTTCTCAATCATACACGTAGAGCCATTCTGTGTTTAGAATTCCAGTGTAAAGCATTTATTAAATAAATTATGGTCAAAACTCATGGGTCAAGAGTAGTGCTGATGGGAAAATGAAAGAAACATGGAAGGTAGAACATGCTGTAGACAGAAAAACCGTAATTTAACCACAAATTAAATTTAGAAGGGAAGCACTTCAACTGTTTTCTTCAGAACTTTCTACTTTCTTTACCGAATTTGTCAGCAATTGTATAAAAAAATACAACCTCACTCTAGACAATGAGATTGAAAATGAGGTTTTTAGCAGTGATAGAGAAGACATTATGTGAAAAAATTTTGAGGAAAAGTAAGTTAGTGACAGATGAAAGATAAATGCTGCACCATCATGGCAGATATTCCAGAACTATGTAGACACAGTTATTTCATTCCTATATGCCTATTTCCAACCTCAGATTTCCTGGAGGTTTAGAGGTAGACAAATCTGGAGTTTTGAACTTAATGCAACTTAACTAGATACCATGGATGCAGAAAATATAATCCAACTTGTCAAACACACACACACGAAAAGTTAAGTTATTGAGGATATGATCTAGAGACCATGTTTTAAGACTACATATGTAAGATTCACTTCATGATCAGCAGCAAGTTTACCTTGGATTCCTGTAGAGTCTCATGCAAAGTCTGTCTGAGCATAACTTTCCTGTTAAGGCTTGATTATCTGGAAAACTTGAGTATCTCTGCTCTGAAAACTTGCTCTCCTCAACATGCCTGAATTAATCATATCAGCAGTAGATACAAACAAAACATTAATGGCTTTTCAAAATCTTGACCATCATTTCCTCTTAGAGTCAGCAATTATTAGAAAACAGAACTTGTAATTTTTAATATTTTACACACTATTATTTTTTTCTAACACTGTTTTAATTACAATAAATCAGATTTAAATTCTGTTCCCTTATTATTTTTCAAAGCTTATTATTAAATTCTTTTACAGAAATTATATTTCCTGTATGTTTTTCTTTGTACAAATATGCCATAAAGATTTTATGTACCACCTGAGCAGTTTAAAACATCTTAAATTTGGAAGAAATTACGTTTACATAACATTAACAGTTTATGTATTTTTCTAGTACAAATATTTTGTCTTGGTTTGTTTTTTTTTTTTTTAAATTTACATTGATTTAAATACATATATTGTTCTGCATAATCGAGTTGTTAAGATCAGTTTTCTTGGTTGTAACAGGTATCTGTCACCCAATTATAATAGGTTTTATCTGTCTTGCAGTAAAAATAACAAATGAAAGTTTGCCTTTCCAATAAAGTGATTAACAGTAGGAGTGACAGAGGCATAGGATCCCTTCTCATCATATCCTTGAAAATTTATCCTGTTGACAGAAAGAAATTAGTGCAAAAGCACTTATATGGCTAGATTGTTGACTAAACCTGACCACCTCTCACCTTCAGGCTCAGCTTTTTATTCTTTGAAACAAGTTCTGTATATAAAATAATCTGGAAAACCAAATATTTAAGAAATATAAATACCCCCCAGTATTTAAATGGCTACAGTTTCATGACAACTACAGTAACTATACAAAGCTTTTTCTTTTTTTATGGCTATGATTAGGATATGGTAAAGTGCTAAATGTGCAAGCAATTATGAACTTGGCACAGTAGCAATATTTATTTTAAGCTCTACTTGTGCTGCTTTGGTGGAGGATGTTTACTTAACCAGACTCTATTAAACATGCTGAAGACTTTGTACTCTAAAACATTTTTAATTGATGAAACACAGAAGCAATCAATCAACACAAATGGTAAAGAAAGGCAGACAGGACCAGGCAAACAGAATAAGATCTGTAGGTGTCTTTTTATCTCTTAAGAGGAAAAAAAAGAAAAAGTCTATTTGTGCTGCTGAATTAAGTGTTTGTGAAAAGAGAAGACTTGATAGTGGTGGAGACTGAAGTCTTCTATTTATTTACAAGTCGGGCGTAGTGGTGGGAACTGTTGCATGGTCTCTTGCCTTTCCTATTCAACCTCTGACCTAACAGACCTGATGAGCTTATCCTCTCTTGTGACAGGAAAAATCCATGCTGAGTATACAACCTGTGGGTCTAACTTACCCAAACAATGCTCAACGGTGATGCTTGTCATGCACCATTTGTAAACATATGAAAGCCATTGCACTGCCTCACATTCCTGCCCCAGGAAGCAAATTCCATATAACCCTGAGCACTAGTAGATGGGAAGCATTTCTGCAGCAACCTTATTCTCAAACTGCATCTGTTCTGAGCTTCCAGATGTTAATTCTAAATCATGTGCTCATACATGTTTTTTAAATGTAAGTTTAAAAAAAAATTCAGAATACAATTCTGTCAGAGCACAGATGTTCTTTGAAATGGGGTTTATTGTCAGCTATTTCTTGATAAAGAGCTTAAGCCTAAGACACTTCCTCAGACTAAACTCCTCATTTCAGTGGAAACTTTGCCCATTAGAGGATGGCAGGACTATCTCCACAGAAGAAAAAAGTTTAGACATTTAGCAAGTCATTCAGGGAGGTAGTTCAATATGGTGTAGCCACTTGTGCACCTCATAACTGTGAAGTTGGAAGCAAATATATTTATATTAACTGTGTGTATATATATATTTCCTTTCAACATCACATGAATAGATCTGTATTTGTCGTAACAAGTGTTTCAAATTTTTATCTGTACAAACAATGGATTGAAACATAGAAGAAACATATATATATATAAACACATGCATGAATGTGTACATACATTCATACATGTATCCAAACCAGATTCCATGCCAACAAATACTTGGACCCTAAAATAATGAAATGTTAGTGAGTATCCTTTGATTTCAAAATACATAATACAGTCAAGATAATCTTCTTAAAATGTATGCAGGTCTTAGTATTTCAATGTGAGATTTTTCCTTTTTTTTATACTTTTCTTATTGTTTTGTATATTTTTTATATTCTGTATATATGTTTTCACAATATTTATATAAATTAAAATGTTCTTTTACTAATGTCACAGAAAATTAGAATGCCCTCTGCTGTTAAAGACTCCCTAATTCTTGTAAAACTCTTTACATTTGTATAGGGAAAATTATTTAAATTACTGCTTTTTACTCCAACAAGTGTGATTGCAAATCTGGACATATTTGTAATCAAATCTTACTACTCTTTCATCCTTATGACAGAGATTGTGGAAACTATTTTTGATATCTTGATCTGTAAAAATAAAGAATAATAATTAAATCTGTCTCTACCTCTGTTCAGAGTTCAAAAACATTAGAATTTGATTTCAGTTTTCTCATATAAAAAGAGGATTTCTTTTATATACTGGATTTGTTTTACTCTTTACAAAGCCATGCCATTGCTGTGGATCATTAAGTAAGATTATAGTATGGACGGTATTTTTTGCTTGTATTTAGATCAGCAAATGTACATGAAAAATTTTTTATAGTTTTGCATTCCTTTATTTCGGAAAATTCATATAATGAAATAATTTGAGGTAATGACTACAGTTTGTAATTCCAACTAAAACTTTTTTAAATACTGATTCATACTTCTACTTTTCAAAAATGAAATGCAAAATTGAATATGACATCCTGTGGATGATATCCTGTGGAAGTTTGCCCTTGATATTTTCAAGGGCAATAGATTCTGGGTTACTGGCCAAAACTAAGGATTTAATATCATATTTAATACAGTAGGAGAGAAGTGATTCAGACATTGATTCACATATAAACATGTGAACATTTTATCTTTCACTGATAAAATGTTCAATCCCTATTCTAAACAGGTAGCATAAGTGGGACAGAATGAATTATTACTTCCAGTTTTCATTAAATTCATACAAATTTGAATCTTAGCTAGCAGCGAGAAGAATTAGTATTATTTTTGTGTTATCCAAAGCCTATGAAAAATCTTGTGGTACCCCTTAGGTGAGAAGGAAAATCACACCAGTGCATAAGTGTTAAAATTTCATAGCTGAAATGTAAGTATTAGGCTCACAAGTTTTCAAGCTTTTGTTCTTTCATAACTGGAATTTTCCACTTTTTGGCCTAAACTAACAACATTTTTTTTTCTGGCTACACAAAGAGGAAGTGTGCTCTGACCCACTCAAGTTTAGTATACAACATGACATGAAAGGAATTAGCATTTCATACTTCCTTGATATTTTTGAGACTTACATCTATAATTTTATAGGGAATAATTAATTTAATTTCACTTTCTTCTTTTATTTTCTGGGAATGAGTCACATGAGTGCCTCTATGCCACTGTTAGTTATAAAGCAAGGAATATTGACTTTTAAATCTCTGTTGTCAGCAACACTACCCTCTTCCATTACTTTCTCCAAGTCAGTAGTGAACAAACATCCACAAAATTCACCATCTTCTATAAATCTTTACATTAGCAATGTAAGGTGAATTCCTGGTCAATGGATCTAATTTCTGAATTTACAAGTGACAGCATAATAATTTGCAACTGCATTATAATGCTCTTTATATTTATTTTCTTATTTTCACAGAAACAAGCAAACAAAACCAATCCCTTCAGGGCCACTATAATGGTTTATTGACTTAAAGTCTTTTTTGAAAAAGACTTCTTTAGAATTTTAACTCAATTGGCCTGCCAGAGCAAGTCAGTTGTTGGAACGACTTTATTCCCTGAACTAACTCATCGTCTCTGGTTTGTGCCTGTCACATTTGTCACATCACAGCAGCAACAAACGAGGAGCCAGAAGACACACAATAGCTGCACGTATCTTGTGAGCACAGATTGCCCTGCCCAGGGATAGCACCCTTCACGATGCCACCCTGTGCCCAAGGTGATCCCCACTGGGGATTGAGTGTCATCTAAAATAAAATATATTTTTAAAAAATGTGCATAAAAATGTATAAACATCTGTGATACATGTGAATTGTCTTGTGAATTACAAAAAAGAAAAGAGAAACTTCAGAGGAGGGTTACAATGGAAAATATTTGACTCCCTAAGTGACAGGTCATAACTAGTGCCCTGTAAATTAATATCAGCCAATCTGTGTGACTTAAAGTGGTATCTTCTTCCACTATACCATTTAACATGTGACTTCTGTGGTCGAATCCATCAAGAGTGATACAAACTAAATTTTAAAAGGCAAAGCTTTTTATAAGAACATGCAGTTTCATGTTTTAAAATAGTCCTTTTAATAAAACATGGACATTTATTAGTTTCTAAGATTCAGCTGGTGACTAGTTCTTTGTAATACAATATTTTCCACTGATGGAAATATTTTTATCTAAGTCATTCTGAAAAAATAGATGTTATTGCCACCTATATACAGCCCTACAAACAGCTTTACCCAATTCCCTGCATTTATTTTCCTTAGCAATCATGATGTTATGAACTCTTTTCATTGTTACCCATATCCTTATTTGACTTAGTTGCTTATGTGTTACCTACATCAAATAATCTCAATTCTCATTTGTATCAGGATGATATAAAAATTAAATTTTTTTAGAGTATCCATTTTTACTAATATAATCAGAATAAAAAAATCAGATATAACTGTCTGACTTCAGTGACTTACTGACCAAAGTTTATAAAGGAATCACCTCAAATTAATGATCACCCTTCAATCTTTTTTAACATAATACAAAAAAATACCTTCAGAGAAACTGATTTTTTAGCTGTTTATTTCAAATGACAGAAAGCAGAATACAAACTTTGTCAATAATGTGAACAATTCCTAGCCAGGTCCTCTGAAATAGTAAACTTTTCCAAAATCCACTTAATGATAATCAAATTGTTTGGCATCTAGTAGTGCAGGCATTCAGCACAAAGTAAACTTTTAGGAATATTTCAATTGTCATTTTGTTTGTATAAATTTTGCTGATCATATGTTCTATAAAGCAGGCAGAAGTGAGAACTGAATTGAATAAAATAACATTTTTATAAGGGAGAACAAATGAACAGAGTTTAAAAAAACATTTAAAAACAGGTAACATAAATATTTTTTTCAAGTCTTAGCTGATGCTGCCTATCATTTCCTTTTTTTGTTTTCCACTCATTATTTGTTTCTTTCTGCTCTAATTTCCCGATTAATACATCAACATGAAGCATGCTGTTAATTTAGGCATCTACATCCTAAGCAGTGAAGGAATAAAGACATAACCTCGTCAATAATGTTTAAACTCAGAGTCTGAGCCTGTGTCCTAGCCTTTGAGACACGGTACTTGTTGTTTACCAGGAAATGGCACAATACAGCATTGCACACCTTTGGGGTGTTTACATAGTCTGAATCACGAGTTGAAAAGATGCACCTTTATATTCTCGGTGTTAGGAGACCAAATACATCCTTTTCACAAAGACATATAGAAACATTCTTTAAAAGTGTGATTAGGCTTTATATATTCTATTATATACCAAAGCCTTGTTGACATCTTTCTGACCTGCAGAACTTAGCCTAATGAATAGAGCACTCTAAGGTTCTATGAGCACCTTCTCAGCAGGAGAACATTTGGTCCCCCATCTTCTACGTCTCACCATATCAGCATAGTGTCAGACTGAGCAAAGTTCTTTAATAGGTCTATTTAAATCATTAGAAAGATTGCAAAGTAGTGGATGTCTTTGATTACTAAATCCTGAAATATCTTACCTCTGTTAAGGAGTGTATTTGTTAATTAGAGGAATGTAGATCCCTATTAAAGAGAAACACAGAACATTAAAAATCAGTTTAAAAGGAGGAGGACTTTCATACCATCACTGGTCCTTCCTTTTACTCTTGTATGCAATCCTGAATCCACCTCAATCACTGTAGACATAGTTGCTGGTTTCATGTAACAAGTCCTATATGTTAATCTGTAGTTTAAGACATCCTATAATCACTAGTAATTTTAAAGCTAATAATTAACTTCCATAGGCACTTTTGTTTAAGAGATAACCACAATGAGTCTCAAGCATATTTTTAGCACTAAGCTAAGAATCTTGACTAAGGAAAAAAAATGTAATAAATGTAATAGTTTCTGCTTTTTCTGAGACACTTCATTTGACTATTTATAATACCCTCTCTTTTGCAAAAAAAAATATTTTGATGTCTTCTCATATTCTCCTTAGTAATTGCATCCAGTGACTTTCAGTTCTGGAGATCTATATTAAGCAGTAAATATACCTCTATCCTTGATATACCAAACATGGACTATATTGCTTGTTTTGACAGCTAAAAAAGTTTGCAATAGAAACTCAAGGTATTCTTCCACCTTTGTAATAAAGCATCAGGTAGTGCCAAAACTTTCTGGGAGACCTCTGTGTGCTAGTCATGCGAAGTAAAAATATGTGGGTTCAGGCAAACAACAACTACTGATCAGAAAACCCAAGAGTACAAACAGGCTAGACTAAGCAGGACAATAACCAGCCTTTTTTGCCCTCTCATATTAGATCATGCACTGGATATTTCAGAAAATTCAGAGTCTGATAAAACAAAACCAAAGTCTATGATAAAGACTTTCACAAAGTTTGTGGCTCCTTAGCAAAAAGTATTGGAAATCTTAAAACCAAAATATTTTCCTATGGAATTCTTAGCCCAGGTTTTCTATAATAAAGAAGTTGATACATTTCTTAACACATAGCTATTGAAATATTAAGATACAATAAGCATCTGAATGTTTGGAGGTTCATCCAAAGTGATCTTGAATTCTGATCTTGTAACTAAAAGTGACTTTCATCCACACAAAGTTCTGGTAATTCAAAGTACTAGGGAATTGTAATATTCTGCATCTCTAGCCAGAAACTAAACATTTCCTTTGGGAAATGTATGTCCTTTAGAAAAAAAGAGAATTAACTAAAGCCAGTAAGTATCCACATTACTGGAACCCGAACAACCTTGTCACTTTCTGTGGAATTCTTTTTCATTTCCGTTTCCGTCCACAGATTCCACAAACCCCATTCCAATTTTTGAAAGCAACATCCTCACAACGATTATGAAAAGACAAAAATTCAACATACTGAAAGTCTGTTTATCTCTGAATGAACACCTAATTTGTTTTTACGGAAATTCATTGCCAAACTTCAGATGATTTTAGGGCAAGTAGAATTATGACCATTGCGGAATTCAACATAAACACATACTATGCACACCTTTATGTGAAATGCATATACCCTTATGTGAAATAACCTTGGGGTCATAAATAATGTAGGGCACGTCTTCCTATCTATTGCAAATCTGGAGCATATTTGAAATCAATTCTGGAGCCATTGCAAGGTACCTCAGATGTTCTTGTTCCACATATCAGTGTTTCCAAAAACAAAACATTAAGAAACAGAGGCTCTCCAAGCTAATATGTTTAACTCTGCTCCAAAACGGTTTTCCCTTTAAAGAATTCCAAATTATTATTGTAAGAATATTTCATGAAAGGAGTTCAAATGCAAAAATTGCAGCGGAAACCTGCTTTTTAGGCAGGATTTGTCACTTTCACTGCCAGGCTCCTGTGTGGCCCAATCTAAAGTGATTTCCAGGCTCCCAGCTCTGTGAAGAGCCAGTGAACAGATTTGCAGGGACCCGTGACACAGAAAGTTCCAGGACTGCCAGCTGCAAAGGCCCAGATTCACAGGTCCTCCAAGGTTAGAAAGCTCTTGGCTGAATTTCATCCTGGACAGCCATAAAGCCAGGAGTTTCAAAGCTCGTGGGAGCCATAACATCCAGATGCCAAGGTTTCTGGGTCAGCTTTGATTCCTAGGCACTCCAGTTCCTCCACACCCTGGGATCTCAGGGAATCCAAAACCTGCAGCACAAAGCCAGGTCATCAGACGGGCTGTTTCTGAGCCAGGATTGCATTTCCTTTCAGAGATAACTATTAATAATATATCCTGATAAAACAGAAACATGATTTTAAAATCTTGGAAAATTCCTGAAACTACCTGAATAATTGAGCAATATCTGGAAAACTACCTACAACGAATGATCAAAGGAAAAACACATTAACAAGGAAATAAAATTAGGCCATAACTACCAGAGGAACTTGAATAGATAGATCATAGAATATCAATTTTTAATAAATAAAAAAAGTACAAGAAAGAAAGAAACAAGACAATTAGGTGGTTATATAAATGTCTAAAATCAAAGGTAATCCATGTATGGCCCAAAAAATTAATAAACTCCTTTTGCAGTTTTTCATAAATATTCTGTATGAAGATTGTGAAGGCAGATGGCTATTTAGCATCTAGAAATGGAAGCTCGCATTATAAAACATCATATTTATTAGTTGAAACTTAAAAGAAATTAGAGACAGGACTCTGTACAATTCTTCTCTCATTCTATACAAACAAGCACAGAAAGCACTATTGTGATGATTGCAAGTACAGAGTACTAAATGGACAGCAAACTAAAAGTGACCAGCTTATTTTACTTTGAAAATAGAAATAGGCAAAAAAAAAAAATCAAGACAAGATTTTTCAATATTAAATTACTTCCTTTCTATCTTTAAAATCTAGTTTCTTCTTCATCTACCTATTTTCAGGATATTCAGCAGAGGTGTTTAGGCTCAGTGTGTGCTCATTGCTTACTGCTATATAACCTTTTGATATGTAAATTAGGAAATTCAAGATTTAAATCACTCTATTAATTCCACCAAATCTGATATATTGAGAATAGTATTTAATGACAAAAGAAAATCCTGTTAAATTAAAGTTTTGTTACTAAGAGCTATACTCTGCCCTCAAAAGAAGTTAGTATTAGTAAGATGAATACATGTAAATTGTCACTGCTTTCATCAGAATTATTGTTATATCTTAATTTTCACTATCACTAGGTAAAAAATAAAGATACATGTTTTCTAACAGGATAGTTGAACAGCACACTCTGACGTATTATTTCTAATTACTTTAACATCATATTCACTTTCAACCAAGCCAGCCTCGTTGACAGATTTCTTTTCTCATTTGTAATGCAGTTAGCTAATGTTCTTTGTGAAGTCAGTATAAGGAGATTCTGTGACAATAAATAACAAACAAAATGTGGTAAAGTGATTCTTCCAAAATGCATTTTAAGTCTGTCAAAATTGCAGACGTTTTGAGTTTCATTCAATATCCTTCTTTTACAGAACATGCGAATTCCTAGATGAAACATAATCCTTTTTGCATCATATTCTTTAAGACAATGAGCTTAACTAATACAATTGAGATATTCTTGATTATAAGATGATATTTCTTGATCATAAGATCATGGAAGATGAAAAATATTACATACATTTAAAGGGTTATCTTGTGCCAAAGGGGTACATTATGATGCCAAACTTTCTTTGGATCATGTGTTGAAATAAGAGTAAATGTAAATTATTTAGCCTCTCCCAAGTATGGTGAGTATCTGAAAGAAAAAGTGACATCACCAGAAGTTAGATTACCTCTAGATGAAAGCTGATCTTTAGTAACTCTCAAAATCTCCTTTGCCAGTAGCAATCACTAATCAAAGTGTATTTACCTCTCCCAGGTTCATTTCTCAGCACAGCCCTTTGTACCAAGGAGACTAATTATGTTTGGATGGCCTCATTGCTAGCTGCCTTCTTTAACGTCTTTTAGGGTGTTGCCCAAAGGAGGGGTCTTGCAGCTGGCTATGAATCTCTTGGGCAAAAAATGCAAAACATAAAAGTGAAAAAAAAAAAAAATAAAACAAGCATTCATTGAAGTTAGTGACAATTTAATTCGAAAATATGCTTGGAACCATATGTTCAAAATTATGTGTACATATGCAAAAGAAAACAATGCCTGTTCTGCTTCTAGTTACATTTTGTTGAAATCAGCAATGCTGTACCAATCTGCAGTAAACAAAAACAGAACAAAAGCAGTGAATATTCCAGTAAGCAGAACTAGAAAGAGTGAAATTAATAAAAATCAAACTAATATTAATATTCCATAGCCCTGATAACATAAAGAAGGTTATAAAAATATAGATAATCCCTTCAGTCCACATAAAAACTGCTTTTTCTGTTGCAAGAATATTTGAGGTATTGATGGTACTGAGTTGTTAATTTTTTTAGTTGAAATGCAGTCTACAATTTTTCAGACATAATAACATTGTTCCTTGAAATTTTCTTCCTACCAAAAATTTCATGTGTTTTCTACGCAACAGTTCAATAATGACTTCACTGCTGACACTCCTTACATTTTCACCAAACCTGCTTGTTCTTGTACAATTTTATGTATTTCAATAAATTGCTCCCTTACATACTATGCAACAGAGATGAGAGTGGCCTGACTTAACAAGCTAAAACTTCTAACCTGGAAAACATCTAAAAAACTCTAAATCAAACCAAAGCATGCTATTCTAAATATTTATATGAGCACAGCTTTTCTAAGACCTTCAGTAGAAGACATGTGAACACATATGAAGAACCAGCTAAAATAGTACACAGAATAGTAAATTTGGAAATACGCACATAATAGCAATATATAAAAACACACTGCCTTGCTTGGTGTGTCTGAAAATTCACACTGTACAGGCTTAGGGAAATAAGTGGCAACATGGAGTCACTCATTTAAAAGAACAAATAAATATCCATGTTTCTATAGTTATTTGTTCTGCAATGAATGATCAAATGCCTTTGATAAAAATTATGTACCATAAAACAGATGAAGAGTGTTGAAAAATTTCATCCAAAACTTTGTGTAGAGACTAATCCCTTTTAAAAAGTTCATATGGTGTAAACATTTTGCAACAAACTCATCTCTGTTACTCATAGTAACAGAACCATAGAATAATTTAGGCTGGAAAAAAACTTTAACACCATCAAGTTCAGCAATTTGCCCAGCACTGCCTAGTCCACCAATAAACCATGTCCCTAAGAACCACATCTATGCTTTTTAAATACCTCCAGGGATGGTGACTCAACTACTTCCCACAACCAACTGTTCTAACTACTTAAGTAATATTGTAGTAATATTTTTATTGTCTTTTACAGTAGTACCCAGATTAAGTTCTATCTGTGCTTTGGCCCTCCTAATTTTCTCCCTACATAACCTCATGACATCATTGTAGTGCTCTTGAGTGGCCTGGCCCTTCTTCCACAGGTCAAAATCTCTCCTTCCTTAGCTCCAGTCAAATCTCTCTGTTCAGCCATGCCTGCCTTACCCACTGCTCATCTTTCTGCAGGTGCTATTTGACAAACAGAAATAGATGTCAGATGGTTTGGTATTTCCATGCATGGGTGCTGCTTTGAATTCATTGCTGCACCACAGAACTGCTCCTTTGCACATCAGGTTGTGTGACCAGGGCTGGTTCAATACAAAAATACACAAAAATGGCCATTTTAGAAATTGAGTGAAAGAGGAGGAAAGGAAATAGCATGGATGCGTGCAAAAACTCTGACCAGTTTAGTTTTCATTGCAATAAAGTAGTCAAATTCACCAAGGAGGCACGAAGATGCATTGAAAATGAGGTTTTAGTGCAAGCACGAGCATCCAGAAGCCTACCTGATTTAAATCAACACCATTCCACTAGCCTCAGCTGAACAGCGTACATTTACACCAGCTATGAAATTAGTCCAAAAAAAGCAATTTTTTTTCAACAGCAGTGGGAGGAGTAACCTGAGAGAAGTTGGATATTTACCTATCTGTATTAGTGTGAAGTTTTTTGATAGCTATCATATAAAAACTGCAGCTATCTTAGGTCCTGGTTTATTGTTGGCTCTACTTAAGTTTCTGAAGTGCCTAAAGGCACATGAGCTTGTAGGTTGTGTACCTTGGGTTTTCCAGTGGATAATAATAAGAAAATTACTGCCATCTCTAAGCTTTCTGGGTGTTATGAAGCTTTATTCACTGATATTTCTAAAATGTGTTGGGATCCTGAACAAAAATAGCTGTCGAAGTATGATCAATTGTTGCCATTCTTTAAAAAAGAATTCAAGAGTGTAAAACAGCCATGAAGCCTCTGTCAATACTGAAGTGACCTGTAACAGATACATGCATGAAACTTAGAGCAGTAACACTGCTTCTTTCATAGGGCCAGAATTTTAACCAGCAGAGTTAGATATGCAACCTTGATGGCACAGAAATTTCTTGACTTCTGCCTTTGACATCACTACAGCCAGCATTTCTATAGATAGAATCTTTATTTATACCAGAAAATGTAAGTAAACCATTTCCAGTAATTTGAAATATAATCATTACATTATTTTCTTTCTCAAGTGTTCTCAATCATTTTGTAAACTTTGTTCTAAACAAAAAATCCTTTGAATGTTTACTGCAATGGAATTTCATTTGTGCTAAAAAAAGAGGTGTTCCTGCTCCACTGTGTTGTATTTAATGCATATTATTCAGCTGTCATAAATTGTGAAGGACAAGTGATTTTTATATACATTCTGTAACTAAAAGAACTACTGAAAAACTGCATGACTTGCTTCTGACTACAGAACAGATTTAAGAACTCGACAAACTATTTTATTCCACGCACAAAAGGTATCCCAAACAATGTGAAAAACCAGTCAAATTTTGTTTGGAAACTCCAACTTTAATAAACAACTTTTCAAAAAGCACTACACAGAAGAATCACAGACTTTAATTTCCTCACTTGTTATCAAAGATAGCACAAGCCGAAAAATATGAGCGGGTTAAAAATTCAAGCAGAGAGGTCATTTATGGAGAGGGACACTCAAGCAGCCCTTACGATTTTTTGTAAATTTTATCTGGTGACCTTCACAGTAAGATTATTTTCTCAGTGTGCTGCAGTGTAGAAGCACAAAAGTAAAGTGTATGTGAGCTTGGTGACTGGCATACAGAATTAAAAGGCTTCTTTGTCATAAGAAGCCAGAGGGATGACATATAACCTTATCAAACAAGACACACAGGCTCCAACAAGTTCAGGAAGAAAAGCTCCCCTGGTTTTCAGGGCATCTCTGCCCAGAAAAATTGTGGCTGCCCTGTAGCGACACGAGTTTCAGGTTTCTGAATTTGTACTGTATTTTTGTTATTGGTCTGTACTTGGTATGTTCCTTCCACCCCCCCATTCCTACCCCTGATTTACCTGTGGTTCCTCCTGATGTAACACCTCCCCCTTCCCTTCCCCATTGGGTCAGAATGTTTCCCTGCCCAGCCCCCGGCCTGGGAAATGGGACACACCACACCCCCTCTCTCTCTCTCTCTCGCTCTCTCCACTCCCTCTCCATGCTTCCCCCATGCTGAGAAGGGGTTCTGGCAAAGTCCCTTCCACATGGCTGCACTGAATAAACACCTTTCCTAACAAGAGAGAGCACGCTTCCTTCATCCAAGCCTGACCTGCGCAGCAGCTGCTGAGCTGAAGGACCCACACGAACTGTTTCTGTGGTCTGGAGAATCGACTAGCCGGCAATAGCACCCCACCACGAAAGAAACATCTACACTGCCCCATCCCTGGAAGTGCTGAAGGCCAGGTTGGATGGGGCTTTGTGCAAACTGGTCTAGTGGAAAATGTACCTGATCATGGCTGTGGGGTTGGAACTAGATGGTCTTTAAAGTTCTTTCCAACATCAAAAATTCTATGATTCCAATATCCAGATACGCATTTCTAGTATATCACTAAACAAAACACTGGAATATTATCATGTATTCAATAGATAAAAACAGCAGACTTCTACAAAGTGACTGCCTTAGGGCTAACTTGGGTGAGACTCAGGTCCTGGTATTATCTTGCATGAAGGAGAAGCCTAAATGTAGTATTTCTGTACAGCCACAGTACATGGATATATTTTCTAGCAAGAAAAGAGATGCACTGTTTTGGTGTCCTGTTTGTCTGGAAACAGTTGCTTCTGCAGTTCCTCTTTTTTTCTTGAAGAAGATAGAAAGAATATGCATGTGGAATGTTGTTGACGTAGAAAAGATCATGCAAACTGTCCCCACTGAGCTAGAGGCATCTGAGTTCAAAGAGAACTATTTGTAACTTTTCTTCCAATGCCCTGGGTTTTGGTTTAATTAAGAAAAATAACTTTTAGCTGGCTAATTTAGCTCATGTGAAAGGAAAAAAAAATCAGTTTGCTGATTTTATCCACAGGAAAATGTTTTCCAATGACATTTCTTTCAATTTTTGAAAAAACTCAAATTTTTAAAAGAAAATTAAGATTAATTTATAAATAAATAGATAAAAAAGAGAAGGATTACATTATTTAGCTAAGAGTTCTAACCTCTTGGCTGGAAACCACGGCACTTTGGTTTACAGTTGCTCTGTGCCATATGGCTGTTGTTACCTGAGGTTTCAAGACCTCAGATTGAAGAGTCTCTATTTTAGGAGTTTGGAGAGTTTTCTATTTTAAGATATTTCGAAAAAAAAACCCCACTCTAACCTGTTTTCTGATTGGCTTCAGCAAAAGAAACACAAAAATTACTCAAATGTGCACTGAAAACTAGATGCCAGATAGAATCCAAGACTAGGTTTAAATTAAGATAATCTGCCTGCTTATTTTAAATGCTTCTGTTTCAACAAGTATCTCAGTTCCTCTTTGGTGTTTTAGAGGACTGAAAAGAAGAACAGAGGAAAAAAGGTAGGCAAAGTTGCTTTTATGTTTTTTGACATGAAATAAAAAGGAAATACTGAAAATATCTCTATAAAATTACTCTCATGAAATGTACCTCATGATCCCCCTTTCAGGCCTGAAGAGTGCTCTATGCATAATAAAAGCTGTACACTGAAACCTATCCTCATATGAACAAAAGAAATCTGAGCTTGTCTGCTTCTCAGAAGCTGGACTTGAGTCCTCTTTTTTAAGCAACAGCAGATTGATATTGGGATTGTTCCACTGATGCCAGTGGTTACATGATTTCTGGCTTATGCTGTTGTTCCAGGGCTTTCTAAGGGTGGTCTTTTTTTTTTTTCATTATTATAAAACGGCCACTGCTTACAGATTTAACTGGTATCTTTCTAGGCATGTGGAAGAAACAACTGGGTGGGGATAGAGACCATGCTATCATTTCATATCTTGATGTGGTACCCCACAAATTCATGTGGACACAATGCAATGATTGTAGAACATACTGTGACGAAGCGCATCATCCATTATTTTGCCTCTTGTTTTCTATAAATAACAGACTTCAGTCTCCGTGGGTGCCAGGCTGGTGTTTTGCAACATATGACTTCAACCCTTTAAAATTCCTCCTGACCATCTGGGAATTTCCTGTTTTGCCAATTTGATTTGCCTGGATAGTGCTGAGGTCTGTATGTCTCTTACTAGAGAGAAAACGCCTTATGTTAGGGCAGAAACATTTTGATGTAGGTGAACCCACACAGCTGGTACCAAAAGGTAGACCTGGAACTTCTGCCACTTCTGAAAGTGACAGGAGAAAGAAAAAGGAAGGAGACAGCTTAATCTGGGTGGGCCTGTGGTTGGGAAAACTCCTTTTCTGAAGAGAAATTGAGCTTGTTTTTTTCCTGCTGATTCACTGTGAGCAGCATCAGAACAAGCTCCATACGAATTCATTAACATCACATTCCAAGTGAGAGTCAAGACCTTTTTTTCAGTTTCTAACCCTCTCGAGACCCTTTAATGATAATAGTTTGGGTTTGTGGACTGTGTTGAAAACCTCCTTTGAGTTTATGTTCCCACAGAAAATTACTAGTTTTTCTGGTTGACTTTTTTGGTAAGATCTCATTATAACAACACCTGGAAAAGATAATAGCAATGCCAGGCTAAACCTAAGAAAACCAAAACCAAAATTAATATCCATTATGATAGAAAAAACACTAAGCAACTCTGACTTAGGATATCTCAAAATGTAAGGCTTGTATTGTATTATGAGTAGTATTATAAAATAGTCTTGCTTCAGCTTGCCTGTAGCCTTTCTGAAGGATTTTACTATGGAAATGAAAACATAACAGCATTAAGAACCATGCTGATAGAACTAACACTGAGGTGTCATCTTGAAACTCAAGAATAATGAAAATGGGAAATTTACCCTAAAACATATTTTCAGTGTCCCATCATGATGAGTTATAGCCCAGAGAAAAAATAAACAAAAACCAAACAGGAATAATTCTAGTGATGAAAAACCAGAGTTTTGATCATGATTTTGGGAGCTTTGTATGATTTTGGTAGGAAAATAATGAATAAAAACTTTGAAGTAGTCTTTAAAAATTCACATGAAAAAAGATGTCACACTTGGTACGTATTTTATGGATCAAGAATTCATGTCCTGTCTTCATGCCCATAACAGTGCAACAAAAATATTTTCAGTCTTGCTTAATTCTGCTCCTAGGAAATACCCCAGGGGGTGCATGGCCAAATTACTAGATATTTCCAAGATGCGTAGGAGTACTAAATCCTGGGTCAAGGAAACTTTTCTTTTTCCTTTTTTTCCCCCTTTTTCTAGGGTTCATAAGGCAGGTTTTTTTGCGGGAGGTACTAAGGTAGAACATAAAAAAATGCTTTGTTTGTCTTACTGATTTAGCACTAAAGAAATACAATCACTACTCCTAGCTTTAAAAACTGACTTCTCGACAACTTCTGTTATTTCAGACTGTTTGATTTTATAACTATTTTTAATGTTGCTACATCTATTTCACTTTAAAAGTCAATATATAAATATGTTGAATAAACAATTAAATACTAAATTTATTCCTGTTCTGTATAGTGATTGTACAGCATGTGCCATAATGGTTATCATGCATTAGCAAAAAAAAAAAAAGGTAATTAATGAAAAATTCTTTAGGTAAACTGTATAAGGAATTATAAATCTCCTTTTTTTTAAACTTTTGTGTCAATGTTTACTATAAAAAGTCTCTGGACTTCTTATTCCCATCCACTTATCCAAAAGAATAAAACATACATGTGCTTGTTCAGTGTAAAAGAGTAATTCCAATTCAGTTCTACCTCCTGTTGAAGTCTGTGAAAAGTAGCTATGTCCTTGTGTTAACACTCCAGTGATGAAATTAAAACAATTTACTGGGTTAAAGCTTGTCTCATGAAACATTTGAGTACATCAACCCAAAAAAAAGACCCTTAGTGCACTTGGGGTCAAGTTCTTAGATCTTGCAAAATTAAAAGTTGGCAAATTCCTGACCCCTAGCTCATCATCACAAACTGTCCAAGGGTGCTTGCTTGATGCTAGTAAATTGCTTCTTCATTTAATGATCATAAGCAGCAAACACAAACACTACTTATGAAGTTATCATTGATAGCTGCAAGGGCATTCCTGGTGACAAAGTGACACATTAGTTACAACCTGTAATACCCTACATGGCATTTGGGCTCCATTCAGCATTTCAGCCTGGGATCATCTGCATTTTACATATACCTTGATAACCAGAAAAAAATGGAGAATTTCTGGTTTCCTCATTAAAACATGCTGCTGAGCATCTTCTCTTACTCACTCCTATATTCTTAAATTTAAAAAAATAATTTTCCTGTGTTTTCAGAAAAAGGAAGATCTTATTTTAACTATGACAAGTTTTTCTTCAGCAGGCTGTACTACTGCTGAAATAAACAGTATTATGACAGGGCCACACAGCAGTCAACCGTTTACATCTACATTGTTTCAGGACATTTTACTGAGCACAGTGCCACACACCAGTAAACAGTTTACATCTGAATTGATTAAGGACATTTTACTGAGCACAGCACTGTATACCAAAGTAATTTCTCAGTCTTTTCTGTCACATCAGGACATTATTGTGTGTATACCTTACTGATAAATTGATATCTTGGCAGTCACAAATTTGTGGATTGTATCATTTACCCTTTCTAAGAATTTTTAATCAAATCTTCTATAAAACTCAAATCAACAGACTTCTTGTTCTGAAGTACCACCCTTACCTCCCACCTTATATTTAGCCTTTTCAATATCTCTCTGGCTCCCTTACACTTTCTCTGAGCTGACCCTCCCTAGATTGATAGTCCAGAGTTAGAAACTGAGTCATCAAGAAGATCAAGACTTTTTTTTTTCCCAATTATTATTGAATTAATTCTGCTGTAATAATCCTTTACCTGTAACAGTAACCTTGTGGTACATGGCAAACTCCTCTTCCCCTGTGTGCCTCTGCAAATACAGCTGTCTTGCTTATGGTTTCCTGCATAAAACTTTGGTATTGTAACAGGTATAAATAGTTCTTTTAACAACTGACACGAAGGCACAGGCTCAAATGGTTGAGCTGTGGGATGTCATGGAGGTCAACGATGTCAGAGGAATATACAAAAGGATATTTATTGCATCAGCCAGGATTCTTAGAAGAGCCAAGAGATCAAACTGGATCATTCAAGAAAAATGTGAAGAGAAACAACCTTAATCATCGCCTCTGTATTTCACAGGCTAAAGTGATAAAGAATTTTGCAGTCCATATCTCCAGCACACAAAAATAGTAACACAGAAAAACCTTCTAGCAGAGCATTGATGGCCTTTCCCATTGACAGGATAGAAGTGACGCAGGAAAGATAGGTGGCCCTTGACCATTTATCTCTACTGTGGTAAGTCACACACAGAGTGAAGTATAAAGTTTTAGCCAAGGAACACAGAGGAATAGCTCATTCAGGAAGAGATTAGATCATCTCTTTGAGCAATTTTCCTTCTAAGCAGATCCTCAAAATTCCAGGCACAACACCAAAGGCATAGTGGTTTGGGGGCTTCCCATTACTGTGTTGACTTGCTGATGTGGCCTAGAAGGCCACAGGAATTTCCTTATGAATTAAGACTGCGAATGGTAAATATTTAACTATGACACAAATAAATATACTTAATACCGAAATGCTAAAGACAGTGATCCTAAATCCTCATTTCTGTTGCTTTTATCCGCATAGGAATGCCCAGTTTTTGAAAGGATGCAGCAGTCTTCTTTGGTGTTGGAGGAGACTTCAAGGAAGCAGATTTTATATGCAGCATTTATCTGAGATTTCAGAAATATTGAGTAATTTCTACACAGGATTTTCAATTTTAAAATACCCCAACATTTTATTAGGAGTACTGCTCTGGTAGTGATAGCGATATAATTATTTGAAGATCCTTACGTTTTTGAGACACAAATGCATGACTCAGAAGTGAGAAGAGAAAGACATGTAAGTGACCCTATTCACTCTCACTGCTACCACACACTGAACTGACGGCAGAGTTTTAAAGAAAAGATTTATTTAACACAGTTTTCTTTCCTTCAAAAGACTTCTGCATGAGAACTAAAATTACCAAAACATATATATCACACAAGCTACTCAAAGCTGAATGTATGAAAGTGAAAATCATCACTATTAAATAGAACCATGGGTGATTTAATACAAATTCAAACATTCATTCAATAGATTGCCTAGAAAAAGAAAACAGAAAAAAAATTCACTTAACAACAACTAAATTATTTTTTCCTAAGTCTCCACTGTGCAAGATTATATTTTCAGGCAAAAGTTTCCTAAAGAAAAATACGCTTTTCTAAACATAGGCTGACAACTTTAAATATTCATAAATAATATGATCCAGAGGGCAGGCAAGTCCACCACAGTCCTGAAGATAAATGTAAAAGCATCTCTGGAGATTGTACTAGGACTTCTTTGATTTTTGCCAGTATTTAAAGTATGCTCTGTGGATTTGGAGTGTATTAAAGGTGAAAAATTAAAATACATCTCAAAATATTAAATTTACATATCAAGAATCAGATTTCTTTTTCACCTACAATCAGGACATAAGAATTCCACTTCAAAGAATGAATATCCTTTGCCAATGACTCAAACTTTGAAGCAACATGTAAAATAGCGGGCAGGAGCACTCACCTGCCTCAAACTCAGTGCTTATCTCTTTGAAACCCTGCAGGTTCCCTCTGCAGTTCTAGGGTGGTAGATCACAGATCAGGAAACTAAAAGTCTGACCTGCTAACAGTGTTATCCCTAAGACTTAAATTTTGTAACTTAAATAGTATCTTTCAAGAAAAATCTCTTGCATACACAAAGCTTTAAGGGAAGTTCAGATGTGAAAGAAGGCAGGATCAGTCTATAAATGACACACCAGGCTGCAGCAGATAACTTTTAGATCCAAAATTGATTAGCACCAACGTGATCATCTGTGTTCTCCTGTGAAAGAAGCCATCCAGTCACAAACAAATTACCTTCTAAGGTTGTCTGCTCATACTCCCAGTTTTCTCACACAGTTCTCTAGTCTTGCCTTAATTTCATCCTGGCAGGAATGCTCAGAGTTTATCCTGTCCCTACTGTAATCTCTCAAGCCTCCTTGGTACACGAGAAGGAGAAAGAATAGCAGTACCCAAGTTCTCAGGCAGAACAGAATCAGAAGAAAATTCTGAATGGAATGGCTAACTGGAATAAGTGAATTTTTGTTGTTTCCATACATTCCTATGTCAGAAGGAATGCCTGGTATCTATTTGCAACAAGACAACTAGAGACAACATGACAAATGGCAAGAATTTACAAATAAAAATCCCCAGAAGCAATGAAAAATTATAGCTATACACCTTTGTCATTTTCTATTAAAGAAGCAGATGTCATGAATGCACAGAGCACAATCAGGTTTGCAACATATGCACATGTAAGGACAGAAATGTGTCTGGGATGGGGAGAACAAAGTCCAACACTTTTTCCAGAATACATGAAAATTCTTGCTTCATATACATTCCAGAAGAGACAAAAGCAAATGAGCTTTTGCAAAATGTTTTTTCAGCAAAACAGTTGGAGAATCGTTCACACAGAATTAACGCATGTAATAAAAAGGTTCACCTTGCTACAATTTTTTTTTTTTAAGTCAACAGATCAGTTTGAGGAGAACAACAGATTGACAGCAGGTACACTAGTATAAAACATGAGAATGGATTTAAGACACTACACTTAAAAAGAGATTTCCAAGTATCTTAACACCAAACACTCCAAAGATCAAAATGCATACATGTGTGCATACACTCATGCACCAGAGTGAGGTGTTGGAGGGAGAAAAATTCTCCAGACTTCTTAGAGAGTTTTCCATCAGCCACTTTTTACTCATAGATCTCCTACACAGAATTTCCAACTGCAACATTTTACATGGATTTTCAGCCTATTTCTCTCTCCTTTAAGAAAGGATTAGTAACACAGATAATATGATTGATCATGTACTATCATATAAGAGACCTTTAAAGTACCTCTCCTAAAGATATGCCTATTCCACCATGAAACTAGCACAGTTCTCTTAGTCATACCCTTTCCTTACTGTTTTTTGGGTTTTTTTGCTGGGTTTTGTCTTTTTTTTTTCATTTCTCCTCCTAGAAGCTAGTCAAAGAAGTATAAGAAATTTCCTTCAATCAGGTAGCTTCATGGCCTTGAACACGTATTTTCCATATGACTTCCTCTGAGTAATGACATCATTATTTTGAACAATTTTTTGGTGGGTTGCTTCAGTTTAAATCTGAAAGCAAACCATTTATATAGTATACCTTGAGCATCTTTCCAGCTGAACCTGTACCTGTCTTGCTTTGACTGTCTGCACCATATACTTGTTCAATGTTGAGTGTAACTCGCTCTTAGGTCTTGTTTAGACAAGGAAGTTATGCTAGTTTGATGTGCATCAGTCCTAAAAAGGGATAATTAAACTGGTGCAAGTCCCTGATTAGAATTCTTATCCCAGTTGAGTGGTGACTTACACTGCCTTAGATTAACCTGATTCCTAACTAAGGCAATGAAAAGTGAATCTTGATCTTTGTGCAGAAATATTAATGAAAATGCAGTGCAAATGTGCAACTATTTATGACATTTCTAAGTTACCCTTCCAAATGAATACTCACCATCCTGGTATTTCATAAGACTGTCTAAAATATACACATGTGGTTGCATAAAAATAACCTTGTGTTATAGTACAGCTTGTTTCATAAGAAAAAGTTTTCTCCTATGAAATATGAAACTATTTCAATTTCCTTTTCCTGATCAAACTTCAACCCCTTAACAAGAGAGGAAATTCTTATGCTACTGGAAAGACTTTTACACCAGGGTTGCTTATTCAAGACACTTGAGCTGCTGGTGTTAAAGATGAGTTCACAGCAAACTTAAACCATAATACTGGTTCTAGAAGGTCCACACTTACTAGATCTTTCTTGTCTGCAGTTTTTGCAAATACAGACAATAAGACTGAAGCTGAACTGTAAACTGACATGAATACAAGTAGATGGTTAAGTATCTTCACCTTTCAGATTCTGCTTGCAACAGGTCATGCAAATGACCCCAGTTTTGATGACAAGAAGTTTATCCAAGATTTTTATTAATGGTAGCTCTGAATAACAAGGTATTCCTCACTGGTCTGCATGCGAATCTGTACAAGACTCAGTACCTTGCAGATGGATACAGACTGGAGCAGCAGCTGCTTGATGGGTTTTAAAAACCCTGCAAGAATGAAGATTATTCTGGCTGTGAGCAGGACACAACCCAGTTAACCAACTGCAACCTTCAAGATATTCTTGGCTTTATAGATGTATATTCATTGTATTTATCTGTTTATTTTTTATGAACTACTTTAGTTACTTATATTAAAAGCAAATTTCTTTCCAAGGGATTTTTAATCTCACAATTTTCTGTAAATATTGGAAAGATTATTATAATACATACACTGTTAAGAGCACAAAATACTTTCCACAAGAAGGACTCCAAAAGCAGCACAAAAAATAACATATTAAGCCTCCCAACAGCCTTGTAAAATTGAGTAGTAGTGTTATATCTGTATTAGAAAAGGGAAACCAGAATACTTAAAGTTTACAATTTCCTAGCAGTCACAAGTCCATACTACAGGCATGGACAGAAGTAAAGCTTAAATCCATCACACTTAACTGAGGCATTTAAATCAGGAAATGAACTGCTCAGGATTTTCCTGGGGTCAGTGAAGAGAAACAGGGACTTCCACAGAACAGGTCAGACAGCTGAGTCTTCCTCTGGGCTTGCTACTGTCTCATAACACAGCACTAAGAGATTCCCCACAGCAAAGGAATAACTGTTTAGGTAACTGGCATTCTCCTGGAGAAGCTGGCAAGCAATGACTTGGACAGATGCACTCTTTGCTGGGTTAAAAACTGGCTCTAAAACTGAGCCCAGAGTGTGATAGTGAATGGTGCTACTTCCAGCTGGTGGCCAGTCACTCGTGGTCTCCAAGGTGCAGTACTGGGGCCAGCTCTATTTAATGACTTTTTCAATGAACTGGATGAGGGGATTGAGTGCATCCTCAGCAAGCTCACAGACTGCAGTGAGTGGGAGTGTTGATCTGCTGAAGGGTGGGGAGTTTCTGCAGAGGGATCTGGACAGGCTGGATCTATGGACCAAGGCCAATTGTATGAGGTTAAGGCCAAGTGCTGGATCCTGCCCTTGGGTCACAACAATCCCCTGCAGTGGGAACAGTAGCTGGAAAGCTGCCCAGTGGGAAAGGATCTGGGGGTGCTGGTTGACAGCAGCTGAACGTGAGCCAGTGTGTGTGCCCGGGTGGCCAAGAAGGCCAGAGGCATCCAGGCCTGGATCAGCAATAGTGTGCAGCACAACTAGGAAAGTGATTGCCCTGTACTGGCCATGGGTGAAGCCCCAACTCGAGTGCAAGGCCCAGTCTCAGGCCACTCAATTCAAGGACAGTGAGTGGGTGGAGCAGGTCTAGAGAAGAGCAGTAAAGCTGGTATAGTTTAAAGGTAACTTGGATGAGGAGCAGCTGAAGGAGCTGAGGTTATTTGGCATGGATAAAAGGAGGCTAAAGAGGACGTATCATTCTCTACAACTGTGTGAAAGGGAGTTGTAGTGAGGTGGGGGTTGGCCTTTTTCCCGAGCAGCAAGTGACAGGACAACAGAAAATGGCCTCAAGCAGTGCCAGGGGAGGTTCAGGTTGGATGTCAGGAAAAAATTCTTCACTGAAAGCGAGGTTAAGCATGGGAACAGGCTGACCAGGGAGTTAGTGGAGTCACTGTCCAGGAAGGTGTTCAAGAAATGACTGGATGTAGCACTTGGTGCAATGATTTAGTTGATGTGGTGATGTTTGGTCAAAGGTTGGACTTGGCAGTCTTTTTTTTTTTTTTCCAGGGCACACAGCACTGTGGAGTAGGATGCTTAGTTGAATGGGAACAATGAGTTCTCAGCACCCTCAAAATGATATGCCATTTACTGTTTATCAGATTCATTTGGTAAAGCTCTCAGTGTTCCAAATGAGATCTCCCAATGGGCATCTCTGTTGGATAATTCAGATGACTAATAAATGTAATATTTTATTGTTACCAGAAATGTCCTAATTATGGCTGTCATCACTGTAAAAAAACACATTCAAGTCCTACTGAACATTATGATAAAGCCTTCTCTCCAAGCATGGGAAATATTTTTTTAAGTAATTTGCTACCAAGTGTGGCAACATGTGAAATTGTCCTTCAGTCTAATTCTCTGATTCTTCCACTTCTTAAAAGAAATTTAATTGCCAAATAAATTACTCCCCAATAATATAAAGCTTTCAGGCACTTCCATATTTGAAGTCTTGCCTCTTTCTTGTGGGTACACTAGAACATTCCAAGGACTTTAGCAATTTGACTAATAAAGCTTTGAAAAGCAGGGATGTTTTTTTGCCAATAGATTTTTAGGGGTATATAAGAAATTTTGGATTTACACCCAAACGTGAATTTTCTTGGAGGCAGTTTATTTCCATCAAGTTATTTTTATTGCTTAAATTTGGATTTTATACATATATACTTGCTCATTGGTAGTACATTAAGAAATCCCACTATTTTGTATTCCACCCTTTGTTTCACAACGTTTGTGGGAACTGCACTTCAAATATCACTAGGATGAGGCTCTTCTTTGGATATGAGAATTCATTTACTCAGACTAGTAAGCAGCATCTGTGTGTAAAAAATACAGGATTGAGCTGGATGCCAAATAGGAAGCTAGTGCCCAGTTTTGGATTAAACTTTCTTTTTTTCACTGTTTTCTTTTAGCTCTGGTCTACCTTGAGAAAGGAAAGATTTACCAGAAAGCCACTCTTTACACAGCTCTGTTAGTAATGCTCATTCATTCTGAATAGCAGATTCCAAGTTCACTGACAACCTTTTGTTTGTGACACTTAGCAGGAGTTCACCATGTATCTTCTGGTTGCACTGAACATTCAAATATCATGTGAACTTTTAGGTCACACATTACATTGCAAAATGCCCAATGAAACATAATCATAAATAAAATTGAACTGTTACCATTTCTTGTGACAGTTCAACTAGTGAAAATTGGTTTCTTAATATGAAAAAAATTCACACACACAATGATAATCTCCATCTTTATATTAATATAAATTTCCCTGATGGGAGATTATTGCAGCTCTTTAGATCTGTCCTGCTCAGAGCAGGCTCTGTCACCTTTTCACTCAGCTTGCTGTGTCATATTTCCACTTAGCTTCACAGCAAGAGTGACATGCAAGGGATTTTCCCATCTTCAGCAAACCATATAAATTCCAAGGCAAAAATCAGCTACTCCACACATATAAGCATATTATAGTTCATTGCAGGAAACAGTAGTTAAGCCCTGATGGTAAAGACAGGACAAAATGGCAGACTTTCAGTGAAGCCACAGCACACAGTGACAGACACTGATCTTTCCAAAAGCCATTTGTTTCTACATAACAACAGGCGCCCTCAAAACCTAGATCCCTTACCTGTTTAAAACCTAGGTGAAGCACTTGTGCTGTTACTGTTGCAAAATAAGGAAGTCAACAAAGACCACAAAAATGCCACAAAAAATAATTTAGTACAAATATTCTAAGAATAAACTTTAGACTATCAAATGGTTACAGATATCCCAGAAAAACTGCTCATTTCTTTCTTTAATGACCAAATAAAAACCGTAATTTCATACTTCTTCAGCTGTAGCTGGTAAATAACAGCACAGGCATTTAAGAAGGGAGAGGAAGTGAGTTGAAGCTGCTTTGTTTTGTTTTGTTTTGTTTTGTTTAAGTCTATCTATCTTCTTATAATACTTGTATGTGTTAGCTTCTAATAGAGTATTATCATTAAGCAATATTTTTAAACTTTTATGGTAATCTGTGTAAATAATGAGCAAGAAGAAAAGAAAGAGTGGATCACGTAAAACTCACTTCTTACTGTTATAACAATTATTACTACCATTTAGATGACAGGAAAAGTATATGGAACACTCATCTATAGAGCTATCCTGAATGTACACTGAGTCCATCGATACTCTAAGTTCAGCAAGCCAACAGCAACTTCCTAAGCAAGACATGATGATAACACTTCATGTAACTCCTCTTTGGCAATACTTAAACACTGCAACTAAATACCAAACAGTGTCACGTGAGCCAGCCAGTTACTGCAAGAAAGAAAATGTGATGAACTGTTTGTTTTGAGCTATCAGTATAAACATATTGCAGAAATGAGACCCAAGCTTAAACAATGGGGAAAGTTATCCGGTATTAAAATAAACAGTTCTAGGAAAATCTCTAAAAATGTTTACCAAGTCATCTTCCGCGTAGTTTCTGTCCAGAGCATTCTGCCATGTCCCTGGTTTGTCAACCAACCCGAGTTACACTGATTATAGATATGCAAATTATAATGGACAAGGCTGGGCCTTAATTGCCTATAACTGGCTCCCCAAGCAAGGGCATTTTTATCTACAATCAAGCTTGCATCAAAGAAGCAATTCTGCATTAAGAAAAAAAAAATATTTTTTTATGGGAGAGTGTATTGTTTTGCTTCTAGAAATCTGATAGTTTGGATGTTAAATAAAAAATTTAAATTAAAATTTAAGCAAGCCATGATTTTTACAAAATTTCACAGTAAGTATTTTTTAAATATTACAGAGGAGAATTTGTGTTGAGAAAATAATTCACTTTGCCAAACATTGGCCATGTAAATTTTTATTGAAAGTTACATATATTACCTGAAGAAATAAACATAACTCCTTTATGTAAGTCAGACTATTTCTAAAATTCTTAAACATTATTTCTGATTATATGTATTCTCTTGCAGTAAAAGACCTGCAACTGTTAATTATTCTTTAGTTCATTCACAGCAGGTGCATTGTAAAATGCTGTCTAGTGTAGAAAGTTTAGGAGGAAAAATAAATGCAGAATATAAAAATGAGGTGTGAGATACCTACATAATATATTCATTACAGTTCAGCATTATGCAGGTTTTGAAAGGAAATGAGTTATGGCTGAGATGCTTTGTAGTGGCAACAGCAACAAAGCAAATTCAGTATTCAGAGATACTATAAAGGAGCTGCATCAGCCTCATTTGTTCAGAGTGAGACATGGTCCTTCACACAGAGAAACAGGTCCTTTCATTCCAAGGAAAACTGACACATGGGGATACATGCATAATCCCAGTTTTATGCTAACCCTTGGGAGCATGGCATTGGGGGCTGGGAGGGAAGGGAGGAGGGGAACAGTTCTGCTCTCAGCCAGTTTTACAATCATTGCAGAAGAAACCAGTCCTAATTTAAACCCCTTTCACTGGGCTTCCTACCTGTTTAATCACTTCCCTCCAAAGTGTGAGAGGACTAACCCTCAGACATTCACACTCTAGAGACTCATATTTCCTCATGTTCAGTGAAACAGTGATCTTAGTTCAGTCTCTAGTGGACAAACACAGAATAAGTCTGAGAAGCATGATTCAGCAGGCAATTTCCTCAAGTAAAATCATATGTGTATAAAAACAGAAAACAACTTTCCTCTTTTTAGTACTTGTCTCAGCCTGCCAAGGCACAGTAAAATAATTTCTTTTCCTCTACATAAAACATCCACTTATTTCCAGCCCTATATTCCCCAAGGCAGATCAAGACATTAAAAAATGAGGGAAGCAGTCTAAAAGTTATATGCTTGGTTTTATTTTCCACACAGAATCTTTTCTCTCTTGCTATGGTCAGATATGCAATAAAGAATAAATAATTTACCAAAAAATCAGGAAGTCCTCTCTAAAAATTCCAGTAGAGTTAGGGGGGTGGGGGGCTGCATATACTTTTTAACATATTTATGTCTTATATGCTGTCTGGATGAAACAAAACTTCTAAATGAGATAGGTTAGCAGCAACTATGCTAATGTGAAGTTTCAGCCCAGCTAGCAGAGTCTTCATTAGAGTGTTATTGATTTTCATTCATAGTATGAACTTGTGTTGGAGTTAAACCATGTATCTCTCAAATGGGTGCATACAAGTGTTCTTGTACCACATTACATGACTAGTTGCATCACTCAGTTGTGCAATTTTCTAAGTTTTGCCAGGTCAAAATGGCAGCATGTGAATGGGAATATAACAAATAGCTATACACAGACTCTTTCTTTATTTTAACTGGTCAGCTACCCCAAAGCATTTTCTTTACCAAGGTATGAACAGCAAGGTATGTAATTTTACACACGTGAGTAATCATGCTAAGGTGACTGGGACTGCTCATATGAGTGAAATTATTCACATATTTAAGCCTTTCAGACCCAAACTTCATGAAAATAATTACTTCTGTTAAGTCACTGCAACACCTTGAAACCCATTTTCCCCTTTCTAGAAAGGAATGCACATATATAAACACAAATTGAAGCAGGCTGTTTCAAGAGTATTGTATTTAACATGGTTAAAAATGTTTACGGTGAAGTTTTAGAAGTGTAAATGCCTATATATTTTCCTGTTTCTTTCCAGCAATCAGCTGGGTAGAATAGTATTACAGGATCTGTTTATGGAGGAACAATGATATTCCTAACCCAGTGCCCTTAAATGCTGATTTTTTTAAATGCTCCCTTTTGCTGTCACAGTAGCAGGTATCCTGCATGACATCTGAGTTGAATCTGTGAACTGTAAGCAGAGCTTATAAGAACTTAGTAAGTTCTGTCAGTAGAGTCTCTGGAGGATTTTTGTGTTCTCCAACTCACACGCATCCATAGTTTCTTGAAAATAAGCCTTAAGAAATCACATCTTCCAGTAAATTGAAGAAAATTCAGCTCCCAAAAGCAATGTCACTAGGAAGGGTTCACTCTGGCTAAAACATTTCACTGCTATACAGTCAAGAACTATATCAATCCTTATTACTTCTGTTCTCATAGAAACTAATGAAAACTTTGTACAGCATAAACATCCCTGCAAAAAAATCATTTAGTGAGAATCAAAAAAAGAAACACTTACTTTTTGCAGCCACTGAGTGTAATTTTCCATCACATGTTCCAGATGTTGCAGTTTCTGGGAAGAGAAATCCTGTTCCACGTGAGGAGCATCTCTCTGAAGAGCATTTGTGTTGTACTGGTCTGTCGTGCTTTCACGACAGTTCCCGTCCTGTTCTGGCAGAATGAAAGTGTAGGTGCACTGCCCGTGCTGAACCCGGTTAAATCTTCTCCCACTGCCTTCTGGACCCCGACGCTGGCTAGTACAGCCTACAAGAGCAAGAATCACTGCCAGGAAAGCAAAGGAAAAGAAAACTGACATGTTATTATTACTTTCCTTTCCTGCTTTAAGAAAAACTTTTTCTTCCTCTTTCTTTAAATTTGTTCTGAATTTCCCTTAAAGTCTTTGGAAAAAGGAGCAGAGCAGCACACTTTAACAATCAAGCTTGGAAAAACTGTTGGTTTTTTTTTAATTTCACTGTGAGGATAGCTTCCTTAGTTAAAATTGGGAATATTTATTGCATAGTAGCTAAGATTTATTGTTTCCTCTCTGTTCCAGTCCAGCATGTAGCCTGCTTTAGTCAGCTGCATATGCATATCCCAGTCTCTTTCCCCTACACTATCTGCTGCAGAACTGCTATTTTCTCTCAGGCTTCAGTGAGTTTTATTAAGGTTGCACTTTCAAGCCAAGCTGGAAGCAAGCAGCCTTTCACAAGATGACTTGACAGGAATGCGTGTATGAGTGCGCCCCTATGCTAAGGATGGCTGATGGCTCAGTACAGAGGGATCATCTTACAAACTGGCTGGATGCATGACCTCAATCATGCATGTCTGCCCAGCCCCTGCTGCATACAACTGCTGGGGGCTTTGGGCAAATTCACGTAAGTTTAATAAATATATCAGTCCACCTTAATACACTTCATATGTTCGCACTGACCTATTAAAATGCAGATAAAGTGTAGAAGTTTGTTGTAATCCCTCTGTAAATACACAAAGTACTGAAATTAAAAATACTTTCAGTTCTGCTCTGCTCTGTATCTATTAAAGAATTCTAGGTCGGGCGAATGACACTTACAGGAAAAAAGTTAAGTTTAACCCTCACTAGGTTTATCTAATTTTCTAAGACAGTTGTGTTTCTTTAACAGTTTTCAGAGAGCTGTTTTACACCATATATTGAAATTAATGTTGCCAAATAGTAATCGCGAAAGGCAGTTCAGAAGGATAATAATTTTCTGTGTTTGGTATCTAAATTGAGGTAGCTAATTAAAAACCAGTGAGAGATGGTGACTTAACTATTCCAGATTAACTTCTGTACCACTGCATAGTTATCACATGCATAACACCAATTTGCAAGTCTGTATGGGTGATACAGCACCCCTTGTTACATGTGGAAACTTCCTCTGGGGAAACTTCCTCAGAAGATTGTGGTAACTGCTTAAGAAACTATCTTAAATAATGTCATTGGTATTTGCTAGAGACAAATAAAAAAATGCACAGATTATAAACAGGACTGGAATATTCACGAAATTCAGAGGAATTTGGATCTGAGTTCCTGCACTAGTATTTTTTGTTGTTAAATAAATATCAGCCAAAACTAATATGGAGCACTTTGAATAATATTTCCCATGAAAGTAAGTAGCCTTTTAAACAGCAACAGTGCATTACTAAAAAAAATCAAGGAGACCTACTTGCACAAATACTGAATGCAAACAACTTCAGTGCTCATGTAATTGTGACCTGTACCACAACTACAATGTTGTTCTAAAAGAACTGCCTGGAACATTTAGCCAGGCATCTGACCTGCTCCTGTGCAAGATATTCCTACTCAAACTGCAACACATCTTGCATCTGGAAAGAAACCACTGAACCAATAAGTAATATTCCCTACAATAAAATAGAAAAAAAGATAAATTCATATGTTGCTCTAAATTTTTATATATCCAAAATATAGAGAGACAGAAAAAAAAGGAAGAATAAAAAGCCAAAAGCAAAGCATCAATGCTACTGTTGCTTTGAGCAAAATCAGAATATCCTTCCACCTTTGAACTCTTCAGGCCAACTTAGCACTTGTTTTTCTGCTTCTGAAAACCAACTTCTTAATTTGTTTTCTGCCTCACATACAGGACTTCCCATAACTCCACCACTACCAGAGCTAATGCTTGCTGTAGTTTATTACACTGTATTTGCAATTATGATGAAATGTATTTCTAAGGTATTTGCTCACCTAAGATCAGAGATGAAAAGGGAAGAAAACTGTACAATCAGACACTGAGCTGAAGGGTTAGCAAAAAAGCAGCTATTCCCTCTGAGGAGAAGCAAAAATACCAGAGCACAAACATGGCAACAATACATGCTTTTCTTGTAAGTAAAAAAGAGTACTTTATGCAAGGGCCTCAGAGCAGCTGAAAGAGGGAAAGCAAAGGTGGGTGTACAAAGGCTTCCTAGATTTTTAGTTGATATTTTCAAATATGAATACACATTTACACAAATGCCTCATTCATTTTCTGCAAGCTTTTAAGCATCAGATATATTCACATGCAAATGCGGAGAAGTGAGATGGCAAATTTACAACTGGAGTTTTTCAGATGAGGATTTCACAGAAGAGCTGGCTCACTTTGCTGCTGTTACATGGCCCTTCCTGCTGGCTTGAGGTGACTTCTTCCCCTTCTGTCCCCTTCTTCCTGAGGGACAACAGCCATCAAGACCTTCAAGAGCCATGCAGAATTACCAGGCATCTTTCACATTTGCTTGTTTGTCTCCTGCTTAGTTCCCTACCACAGCACCTGCCTCTCAGGCCCTCTATCCCAGGCCCCAAATGGGTGGATCAGGGGCAACATGCAATTGTAGGGGTCACAGTAGGAGATGTGGCAGAGCCATGCAGCAGACAGAGCATCTCCTACCAGCACACTGCACCAAAGCTTCCTTACTAAAGAGGATCAACTCCTCCCACCCACACACTGTCCACATGTGAGTTGTAGAAGAAGTGCCTCTGAGACATCTTGTGTGTCCAAACACGTGGGGTCTCAGTCAGAGGCAAGGAAGGGACAGCAGGAGTCTGGTGGAAGCCCAGGAACCACTCTGTCACTCCTAGTCTGCAGCCTTTCTAGACCACTAGAGGCACAGAAAGGGACTCACAAATTGTGACGAGATGCACTTAAATATTTTCAAGGGCTCCTTGAAATAGCAGCTGCTCTGTTGGCTACATAGAAACTCAGCAAGTTTTTAGGACTGCTCTGGCTGACCCCAGAGTAGGAACTATTCACCAGGGTCCCTAACTAGAATCACAGACATTCCCAGTCCTGTAACACAGGGACCAGAAAGGTCAGCTTGCTGCTTCCCCAAACACACAGCAAGTCATGTTGACAAACACACTGCACCAACCAGGTCAGGTTCAGTTTACACACCTCCTGACACACTCATGGCTCCCTGCATACAAAGGCAGAAGTGCAACAACCAATACAGAAAAAAATCTTTTTTCCAGATCTACAGATTATTCCATTTAATTCCATATTGCAATTTTATAAGGAATTCCATTTTATCTAAGGACAACAGATTCAGAAATTAGAGTTTTTATTTCCTAAAGTTCCCTATTCCTATTAAAGTGTTTTCTTTTTCTTTTCAGAAACAAACTAACCAACCAGCCAAACAAAACATCTTGCTCAGGAGTTTTAGTGGTTTGATATCTTACACCTGATTTGATAAATGTACAGTTCATTATTCCAGTACCTTGTGATCCATCTGACGTGTCCCAGCTTTGCAAGAATTGAAAATTTCAGTGAGATGAGGAAAAGAATAGTTCTCACAGTTCAGTCAGAGTCACTGGGGGTATTTCTGCAGGATCTTACATTATATCCTATAGATAAAATCTAAATTATTTGCCCAGGATTGCACAGTTGCTCAAGCAGAAACTGAGTAGGGATGTGTTTAAAAGGTTCTTTATTTTCCTAAGACCACTTCCTCCATCACAATTATTAGTTTTGTATTCCTTGAACTTTTCCTTGTGTGTAACAGGGAAGGGATGGATCCAGAGGCTTCCTTCTCAGACCATGCAAAGTCTCAAATCCATTGTTTATTTAACAGCTGTGCAAAATACTGTAGCTCACTATGTAATCAGTCCTACAAGGCAAAATAAATGGGAATTCAACATGCAGATAAAGGTTACATTCACATAATACTGGTTCCTACATATCTAGAATTAATGCAATTTTGTGGCTTTTACCAATACATATGCATTCTCAGAGTTCAAATATAAATTCCGGGAAAACAAAATCTATTTCTTTTTCTTTACATTTCTGCTGCAATATGTGTTATTGCTGCAGATGAGTTGCAATAAGGTTGCATCATGTCCCACACAGTACTTGGAATTACTCCAACTCAGCCTCCTTGGTGTGTATGGGAAATCAGTGCAGAGTGGCTTCTGAGTATAGGTATACTCAGCAACGAGCAAGATTTTCTCTCTCAGTAAACCAATAGTAGAGCACAAAATATTTATACTGAATGTAGCACATTCCAAAGAACCTCATTCTACATATATAAATTCTAGCAAATAAAATGGCATCTTAAGTGTCACAATCCTGACTGGATATGTGCTAATGCTTCTCCAGTTACTTCAGTGGAGATGGTCCCAGTTATTCATAGGATACAATACCTATATGTTGTCTTTCCTTGCTCTCCAGGGAACAAGCAAGTAATCATCTCAGATAAATTTCTCCTCAGAACTGAAGTCTCAGTACACTCACATGTCCATACTTAAGGCATGATCCCACATAATGCTGCTTGCCAGATTCTTCCTTCAAAGGAACACAGTGATGGGTGCTCAGTCATGCCTCAGCCCAGCTATCCCAGCATTTGATTTCACACCTGAGAACAAGTAAAATCTGTGAGAATTAACAGAGGAGCAAAAAGCAGCTTTTAGAAGAAGATGGTGTTTACAGAAACATCTGAGCTATGGTTTATGCTGTACAATGTCTGAATTTTGTCTCACACTGAAGCTTTATTGGATTCTTTCCAATATGATGGCAGATGAGAGAGGTAGATGTTTCCTAAAAACTTATTTTCATGATGTGGAAAAATTAAGTTGTTCTTATATTCATGAGCAATCTTTGATCTTATGCATGTAGAGAAAAAGCACATAGATTACTTCTGTTGAATTTGTTCTCATTCCCTGGGGAAGGAGGGAGTGTTAGAAGCATCCTCATGTTATCTGTTTAGGGTAAGTTTTGTTCCTTATTTTTAAAATTTCTGGATACTTAAGTTATTTTTAAAGACCAACCCCCAACACTATCGAAGAGGAGGATACACAGAAATGGAACACAGTGGGTATGATGTTTCTGTTTCAAAATTATAAAAATACATGCCCTAATCAAAATGCCTGATAGAAAAACCAACAGTAATCTTCCCCTGTAAAGCCTAGACAAAACCAAAAAATTGCCTGGTTTTAAAAGAAAGATATTTTGCATGCCTGCAGGCATTTCAGCCCTGTCATGTGCCTTCTGTTGCAAATTAATTGAAAGAGCAGTTTGGTGGAAATTATTTATCAGCAGTGTTGTTTGGTTGAATGATTTACTTATTCTGTGAATTATCTCTGTGTCTTAATGCTCACCAGGGAGAATACAGAGGACAAACAGCAATCTATTGGTGCGTTACCTTCAGTTCCTGACTTAATTTAACACGTAGCCTCAAGTGCAGTGCTACATGTGCATCTGTTCTTGAGGTCACAAAGCAGAAATCACAATAGTGTGATTTGCCTATGAAAGGAATAATTGCAGTCCCCTAGTCAAGTGTAAATGAAAAAGATTATTCCAAATACTGATAAAAGTTGAACACTTTATAACAAAAAAAACCCACTGAGGTTTCTTCAGACTCTGTAGGCCAGCAAATTAACATCTTTCCTTTGGAGTCTTAACTCAAATTCTTAAGATTACAGGCTTCTTCCCTAATGGAAACCAATATTCTGATTCAGGTGCTTAAAAAGCCTCATTTCTGAGGAGAACCAGATATATAATTGTTAGAGACACAGGACAAAATACTGGTTGCAAAATCTCTTACATTTTCCATAGAAGAAACAGATCTACCCACCCTTCCTGAGCAGAATACTCCTGTGATCTCTATCTTTCTGTCCCATCACAAAGTCTTTTCCTCACAGGCCTCTCTACAGCTCAGACCTTTCAACTCAGCAATTGCAGCAAAGAGGGAAATGATGCCACTGACAAGGATGGTCAGAGCATATGGAGGTGAGCCCCAGATATAAATCCTTCTACTGCCTGATATGGAGAGAGGCAGGAATCAGACTCTGGTCCTTTTGGGTTTGTGTGTTCATAGCAAAACATGAGTTCATATTCTGACTTCTTCTGCTGGTTAACACACATCAGCCAGACTTCCTATCACATTTAATGACACCCTGAGCCACCAACTGCAAAAGTCAGTCTTTGCTATTCTGTGATATATTTAAAATTAAAATATAAAACATTCTCCTTCACATAGAAAAGGACATAAATCCAGGTCAGTTCTCAGTATTTATGTTCTACAAGAATTAAATTATTTGGCCAAAGTACATGGAGAAAGAATATAGACCTACTGCTTGAAACATAGATAGGTTTTTCTGATTAAGACTGATTTTCCTAAAATTTTTTACCTAGTATAGACTTAGATAAAATAATCCACAGGAAATGAATTTTATTGGATATAATGCTGTGGTAAAAGTTATGAACATCAACTTTCTTCTCTTGAGATTTTGTGGAGCTCTGATTAATTTCTCCATACTTTTTGAAAAAAAGCCTGCAAATCAAAGAGACTAGAAAAAAATGGCCTGGAAGAGATGTAATCTATACACCAAGAGGCAAAGAAAAAAAGCTGCAGAGAACGCACCAAATCTTCGTTTTACAAGTTTCTGTGAAAAGTCTGGTATTATCACTTTCCTAGAACAATCATAACACATCTTCTGCATTCAGTCAAAAGAAGGATGAAACTCATCCTTCAACAAGCTAATAGTTAATTACGTTGGTGAAATACATATCTTTTGATTTAGCTGTAAACTGGAAAAACAGGTTTAAGAGTCTGGATTGCTATTCTTCTTTGAGTTCAACTTTAAAACAGCTGTTTTAGAGGTCTATTTAAAAGGAGAATGTGACAAATGCAATGATGTTTCCAAAACGTATTTCATTTCAAATGAGAAATTGAGTCCCAAGAGTGAGCAATCTCAATTTTGCAGCTTTTGCATTCTCATCCGTGTTTTATTTTTCATGAATGGCAACATTCAATTCCATGTGTTCTTTCAGCAATCATCCAACTTAGTTTAACTTTCTGGCCACAGTTCGACTCCAACAGGAGCAGGAGAGGCCAACAGTAATGATATTACTCAATGCAAGCAGCCCAGTTTTCCAGCATTCAGGATCACCTCACTAGTACTTGTTCTGGAGTGAATAAATAATACGAAAAGAAACAGAGACCAGAACGTGAAAAATATAGATGTTTCAGGAACAATAGCAAGATTTATAGCATAGGCAATCTAGCTTGGAAGCTACAGAATTCCCAGCTGAAAGGAAACACTTTAAATGCAGTAAATGGAACAAACCCAAAAACACTGACAATGTTCTTCTAAAATCTGGTGAAAGACAATATAAAGTTGTATTTCAGTCAAAGCTATAGGAAATACAAGCTCACCATGACTACATCAACCTATCACAGGTCTGACAAGCTCAGATTTTGCAAAAAATAAATCCTTAAAATCTTACTGTTTTCTCTGAAATAAAGTCAGACTGTTAAGTTCTTTCTCCTACAGGACCAATAGATTAGATATCTGTATGTCTACATGCATTTTCAGAAATTAAGTCAAATACTGATGGAATACTTTGATAGCAAGACTGCCATATTGGACTTCCATTTGTCTAGGTCCTTGCAGTCCCTAAAACCATGTCAGCTTCCTTACATTAAGTCTATTTATTCACTCATTCCCAGCAGCTAAGGGTTAGGTACTGGGTGACAGATATAGCAGAGAAAAAGGCAGGAATAAGCCACCAGGAATCTGAGGTATAAGAGGTAAATAAAGAGCAGTGAAACCATGGAAAGGGAGAGGCACAGAGAGACAGTCTGGACCTAGGAATTGCAAGTATTTCTTATTTAAGAAGGTGATTTATAAATAAAATATCTCTTATATTTTATAATGTACTTTTCTCCCCACACCTATTATTTATTTTTGCAAACAGCTTCTGGTTTCACATTCCATATGTGTTTATGAGGCAGAGACTTGGATTTGTGTGCGACACTCTGGCAGCATCCCCATAATACCAAAATTCATCGTTAACTAACTAGAAACGTCAATCAACTGGTCAAAATTATTTTAAGAAGCCAATCAGCTTCTTCCTAACTGCACATGTCATTTTTAATTAGGAAACAAGAAGCCAGACAACACAAATAAATAGCAGTGAGGCAAGAGGCTAGCTATGGTTTGTGAGCAGCTTTCCATGGAATCACACCAGAAGACACGCCAGCTGCACCGCACTAAATAGCCTCACTGCAGCCACGTGTCACACATCTTGGATGAAATATAGGATGCACTCATACTTAGCAAGTTGTCATAATTTTACATGGGAGAAACATTTATCAAAAATTAGCTCTGATTAATTGGCCTGCTAGACTCAAGTCATTAATAGAAGTGAGACAGTATTTTTGAACAGAGATGAAAAAGAGAGATAGGAATCCACGTCCTGGGGACTAGGGTATTCTTAGTACCGAGGCACAGGCATTGTACTGCATATCTCTAACCAGCGCCGTGGTGCAGATGTCCTCATGTCACACTGCAGGCACAGGGAAGGAGTGTTACCTTCCTTTCAGAGAGACTCTCCAACCCTTTTGTACAACTTGCTCTGGCACAAGTGCTCAATGTTGGGTGTAAAACTCACTCCACAGCATGCTGTAGGATTGTGGTTGCCTGCAGAAAGCAGTCAGAGCCACACTTTTTGAGATTGGCACCTATAGCAGGAGTCCATAACATAGGTCCCATGCTTCTATTTACACTGAAATTCTCAAAATGCCCAATCACTATAGCCATAGAAATGGAGATAATGGAACTACAAATACCTTTTGTTTCCTCTAATGCCAGTCATCATATAAATGCTGTAGCAACTGTATTGAATACAAACATTTAAAAGTATAATGAGATTTGCAGCCAGTTCTTCAGTCGGTCTGTGAACACAGTGCAGTGTAGGACCTGTGACACCCCAGCAATACTTCTTCTGTATCCCTTGGAAAACCAGTTCTGAAAAATGAGCACCAGAGCCTGGACTGTGTCCTCAGGAACAAGTGTGCTTAGGCACCAGGTCACTGGAGCACCAGTAGCCTGAGAGCTTAATTGCAGCTCATACTAGATGAATAGAACACAAAATGGTTTGAAGTACCATATTTAAAAGTGGATGTTTTTTCTCTGTGTACAGCACTTACTGTACATCTCACATACATTAACCCAAGGCACTCAAATGACCCAGTGCCTCCAATAGCATGTAACTCAAAGATGAACTCTTAATTCACTTTGATCATCATAAACCCATCAGCACACTACTAGACATTTAACTTCTGTATGCCAATAAAAATGTTGTTTAAACTGTTAACTGCCTGTTTAAAGCAGTAATTAATCCCCAAGATCAACACCTTCGAAATTACTGCCACAGGGCATAGATAAATATTAACCTTGGCTCTTAGGGAGTGTTGGGCTCATGATCTGGAAAGGGATCACTCTTGGTAGTTTAGGGTTTTCTCCCCTGGTTTGCCAATGAGATGTTGTATAATTCTTAGAAGAAAAATAATGTCAAAACCACTGTTCTATTTTTAGCATCCTTGATGTAACCTTCTTACTCAGAATGTGGAGTTTCCAACTGCATCTTTCTCTGCATATTTCCTGTGAAATAACTACACCCCATCCTTTGGATCAGGTAAAAATAATCTTGGTGAAATGATGAAGACTGGGTGGGACATGACTTTAGGAAACTCACATTTTTCCATCTAAAAGGATGATCATCCCTCTCCTGTTTGGAGACTGTGCTCAGCAGATGCCCACTGAACATTTAACAGCAACCAGGTTGACCAGGTGGGTCCCAGAGCAAGAGCCAGGTTTGCAGCACAGAGTTAATTTGAGCTGTAACTGCTGGAACAAGATAGCAGGAGGCAGAGAAGAAACACAGTAAGCAGGCAAGTAGATAGGTCTGTATTCAAGTATTACTGTTGATAAAGTACTTTACATCCCTTGTATAAAAGGTAAAAAAAAACAGGTGTTTATATAAATGTCATGTATTCAGGCATTTTAGTAATTTACACAACTGTTATTGTGCATTATAAAAAGTACCAACTGGCCAATAATATTTTTATATAGAAAGTCATTATTTTAAAACAAGTTGGCTAAATGAGGACAAATTTAACCATCAAAATTCTAAGCACAGATTTGAAGATGTAAACCAGATCCAGGAAAGCCAGGCTTTGTAGAATTTTTTTTGCATGATACAACCTTGCTCTTTAGATTCTGAAGTGTATACAAGAAATATCCTGTACACAGACTTTTCATCTGGCCTACCTACACACACATCCAAGTCTGAAGTGCCATAACTGAGGTTCCCTTCATTCCCTACCCGACATGACACTATAAAAGTGGCTGAGACCACTAATAAGGGATGAAGTGCAGTGACATCTGATGCGGCTCTGTCTACTCCACCCTTAACTTACCTGCTTTTGCAAGTTCTCCCTGGCTCATTTGGTATTTTTAAATATTTTTTTTTAATAAATATGGAACCATTGCTCTGCATGCTGCCATAGGCAATAAGCAAGTATAAACTCACCATTCCTAAAATATACTTTAAGGTAGTTGGTCATGCAAAGCAAGGCTGTGCATCTGAAGGGACCCTCTGTGCACCCCTCTGGATTCAGGGAGGCTTTCAGGCTTTGTCTAATACAGTAGAAGCAGACAGAAAGGTCTATAGGAACAGAAGAATTCTAGGGAAGTTGTAATGTCATTATTATGCTGCCACCATACTCTTTTTCTTGCTTTTAAAAAATAAATTACACATACCATTTATGTTCTGCTTGGGCCTATCAATGTGTGAGGTATAAGCATTAGGATGTACCACTTTTTCTACCCTTTGCTGTTCATGAGAGAAAGAAAATCCATCTCACTCTTCCAAAATTTCTGTAGCAGACACTATCAACAATTTATGTTTTGAAAGTTGTTTTGTGCTTTCCATTTTAATCCTATCTGTGACAGGCGAGATTTTATATTTTCAACAGCATAAGAAAGGTCCTGAAGACTTGAATGGGGACATAAGCAAATATAACTCAGAGCGGAAGTGATATTAAATACTCTAAAACAAGGCAATCACTCAATTAATAAAATGTGAAGGAAACAAGACATCATAATAGTTATTATTTTCATTAAATTGTTACTTAAGATTATCCCATTCTCTCTGTTTTCTGCAACACTTTCAAAGTTTAAACTTCTTTCCCTCAGCCTTTGTCAGTGTATCTTTCTGCCATAGCATTTACCAGAATTAGTCCTATGAAGTGCATAATTCCTAAAAGTGCAGGACCTTGAAGAAAGGGAGGGGGGACCTAAAGCCTGAAGAAGCACAGGAATATTTGCTTATAGACTCATAACACAAAAATAAATTGTTCCTCTAATACTTTTTATCGTGTCTTTTCAATCAGTACGCAATTAAAACATTCAGCTGAGAATATCATGCAAAGATGAGAAGGGGCTTCACTGTTGCATCAGAGATTAGACAAAACAAAGAATATCTGAACTCAGTAGACAGATCAGTACTGATGGGAAGATTACAGCTGCATAGTGCCATCTTCTTTATTGACATGATGTAAAAGACCCAGTTCAGACTGTGTTCCACATAATTTACAGAAAGACAACCATATGGTATGCAGACAGCTATCAACCTGCTCTGAGACACTTTTCAGTCAAACCATAGTGATGCAAGGTTCTTGAGCAGCAAAATTGCTTGAGCAGCAATTCTGAAGCTGCCTATACTAAATGGTTTAGAATGCTTTGGCAACTCAGGCTGCTGTGAATAATTGGATCTTCCTCTGCACACTGACAAAATTTCATGACAAGTTCAAGATCTTGGTCCATTTGACTAATGTGTTGTATGAACATTGCCCAAAATATCTAATTGATTTACTAAATACCATGGGTGATAAATGTCTTCAAGTGTAAGGGAGCTCAAAAGAAAAAGACCATCTTTTCAGGGGAAGAAGCTGATTGCTTTTATTTAGATGGAAAGTACCTTACAAGTTTCTAATTCCAGACGGAAGGCACATTTCTTTACAAAGTATTTAAGCAACATAAATACATGCAGGCCTTTCTCTTTGTTTTTTGGTTTTATTTCCATTGGGTTGTGGGGTTTTTGTTTGTTGGATTGGGGCATTTGTTTGTTATGCTTTAAAACCTACTTGTTTGTCAAAAGCCCTGTGCAAATGCTACTTATATGTCACAAAGGCAGGAGACAAGTATTACAATTCCCCAGTCTAAACAACACTCTGATGGTGTGGAACATGCCTTAAGAAAGGAGAAAGAAAAAACTAAGAGAAAGAAAATATAACTAGGCTGTGGTTTTGCCATAGGTTCTGTTATAAACACCTAGAGTATTTTCATGTACATAAATATTTCCTCAGATGACAAAAAATAGAAGTATAGATGAAATTGGAGGTCAGGAAGCTACTGGGAAGTTGGAGTGAGATTGATGTCTAATCTCCCATGGTGGGAGACTTCTGCTGGTGGGGGTTTATAACAGGAGAAGAGGGCTTTTAGAATTATGTTGCCTGTGCATATCAGCATCTCTATATGCAGATGAATCTTACAGCAAAGTAATTCTATTAATGTTAAATCAGTACCACCCTTTTTTTTCAAAAAGGTAAAAGAAAACTAAAGTGAGAATATGATGCTTGTGGGTAGTTTGAAAAAAAGCATGTGCTTTGTCGTACAAGAGTCTACCTTAACTCTTTTCTGAGCAATGAACATAGAAGTTTTGAGCTAAATTGATTATGATAGGAAAGTCATTATTAGAATCCAAACCAAAAGAGAAATCCAATAACAGAAAGCTGTAGTCCATCTCTTCAGCTTTATGCTACAGCTCTATATTTAGGCACTGCTCTGATTTAATAAGAGTGATTTTGCTGTGCTACTAACCAAAGAAAAGGACAAAGATCACCCATGATGAGACCTCTTACACAGATTCTACTACTAGTTAAAAAAAGTCATTAAATAGTTAAAAATATAAAGGTAGATAAGCTGCATTTAAGCAGATGCAAAAATGAACAAGATACTCATAGAATATTTTTCATGTTCATGTAAGATTTAAGCGATGCAGGGGAGGCATGTTTATCATTTTACTCTTGAAAGAAAACCCCTCAAAATTAAATCCCCTCTAGAATATCCATCCTCGTAGCAGAGGCTACCTCAAAAAAACATTAGTTTCAGGTCCCATCCACTTATCTATACATGCTTTTGGAATATGTTTGAAACCAAAGGAAGTCCCAGTCACTGCAGCAAAGCAAAGTCTAGATCGTCAGAAGTTAGTTTGATCTCTACAACACTGTCACTAGTACGTTTTTGCTATATATTTGAATCATAGAATCGTTTAGGTTGGGAAAAAACTTCTAGGAACGTAAAGTTATCGCCGCACTGTCAAGTCCACCACTAAACTACGTCCCTGAGTGCCCTGGCCACACGTCTTTTGTACACATCCAGGGATGGTGACTCAGCCCCTTCCCGGAGCAGCCCGTTCTAATGCTCGACAGTACTTTCAGTGAAGAAAGTTTACCTAACGTCCAACCTAAACCTCCACTAGTGCAACATGAAACCATTTCCTCTCATCCTATTTCTTGTTACCTGAGAGAAGACACTGAGCCCTGCCTCTCCACAACCTCCGTTCAGGTACTTGTAGAGAGCAGTAAGATCCCCTCTGAACCCGCTTTTCTCCAGACTAAACACCCCCAGCTCCTTCAGCCACTCCCCATGAGACCTGAAACAGATGTCTGAAATTCCTGTTATACCCTGATCCAAGAAGGTGGGGGTATTTGTTGGTCTACTGAGAGATGTTAGAAGGACGTTGACAGAGCGATTCTTTCCCACGGTGTGGGCAGCTTCTAGGGCTGATTAGCTGCTGATAAGGCTCCTCAGCTGCCAACGTGCTCCGGGAGCGGCCTTTTCCCCCGCGCCTTCCCGGCCCCGCGGCGGCCCCAGCGGGCCCCGGGCCGGGGCTGCTGCGGACGGAGCGCGGGCCCCCCCTGCCGGCCGCGCGCCGCACTGTCGCAGGACAGGACCGCGCTGCCTCAGGGACAGGACCGGGCCCGGCAGCGGCAGCCAGGGCAAAATCTCCATCGCCGCCGCGGCAAACGCCTGCGTTTGAGCACAAAGGGCTCACTGACAGCGTTTGAGATGCTCCACAGAATCAGCAGTTTCTGCAGTCCAGCTAACCACATCTGCCGCCTGCGAATGCAGCTGCAACGGCAAAAGAGTGAGAGCACGGGGCACAGGCCAGTCTGGGCACGGGGCAAGTAGGTAGAGGTCCCGTCCCGTGCTTAACCCTTCCTTCAGTAAATATAGTCAGTGTACCCTAGGGTCCACCAGGCCAGTTTCTGACTAGCTGCAAGTGTCACTAGGAGATCACTAGTAAAAATATATCCTTTTAATGACCTGCAGAGTGCACAGGAAATTAATCCTGTCTTTTGCTGCATATTTTCCCTAATTTTGTCGCATTTTCTGAACAAAGTTAAAAAGAGGCATAGAGGTTTATATTGAGGTTTCCACTGAAACCTTGGCTTGCAGTTCATTGAAGTTTTCTACATGTAATTGCCAGCTAAGAGATACTACTGGTTGAAGTGGTTACGCTGGAACAAGATGCCCAGATAAGCTGTAGATGCTCCAACCCTGAAATTGTTCAAGATTAGACTGGATGGGGCGTTGAGCAACCTGGTCTAGTGGAAGGTGTCATTGGCCATGGAAGAGAGGTTGGAACAAGAACTTTAAGGTCCCTTCTCAACACATTCTCTGATTCTGTGAAATTCTGTAAAAGTAAAATTTCCCACTTCAATTATTTTCACACTACATATCAAAAGTATTTCATCTATTGTTCTCTCAACAATATTCAAAGCACAAAATTTTGTAAACATTCAAATTAATCATTATACCAGAATGTGATTTCATGATTAGAGGATGTCTTAACAGACATGTTCTTCATAAATGAAGAAAAAAACTCCAAAAAACCTAAGCCTCTCACTCAGCCCAGGCAATGTCATATTTCTGGCATTAGCAAAGGCTTTGTTGTTAAAAAATGCCCTGTACCAATGATAAATCAGCCTCACAGCAGGGGGGAAATCTTGAAGTTATTAAAGTTAATGAAAATTTTTCCATGGAACTAGGATTTTGCCTAAAAATATTTATGCTACTTTTTCATTAACTCTCTGACTGTACAATCTTACAACACACTGTGCTGCAGCCTTGGTAAAAGGATCTGGGCTTGGACCCAAGCCTCGATCCCTTATCAGACTAATTCTACTTGTTTCAGTCAGCTGTAAACAATTGATACCATCACTGGAAAGTGCAAGAAATCTGTTATAAATAACATTATCTGTCCTTGGAGAAATGTCATTCTCCCCTTTACACACAACGTTGACCTATATGTAATCTTAAACTCCGTGTAGCGACATTAGCATTTCAGAGTGCTCAAAACTCAGAGCCCATACTGCTGTGTGTGGTGTGACAAACATGGCCAGTCCTCTCCTTCCCAAAGAAAAAAAAGGTCTCAAGCTCCAGTTCTGCGGCACCGTACGCCTACACAGGTCACCAGTGAAGGCACAAGAGGTGCAGGATTTTTGTGAACAAAACTGGCCCACATGGACAGATTGCTTCAGACTGGCTGAAAGTAGTTGAGCAACAGCAGAGAACTCATTGTCCTTACAGTTTTACAGTGGCAGCATTCATGCACACTTGTACAGGATTCTGCTGTGGCTTATTTATGCTTGTAAAGATAAAAAATATTTTAACTACGATGGTTTATATTTTCGATCAGGTGAAAAATGAAACAAAATTAGTCACTGAGAGTAAAAGCAGAAAAAGGGTAAATTATACTTAGATGTATATATGACCTGTTAGCTTCAGTACTAACTGAAATGCTCAAGTAAACAACGGTGCTGGTGCCAATGTAAATTTGCACCACTGAAAGCTTCATAAATATGAGTGGGAGAGGAAGTGTGTCTGAAGGTTAGGAATCAGTCCATGCCAATATGATTTGCTGTGCAAAGCATAGTAAGTACCAAAATAGCTGCTTCTTAATAGTGTAGGGAGCCACATGCAACGTCTACTTGCATGGTAAGTGATTTCAAATCTTTCATAGTCATTTAGAAGAGAAAGTAAACAACAATTTGCTTGCATGAAGGACTCATAAGCAAGGATGAAGCTCTACTTCTACAGTGTAGGCTAAAGCTCTTCTGACACTTAGTTCTGTGCGTTTATCATAGAACCGTAGAAAATGCTGACCCTCCTGCCATTTCCTTGAGCCCTGTCACTGGTCTCAAGACTAAAGAGATAGTACCTTCCCCTCCTCTTCCCCTCATGAGGAAGCTGTAACTGCAATGGGATCTTCCCTCAGTCTTCTCCAGGCTGAACAGACCAAGGGATCTCAGCTCCTCCTCATAGAGCTTCCCTTCACGGTCCTTCATCATCTTTGTAGCCCTCCTTTGGATGCTCCCTAATAGTTTAATGTCTTTCTTATGTTTTGATGCCCAAAACTGCACACAGGATGCAAGGTGAGGCCACCCCAGGGCATTTACTCAACTTTAGTGATACCGTCGGCATATAGAGAGTTTAAAAAGTAGAACTAGAAAATAATCATAATTTAAATGTGTGTTTACTTCTTGCAGTCTAAAATAGCACAGTCTCCCCCGTATGTGACAAACATGTACAAATCTACTATTTAGAAGTTCAAGAAATAATGGAAGCTATTAAAAAGCCCCAAACCATAAGTATGAAATAGAGAAAGAAAAAGTGCAAAGGAGACAAGGAATTATTTATAAAATTTTTATTCAGTTCCACCTAATTTTTATAAGATTTCTTGAATTCTCAATATTATCATTTTTAAGTTATACCAAATAGATCTATTGTATATGACAATGCAGAAATGGATTCTCTCATAGTCATTGTGTGTGTACGATGCAGCTGTCACACTGAAAGAAATATAGTAGTTTAGTATCTTCTTATTATTAAATGTAAGCCTTGAAAGTCACAAATATATATATTTATGATTTGCACTACACATTAAATCTTACTGTTTGTATTTTTATGAAGGCCAGATCACATTATATATTGTTTAACATACTAGCAAACAAAGTTTGACATACTAGCATACTTAAAAAGCTGATTCTTTAATAGTGCTGTCTGAAAAATATTTATAGGAAACCAGAATTTTGAGTACCTAACTTCTGTATAAAACTGGGTTTTCTAAAAAAGAAGGAAAGATGATATAAAGTGTTACAATATTTAAATTGTATACTTTCAATTTGCATGTTTTTCTAACACTTACAGTGTTTACATGCAACACTGGCAGAAGACCACAGACAAATAGACTTCTGTGAAATAACTGTATTAATATATAGAGTAGTCCTGAGTAACTGCTTGAACAAAACAAAAAAAGTCAGTCATAATTCTGCTTTCATTTTCACCCTTATGTTAAAGTCAGGGATATTTTGTAAAATGAATGATTGAATTACTAAAGAAAAAAGCTTTGATTATTTGCATGTCACAGTAGTTACTCCGTTTCTTGGTTTCTCTATTAGGGAGGTAGAACTGATCACCTGGATTATCACAGAAATTTCTTTATTTGAAAGCAGGGAGGCAAGTACCAAATGTATTTTTTGAGACATCCAAACTGTCTTCTCTAATGACATACTTTCAAACAGATTTAGTCTGGGAAGTAACAAGTACACAGTCTGGTTATATGTATATGTCTCTTTATCTGTCATTTATGCAAACATAAATATATTCAGAAATATACAGATACATATGCAAGTATATGTATCTAAATAAAATAGGTTATGATACATAATGGCATTTTGTATATATAGTTACATACCGATGTACAATGGCGGTAATAGATATAAATGCTTTGGCTTTGCATCTGTTGGCATCTCTGTGGCTTTTCATAGCCTGTTGCTTGTGATTTCTGCAGCTCCTTATTGAACACCTCTCTGAGGAGGCAGGGGACAGTTTCACGTGCATTTCAAAAGCAGCTTTCAGTGAAGACCAAATCTCAAGTGGAGCTACAGAACCCCTGTGCCCCGCCAACACCTCAGTTTGCCTGGTAACACCTGTAGGCTGTGCATCCTGAATGAGCTACCACCCAGTTTACAGCATGCAATTGCTTCATTTTGGAACAACCTGCAAATGCTATTTTCCTCTTTGCAGTTCCATAAGAAGCCAACAAGTTGGCTTTCTCTTGTTTTCTGTCTTTATTGAGGCTCTTGGTAAAAGAAGGATATTCCTGGTGTTAGAATTCCAGAACTAATATTTAATACACTGAGGGCAGAAACACTTTTTTCACCTAAACAGAAATTTATTTTAGTATTTCAATTTATTTAAATTGTTATATTGTATACATAATCAATGAAGACATATCTTCTTAGACATATCTGGCTTTACTTTGCTAACAGCAGCAGTTACAATGACATCTTCATAGATAATATCAGTTATCTCAAGTAATTACATTTAAAATTGAACTTTTTCTACACAATGAACAATACATTATTTTAGTGAACTGCACAGTGTATAATAAATAGATTTTCCAATAATTTTATAGTATCATATATTTATTATTTTTAAATAACACAATAAGTGCTAAATGCTTACTAGATTAGTTACATATATATTAAAATAAATGCATAAATTGATGTGTGAATTATTTTTAAAGACTGATATGTAGCAGTTTGAAAGTCTTCCTTAAAGAGATACTTCTGTAAAATTTTGAGTGACTGAATTGTTTGAGAGAGTTACAGCCTGCCCACAAATACTTTGGAGTTTAAGGAAGGCTATAATTTTTGGCTAAGATAACTGCTGCAAATTGGTTAAGCATCCAGTGATTAAAAGCTCTTTGAGGTCTACATGTAAGTGCTCAGTGTGAGTATTGCTCTTCTGAATTACAGAGCCTGGGTGTATTTGTGATAACCCCTCACAAGGGAGATTTTCACTTTACAAAACCTGAAGTCGATTAATTGAAAACTTTCAAGGCCTGACATATAGTTTAGAAATGTACCAGACCTCAGCCTAATGTCTCACTGAAAACATTCACTTGTGACACATTATTATGATCATCTGGCCATTCTATGATTATAGCAGCAATAAGGACCCTTTACCTTTTCTGGCAGGACCTCAAGAAAATAAATAATCAGGAGGCTTTTTCTCCATGTTTTTTCAGCATTACTTATTAGAAGAAAACAATGAACTCTCTAATAAACCAAGGAGAACTATTTAGAATAGATAACATATATACTTTCAGAAACAAATTTTGCTATTGCTGTGCAGCTAATGTGAGAGATAAACCTTAGCAGGAACTTGAGCAGGACACAGTTACACACAGTTTCTCTCTCCACACCATTAAGTGCTTAAAGGCTTTTGATCTTGAAACAAAGACATTAAAGTTTTGAAGTAAAAAAACCACAAGTTTATTTTTTAATTTGTGCATAGGAACACAGAGTTCAATGTCTGTCCTTCTCAAAACAGGTGTTGCTCCAGGACTCCAGAAAGGAGGATTTAAGGGGCTGTACTGAATAGAGAATTTTTTCTGTGCAGCAGCTCCAGACAGGAATGATATTTTAAGGACTAGAAGTACTCTATCAAGACAAATAAAGACAAGACTTCTCACATTCTGGATATCAGAAGCAATCTAAAATCAAGTGTGGATTTACCAGGATGACGAGTCTGCCCTTCAAATGCTGGCAAACCAGGAAAGATAATCATAAACAGTATCTGCTGTTTACATATTTACTTCTGCTAAATAAGTAACACAAAGGGACAAAAACCCTACTGTGTGATAGTTGTCCAAGTGCACATTACGCCTCTTTATCTGCATGGTGTCATGTCCTCATTCCCAATCACTCTCAGCAGGTCGCTCACACTGAGAGGTGAACCCTCCTGAATCAGTTCTCACATGTACACAGCCAAAGACATTTGGGAAATTGCTATTCCCCCTCATACCCACACACAAATTCTATCTACCATTTAGCCTTAGCCACAAGAAAAGAACAACTATCCAGTGTGAGAGAAGAGCACAGTCTCCCATCCCTGTCCTGCAGCTTTCCCCAGCTTCTGAGGTTATCATGAGAGGGACCCAGAGCAGAGGAGTGAGAGAACCAGAACAGCGACGCCATAGCACGACCTCTTTCTAATCCTATAATGGATACATTTGCCTCTGGTCCAATTACAAATTGAATCCTTTCCAGTTAGTTTTTTCCCTATGAATTTAGTTCACAAACTCCCTTAGCGGGGATAAGTTCCCTATCATAAGGCTGAAGTTTACCACCTTACCCTCTGCTGCCTGTGGCTCTCCTTTCAGTGCTAATATTACAGTTTCTGGCATAATACTGTCTTGCACAACTATATCCAACTTTAAATTTAGCTTTCCCTGTGCTTTCAGACTGACAGCCCATTCATCTTACCCTTTAAAATTTCTGGTTTTTCATAATAAAATTAATGTGGAGTGCAACATCTTCAGCATTTTTATAAAGCAATTTTACAGCCACCCTCCTCTGACTGCAGCAGCTGAAAACAATCAAGTGCATCAGAACAAAGCATTTTTTAGAGAAAACCCTTTTGTGCCTAACATGCCTGCAATATTGCTTTTGTCCACAGAATAAAGCAGTGTTTTCTCCAATCATTGCATTTGTACAATTTTTAGACTCTTCATTTGGATGAATCTTTAGTATAAGTTGAATACTTTCATTTTTCTTAGATAAATTTTTGAGCATCAGTTATTGTTGAGAAAGTACTTAAAAGCATGGAAGCTAATAAATGCTTTCTTCAATCAATATCGGAATTTTAACTGACCATCACCACACAGAGATTTCAAGTATAAAATATAACACCTTGTCTCATATCAACCAGTCTTTGATGTTTCCTTCTTCGGCCCTCATAGGCTCTTCTTCAATTCAGTTCTTTACTGGTAGAGTCAGTCCCTTAGATCTTCCTGCTGTCTTTACAAAGAACTTCAAGAAAACAGAAAAATTACTGCAGTCTGACTTCAGATTATTCCAGAAATCCTGGGGAGTTTTTCCAGCAATGTTCCTGTGTTCTATCACAAAACGTGCCAATCTTCCACGGCTGCTTCTGTGAACAAATGCCAACTATTAAAAAAAAAGAAAAAGAAAGTAATTTTTAAAAAAATTTACACCTGAATTCAGTGTGAGCCAACTGCTTGCAGGTGCACATGGATAGCTCTCTAAGCTTTGTGAGGATGACTGTATACACTTTTGAATGCTGCACAGCTGTTCTCTACAGGCAACTCTAGATGAGAGCTCAGTCACTGTAACAATTTTTCCATTTCTATTTGCCTATAGTAGAGGGAGAATGAGAAATCCCTTGTAATGCAAGGTGTTCTCTCAGAACCTGACAAGGCTGACCGAGGCCAGAGGCTGACCCCAGCCTCTTTTCCCCCTCCCAAACACTGCTCAGTAAACACACAGCTGCACCTCAAGATTTGAGATGGTCTGCTTCCTAACATTCTTGACTGCAGCTATTACATATAATACTAAAAGTGTTCTTTTATAAGCTTAGGACTCTAGAAGAATCAGAAAACCATGTGGGGATATTTAAAATTATTACTTTATATATTTTGCATTGATAATGCAAGAATACTTCAGTTCTGTTCAAACTCTGTTCTGACACACAGTGTAGGAACTACATTCACAGAGTAGATCTTTCCTAATGGAAAACCTTTCTCTTCAACAGATGTATGGCTTTCGTTTCTACATGGTCCTGGGAAATCTGTTAAGTACATAACACAAGTATTTGCTAAACTCTGATACTAAGTACCATTTATAGCTGTCTGTCTCTGGAGTAGGGGTCACTAATGGCATTCTCCAGTCCTCTACATTACCAGTGCAGAGTCAGATATGATGGGGTCTAGGCAATGGGATCCAAAAGAGGCTAGTTACAACTCTGTCATAGTGCCAGATGTAAATATAAATCTCTATAATTATAAGTGCTTGAAATACAGATGGATCAAATGGCTTTATGGTAATTTAAAGCTTAGAAATTGAAACTGTTTAAAAATTTGTGTATTAGCTATGGCTTTGTGCCTTCATTTCTTTTAGGAAAGTCAAAGGATCAAAGAACTAATTTCTTGGTGGAAAAGCAGCTATTCTGAAGACTTTAGAATGAACAAACTTTTCCATTATTTTGCAAAATCAGGAAAATACACTAGCTAGCACTATTTCTGTAAAAAATATATATTTTCAAATGTTTGAATAATGTCTATCTACATCTAGCTAATAAAAATACCATGAATATATATATAAATATATGTATCAACTATATCTCTTTTCTCCTGAAAGGATACATGGAGTTTGGATTGTGCTAGAGGAAGTATTTATGATTTCAGGTAAATTCAACTACAGAGGGAATTGTTTACAATGAGCCATGGGTTTGTGTACAAATTAGAGTTATGAGTGTATAAATGTACAGCTGTGCATGAATTTATCTGCCATAACATTAGCAGCTATATACTACCTATATTCTGAAGACAAAGGGCCTCTACTTCCCTGTATGACCTCAGTTTATGGATATAATTGAAATGAGGTCAGTGTATGCCTAAAATAATGTATTGGCTAGTCAGGATGTAAAATAATAGCAACAATATTAATATTGATTTTTTTCATATTCATATTCATATAATTATTGATTCATGATAATAATGTTATTAATAATTATATCCTTAATTATTCTGTGATAATATATTCTGGTTTAGGTAATAACTTTTCTTTTTCTTTCAAGAGTATATTCATGGGTGTTGTTTTTGCATTAATAAACACCAAGCAAATTTGGGATCAAATAATAACCACAGGGTCATTAGAAGATAGATGTTTCTCACAAATGACTAAATGATACTGGTTTTAAATAGTATCATAGGTAGATTTGTAGCTCACCTGCATAGCTCCATAACAGCTCAGTACAGAGATAATGCAGAGTCTGCCTCCAGCTTTTGTCCTAAGGAACACTTCCCAAGACATTCCCCATGTAGCTTAAGCAATAAGGATAAGGCATTCAGAGATGAGAGCACTTAGTAAGTTGCACAAAAGGTGACTCTCATTCAGCCCTGGACATTGCTGGAATTTTTTCCCAGTCTTTCTTGCACCTTAATGTTGACATTTTTTTTTCTGGAGGCATCACTTAGTTGTAGTCTATTTCACACAGTGTTAACTTCACTGTACATCCACAGGTAGTTTAAGCCAAAAACATTAATTAGTTATGTTATGAGAAGGTTTTTTATATGTGTTTATCAGTCTGGAAGCAGTCGGGGTGTTGACTGGATAGGCATATAGAAGACGTCTCAGCCTCTCCAGCAATTGTCAGTTCTTCCCTCCCTCCCTCCCATTATATCCACTCGAGATTTTGGCAGCAGCAAGCAGACACTATTAATCTCCCATGTCTTAACTCTGGTCATCTGCAAGTCAGTGCAGCACAGCAAGCTTGCCCTGTCTGCTGCAGTCCTGCTGGAGGACCCAGGTTGGCTGCTGGCCTCCATGTCCATGGCCTTTGTAGCCAGGATTTGGGAGCAAACTAAACCACTGCTGTCATACAGTTGCTATCTGCATATTATTGTAAGCATCATGGCTCCTGTTACTTTTATCCAACACTGTAGAGGTTAGACACGAGATAAATTGTGTTTGATTTTCACTCAGGGAAACAGACATGTTGGGAATGTTTGGACCAGGCAATAATTCATGTAGATAAAGTAATCTGATGCTCGTGTCAATAAACATGCCAATAACTCAATTAAATTTGGTCTTGTTTGTGAGGCAATTTCATCATGAAAACATCAGTGTACTCTTGAGGATTGACATCACAACTGAAAATAATTGTGAAAAGGTTCATCTATTAGCTCATTGAGTCCTGCAATAGTAGGTGATTTTAATAGCTGTTTCCATGACAAGAAAGAGTAAATATTGTTTTTCCAGTGCCTTGTTTCACCCCTTTAGTATTTTACTTTCATGTAATGAAATCTGAAACAAATTTCTCTAATGAATTTAATAACTCTCGACCCCCTTTCTGAATCTGGAACACTTTTGTCTTCAAATAATTATTTTACACATTTTGTATAAGTCACATTATACAACAATGTGGCCTAATATGGATATGTTCACATGGAATATCATTAAAATAAACCACTAAAAATGCTTGCTGGCCGATTTGTATTTCACACGTATAACCCCCCCCCCTTAAATAAAACACCAGAAAAAATACATATTTCTACAAGGATTCCTTATTTTTATCTCGGTTGTTTTCTCTTTCTTTCCATATATTCAGCAATCTATCTGGTAACCTATGCTTAGTCTTCTGTTTTGGCTTATTTATCAGTCATTCAACTAAATGCCCTTAAACAAACTTAAATAGCATAGAAAATTCACAGGTTTTGAGGCAAACAAACCTTTCTTATGACTGAAGAAAAGCAGTCTATCCAAAGATTTACTTTTTTCCCCAGTTCTGATTGTTGATCTGGCAGCTGGTATTACATTTTTCTCCAAACTTTGCATTACTTATCTTTTTAAATCATGATATCTATAAAACTAATATCTGTCTTCATTAGAATATCCAAAATGATACTATTTCAGAAAACATTATATCCTAGAAAAAAAAGAAAAAAATAAACTACAACAAAAAAATTTAAACAATCTAAAAACTCAAATTAGTTATCATCTAACAACTAGACAGCTGAATTTAGTACTGCATAGCCTTCTATACAATCATATTATACTTTTTAAGAAGAGTCTGAAATGATTTTTTCAGGATAAAATTAAAATTAGTCACCTCAATGAAACTTCGTCTTCAACCTTTGTTAAATTGTCATTGGTTTTTGAACATTGTGTTATAGCTTTTTATACAATTCCAGTACTCTTGTCCTTGAGATCACGTTGCTCTTCCTGTGCAATATGTTTCTCTATGCTCGTTGACTTTGTGCTGTCAGCACTTTCAGTCCTTGGAAGGTGAAAACCTTCTCCAGACAACTGTGTCATCTGCAGCATGACCAAGTTTGAGACTATAGCTTGGGACAAATCTTCAGAGTCCAGAATGTTTTCCAAAGAAATTTATTAAGTTTATTTTTCTCAGATGATCTGAAATTTTTATGAAAGCCAGGCTGCTTGTAAGGGAATTGTCTAAGATATGAAGAAGGGTAAATCCGTACGAAAGGATTGTAGAGATTATAAATTTCTAGTTGCTCTTTCTTTACTGACAAAGTGTAGTATGATATGCTTTGTAACTACTTTGTTTTCTTTCATTTTACATAAATACAACTACCTATTCAAACCAATACCTTCCAACATGTGTTTACGTTAGTTAGATGTTTATGGTATGTATTCTTTCTAAACACAGAAATTGATATTGAAGATCCAGTATAAGGCCCATTTCACATTGAATCCTGGAGGGAGGCACCAAGAAACAGCAAGTTGTACCAGGATGAAAGTGCTGACCACTTTATTTTCCAGACTATCAATAGCCTAATAGTCCAAGAACATGAAACAATGCTCTGTTTAACAGGCAGGTACAATCAAAATATCTCACAATTAAGAAAGAAACAAAAAAATATTAGGATGAAATACTTGTCTGAATCCCTCTGGGAATTTACAGGGAGTTTGTCTGCTAGCATTAGCATTCTCCACACATCAAAAATCATGGTGTAGTCAGTGATTTATCTGAAAATAAATCCTATAGGGTGGGCCTGAGGTGATGGATGCTTCTGTAGGGAACCTCCTGAAATTGCCTCTCCAAGTGATGTGTAACAGGTATCCCGGGGCTGGAACTTTTTCAGAAGCAGGGGTCACCTGCATAAGGCAAAGACCTTTCTGACATAAATGTAGTAAGAGTAAATGAAATATTTTTTTTCCTTTATTCTTTTTTTTTTCACATAAAACTTTATAAACATTAGCAACTGCCTTGTCTGGGATGTTATGAATACTGGCAATTTCTACTTGCTTTGCCTGTTTTGATTTCAGCATGGTCTATGACATCTGAATAACAATAAAGTGTTTCTTACCTACCTACAAGAAAAACTGAATCTATAAACTGTGGAATGGGGCAATTTTTCATGTACTTTAGTCTCCGGAATACCTTTGAGAAGATTCAGATGGCACCAGAGTAGCTCCTCTGCTTAGCTGCATGGCCCAGTAGTAATAAAGAAGCAACAGTGAAAGAAAGTGGGAGAGAATTCCAGTAAAATTAGAAGCACTGAAAGTTCTCTCGCCTGCAGGAAATCGTTGGTGTGATACATGAACATTAAAGATCACAGGGAGCATATCACAGGCTCGTTCACTGTGTTTTTCACTTGTCTTTCCTACTGTGAAGGCTGTATATTTCAACTTCCACTGGGCCATTTGCAAAATATTTGTCACAGCATGCTCTGCGCTTGATATCTATAGGAATTGTATATGCTGTGTATAGCATCATGCCTGTATAATCACTTGGTATTTTGGATACTTTTCATTTCTCTTCTCAGCACTTACATTTGCCAGCTTGCTCCCCCATGTTGTAATGACTTTTTCCCCTCAATTTTTTACCATTAGTACACATATCCATTTTCTTGTTCTGTTACAGCTTTCCCTGGCTATGTCTATGGTTTGGCTGTAGATTAAATCCAGACTCCACTGGAATAAGAACACTCCCCCTACATGATGCAGAGTGCTGATAAACTTACACTTGAGCCAGCGAAGCAAGTTTATAGTACTTCAAAAATGTTGATGAGATGACTTTGTGCCAGTAAACTTTATGCTAAGTCAGGACTGTCTGACCAAGCCAGATCTCCCACAGCTAGTGAATCTCCTACAGAAACGCTGCGAGCCTTCTCACAGCCCCTTCTTGCTTTCTTTCTGCCTACTTGCCCACAGTCATTGTCCTTGGAAGTAGCCTTGCATCTTTTATGCAGGCACAGGACCCCTTATTTCTCTTTGTCTTTGGTTTCTATCTATAGTCATGGCCCTAGGTGTGGATCTGCCACACATTGCGGATCTCTGTTGGCCCACTGCCTTAGACTTTGCCACTGCCACATGACTGAATGTTAGCTACAACACTGTGGTTATCATCACAGAGACAGGGACAGGATTTAAGCAAGATCAAGGCCATGTGTGCCTCATTTACGCTGACCCGAATCCCATCACCATGTTGATCCCAATCCAGAATGAAGGTGGGTAGATCTAAAACAGCTGCTAGAACTCTAGAGGGACACTCTTCTCAGGTCTGCTCTTGCCAGCACATGCAAAGGGGCTGTGTTGTCCCATGGTAGTGCATGGTTTAATTGGCCTCCAGCAGGACCACAGCATTCCAGTGAGTCCTGCCCTGCTGTTCAACAGTTCACACTCTCCTTGACATGGATTTGGCCTGAGCCTGCTGAACTTCTTCCACTGGTGAAAATACTGTTGGCCAGGGACTGGTCCAGAACCACACTTGAGGCTATCTTTTTTTCCTGTAGAGAAGGGAAAACTTTAGCCATCCAAATCTCCTGTGTTCAGGGCCATGAGAGAGGCCCTGGCTTTGTTTTGTTTATTGGTATTGGACTAAGCAATGAGCTGTGTTTGATTAAGCCAGAGGTTCTGAAGAAGGACTAGTATGGACTGAGGATAATAATGGCTGCATGGATGATGGGAAGACATTTATCAACTATGAAAAGCTTGGCAACTGCAATGTATTCAGATGCAGAGGTTTGAGATTTCAAGCCTCTTGTGTGTTACCATCTGAGGAAACAAGGGAGCATCTGAGGACAAACTCTGGATCATTTTCGAAGGCCTTTCATACCTCTTTCTTATTTCCTATCATTTTCTAAGCATTCAGCCAGCTCCTAGGCATTTTGCCAATAGAATGGTCTAGTGTTGCTGGCAATTCTGTCCCTGCTCTTCTGTCAGTAACTGGGAGCTGTCCTTATGCTACCTAAACCCTTCCAATCTCAGAAAAAGCTTTCCTACTCCAGGACCTAGTGTCTGTCACATTTGGAGGCTTTAACTACTGTCTATATTTGTTTCACCCTGGGAAAATGTGAATCACAGCCCTATACCTGTTTCTTTCCACAAAAAGCCCTCACTGTCTTATTTTACTGGAGTGGCACAGGAAGACATATTTCCTTGAAACTGTAGATACATACACGAAAAGCAAGAATGATGATTTTTTTCTGCTTATCAAGAGTACATGAAGAAGGGAAAAGAGATTGTACTGATGTCACTTCTGCCCATCATCATCATCACTTACTGTTCTCCTTGCAGCTAATGTGTCAGCAGTTACAGAGCTGTACTTCAGCCTGAGACAGGCAGTAAGTACAGCCAGATGTTTCCTGGGATAATAGGCTTCTCCATGGAACATGTTTTTTTCTTCACAATGCTTTCCGTGTTTTGGAGCATTTTGTGCTCCATAGGAGGTTGCTGTTGAAAAAAATATTTGCATACCCCTGCAGTCACATGGGTGCTTACCATAATGAAGCAGGGAGGATTGTCTGCCAGAGGTGACATCTGCATGTGGTTGTCCCCACGATTCACCATGGGTTTGGTGAAGCCTTTGTCCCCATGTACTGGATGCAGTCGTGGATGAGTCTGGAGAGAGCATGCAGCAGTTACTAGCTCTTCCCTCCGCTATTCTCACTGGGACACCAGCCAGACACAGGATCACACTAACAGAACCTATCATTACCAGATCTGATGCAGACAGAGAATATGTCAGCTGGGACCCATGACAGCCTAGGGCAAAGGTTGCTCATTTAGCTGAGGTATCTACAATGACCATTTCTATTTTCTGTTTGAACAGTTTGAGCATCTGCAGTCAAAGTCAGCTGCCTGGGCACATGAGCCTGATCTTTGGCCAAGTGGATGGGTAATCTATGAAATTAAAAGTATGGGAGCCATGAAGAGAGTACTCAAGCAAACATGGTTTGGCTCAGAGGAGGTGTACTGCTCTGCTATAGTCCTGGGCCAGAGCCAAGTAACAGCTGCAGCTGTACTCAGCTGTGCTTTCATACTAGGTCTGAGCAGGACAAAAGAAGACAGCAGAGATAGGCTGTGAGACCTAGCACACTGTGTGGGAGACCTTGACCGGTACCTGGCTCTTATTGAAGCACATCACGCTGAGTACTCAGTCACCTCAGTCATGAACACAGTTCCCCCAGTTCAAGCCTAATACACTTTCCTAAGCAAACAGTCCACTTTACTTCCATTAGCTTCCAGAGACCAAAATCCAGCAGGAAAAAAGCAGGTTGCAAGCAACACCTACTGGAATCAAGTCTGGTTCTGTGATCCTGGGAGCTAAATATACTCCAAATTTTGCACAGTTCCTGTTACATATTTTTTCTAGAATCTGTGTTCCAAAATCCTTAGTTTTAAAATTTTTCTGCCGTTTCCCTTTACAAACCCTAAACTGTATTGTTATTTCTGTAGTCAGCATCCCAGAGCCTTCTCAGGGCTGGGATGGAGAAGCTCATTCATTTGGGATTAAAAAGTTGGTAGTGAGAACTATACCAGTAGAATCTGCAGGACAGTGGGGACCATAGGGAAAACCAAAAAAGAAGAAAAAAAAAAGAGAAAATGAAATTGTATCATTGTGTCTCATTATTGACAGACAGCTGTGTCATGAAACTGAGCTGCTACACAAGAACGTGTAGACATGTGAAAAAAAAATCTTGCAATGAAAAGGCTGGTGGGGTGTGTAAAGAAGAAAACTTCTTACATACTGCCAGTTGGGATGAGTTTCGCTCATAGGCAAACCACAGATGGCCTGGCTAGTTCATCTCAAAAGTCCATCCAGAATGCATTGGTGTGTACACAGGATGGATCATCATCAAATATCCAATGGAAAGTGCACTGAAAGGATCTAAGTCTGCAAGACCAGGACTGAGGCATGTGTTCAGCACCCAAAATTTCAACTGCTTTACTAGTTGCCTAGGAAGGTGACTAAGATGTTACCTTAGTCATGCAAGGAAAGGCATAAGTGCAGCCTGGATTAGCAAGACTCTAGAGTAAGATCATCCCCCAAAATGGTGGCAGTTTTTGAAAAGAGAATCTGAGTCACCCCGGAGAACTGCCCATGAACTTACCATTTGTAATTGTACTGAGATTCACATTCCACAGCTCATAAAATGGGCAAGTGGATGGACCAAGTGTTGTGATTCTCAGATATAAAACCCTGATCTCTTATTGGTACAAAATCACTGTCATGTGAGCTCCCTAAATGATATGTGCACTGCCATGCCTTCAACTGGATCACATCTGTGTTCCAAAACATACTGTGCTACATGCAAACCACATGCTTTCAAAAAATACAACAGCCTCTTGGAGTGAAATTCTATTATGTGACCCCACACATACCATGACAATTGTTTAAACAAGAGAAAAATAGTTACACACTTTTGATTATCAAAATCTGTCTACAAAAGTATAAACTCTATTCACACTTTTTGTTACTGTGCAGCTTTTTCAGCCTTGCCTTCTTTGCATTTCCCCTCATCTTTAATACAGATAGGACAATGCTCTTCCAGTGCAAGTCACCCTTCATTGCTACCAGTTCTGGCTTCTGGGACATCTACCTTAATCAAACTTACCCTGTCACAAAGTTTTGGCAGCTAACAAAATATTAACACTGTTGGCAGTGATTAAAAGCAGAAGGGCTTTTTCACCTCTCAAGCTTCAAGATGTTTTTCCTACTCTCAACAGACAGCCCCAAACAGACTCTGCAAACTCAAAACTGCAGCCAAATCACAAATCTGACAAACTGCAATCAAACAAACCATTACTCAACAGATAAGCAAACAAATTAATTTACTCCCAGGGAACAAGGACTTATTCCTTGCACACTAGCAGTCATACAGGAAGCTTAGTCTTTCATACACTCTCCAATCTGACTTTGCTGAGAAAGAGGAAATGTGGGTTAAGAAAGCCCTGAAGATATGTGCATTTTTTTCTGCCCCATCCTGATGAGGACTTAATTACTCCCAGAAAGAGAAATAGCTTTAATACATATCTTGTCTGCTCACAAATGTCCTGAGCAAAAAAAAGTTCAAAACTGGGAGCTTTTTGGTGAAAAAAATTTAATCATTCATATATAGATAGTAGCTTTCAACTTCTATCAGCTACTGAACTACATGAGCCAAGTATCATTGCTAGTGTTTATAAGTCCTGGCAAGGCATGAACAGTCCCTACCCATCCCATGTACCTTCTAACTATAGGATAAAGATTGTCTCCCACCAAGCAGGTGATGGGGGTTTAAATCGCTTTAGAGATAATATGAACCTGTAGCCAGATCTCCTGATGCTAAATGAATGTTATAATACATGCTACATGGAAACAGTCAGCTACAACTGCACTCCTCCTTTGACCTTGATCCTCTACTCATTCCTTAAGCAGAGGGTCTTAATAGCAAAAATGTCCATGAATCATATATGAAGTGAAATCTCTCACTGTTGCAAAGCCAAAATGTCTAAATCGTAGCAGTGGATTTTGTGTAATGTTTCCTGTTGGCTGGCCTAGGTTATTTATTATCTGTGTAGAGTGCTGGCACTCCTCTCTTTCCATATGCTCCATTGACAGCCTGTATCTAATTCATGTCTTGTCAGGCTCCTTGCCATCCCAAGAGATGGCAGGAGCCTGAAACCTGTACACTGCAGTGCCAGGGAACATAAACATTGCACCTCACCCTGTGGTGTGTTACAGATTATCAGACACATGATAGCTGCATTAGTGGGGTGTCCCACACAGGCTAATTTGCCCAACTCCTCAGCAGCTGGATTGCTTGTGGCAGCCAAACTGCAATGTGCAGTACAGATGTATCCTGATCACAAGGTAGCAGTGAATTTAGCCCAAAAGCCTGGAATTTCTATTGAACTGAAATATATGTTAGCAATATCTTTGATAGTTGAGTCACATTTTATGCCTTTAAATATGAAAGTATACATGTATTATCCTAGAATTAATCTGTTACTGTTACTGTTGTTAACTCAAAATTGAATAATCCAGATCATTCTGGAATCCAAGCTTTTTGATATCTCCTGCCTTATTATGTTTTTGTTTTAGCTGATACCAGCCATCAGTTGGCACACAGTCATGGCCATGGTCAAACCTCTTTAATAACAATTGAACCAAAAAAACTCTTCCTTTCTGCAGTCAAAAAGGAAAAGGCAGGCTTTGGCATAGTTTCTGTGCCATGAATATCAGAAGTGTGTTGGATAAAATCCATGGAACAGAAAGAACAGAAACGATGATTTTTATTTCAAATTCATATTACAATTCAGCATAATTTGTTTATACAGACATCTGCAACTGAAAGGTAAAACTTTGTATCCCAGTAATTTATAAATTATAATTAATTCTTTAATCCAGAAACTGTATCTGTTGTTTCTTTCTATAAAATTCCTAGCTTTTAGTAAGTTTTAGTTGTAGAAATAATTAATAAATAAATAGTAATTATATTATTAATGGTTGAAGTATTACATATCCAGCAATGGCTATTCATTATTTAGGACTCCTGAAAAACATTCCCTATCCCATCTGTCAAAAATTATTCCCTAGTGTTAAAACAATATTTTTTTTTTCTCTACAACATTCCTGTTGCTGCTTCCTGTATTTCTTTTCACATTTCTTAAGATAGGCTTTTAGTGTGATTGCTTCTTTTACACTGGAAGTGTTACACAGGCATAGTCCTCACATAAAGGGACCAGAGTCTGGAAAGACAGGCAAGAAATCCAACCATAGAGAAGACATCTAAACTAAAGTAGTTTTACACTGAATATGTAGAGCCACACATTAAAACGTTTCAGGGGGACTTAATTAAACTGAAACAAAGCAAAAATCTTGACTCTCCTTGTGTCTTAATCATGCTTTGTGAATGAGCACGTTGACATGTACAACAATTCAGTGCTGACAGGTGCAACAATGCAAACTTAGGGAAAATTACTTGCAGCACAGGTTACTGAATTGCTGTCAATTCAGGGGATGAGTGCAAGTATTCAGGACATAACCCTCTGTGGAAAAGAAGTTATACAGGCAGCTGAGATGATAAAATCTTGAAGACACAACATTGGAGAATGTTTAAGAAAAGTTATTGTAACTTTCAGAAGTTGTCTGGTTTATCTTGCAATGAGGTGTGCTGTACTGCTCATACCCTCACCATCAGCATATTGCAGAAATGCACTATTCTGCGAAAAACTGGGGCCATGAATAACTTTTGTGAAGGGAAACTAAAAAGTTTGTAGTTGTTTAGAAAAGAGGTCGATAAGAGGAGACATGATAAAAACATTAAATGGATTTATAGTCAGTCTCATAACAAAAAGCAAAATACATCTCTGGAAAATGTCAGCTTTTTGTCGGAACTTAAAACTCAGACAACTATCAGCTGAGAACAAAGAAGAATTGGGGGTTGTCAACAAAGGTTTTGGTGTGGGAGTTTTGGCAAAAGGTCAGATTTTCCACTGAAAACAGACAGTTGCAGTATGTAAATGTTTCTTATAAAATTCAATTTTCTACTAAACCCAAATTTGATAGAATATATTTGATCATTCCTGATTTGATTACATAAAGTCCAAATGGGATGTGATGCAGGTATTTGACAAAACTCCTAGTCAAGCAAGGATGGCAATTTCATACAAAGTATGAAGCATTTCACCAGGACTCAGGAAAAAATTCTGTTGCCAGCATTTTGTCTGCAAAGATGCCTCCTTTTTTAGTCTGACTCCTTTGAATTGCAGCTAATTCTGTTCTCTTGACATGCAAGGAACATCTTCAAGAACTCAATGTTCTTTTAGCAATTATTGAGTAAAAGTTTTCAGTGAACTCTGATTTTGGAAATTACTAAATGTTTTATCCAGACAAATTGCTGTTTGTTCTGTCTTGTCAAAAAAAGAGCTGCAGGAGGTCTCCTGTTTTGTTTTAAAGGAGGAAAAAAAGGTGCAATTCCTAAATTTCAACATAAAAAATGAAGAGATGCAACCATATCCATGGTTGCTTCTAGTTTAAAAGTTGTAAAAAATGCCTGCAGCAAAGTATGGGTGCCCTTGTTTTTATGTACACAAATCAACTGACAATGAATTTGCCTTTAATGTGATTTGTAATGCTAAATTTGCATTGAGCCAAAACAGCAATCTGTTCCTCTGCAAGATAAAGCACGCCAGTTTTCACATGCTCCTTTTTTTTTCTTAAATGCGAAAATGCATATTTAAATAATAAAATATGTACTTTGCACTACAGCCACTGCATAATCTTTTTCACCAAGAAACAAATACTCCATCATTTTTTTGCAGAATCTTGGCAGGCTGGGGGTGTCTGCTACTAGTGTTTCCTCACTTTCTTGGGCATTGTGAAAAAGATCTTATAGATCAGCCTCGAGTCCAGATGTTTCTTTTCCCTGATGTGTTGACATACTCGGCCAGATTCTCATCTTGCATCTGCTGAGCGTAAATCTGGAATATTTCTACAGAAGTCAAAGAAGGAACTGAATATAATTTTTCTACAGAAATGTGCCAAGAATCCAGATGAAATTTTTAATGTTGACTAAAAGTTAAAGTATTTTTTAAATGTCTTTACTGCATATTACTGGGAAAACCAGGTCATATCAGACTTACTCCACCTTTTAGAGGAGTTTAGTATGTGATAGGGCAACATGTCAGTGGAAAACAGGAGGCCACTCTGCATGGAAGATGGGAGAGGAAGGAAATATCTGGTCACTGTTATGAATGCCTCTCTTATTCTTCACTATTGCTATCTTCAAAGTGTGTGCAGTTTTACAGCCCATTGTTAGGCACAGTTCTACCATCTTAGAAATACTTCTGTCTGAAGTGGAATTGAAGAAGGTAAATGCCTGCCTCCTCTTCCTTTTAGCATCCTGAATAGTTTTACAGCAAAAACATAGAAATACAGGGAGTGTCTGGGAAAATTCAGAGGGGCTAGGCCAGAATATTTGTTAATCAAGGATAAAAATCTCGTACAAGTTACTGTTTCCCCACCATCTTGAGAAAAATTTTGCTGTCATGATTTTCTAATCAAAGATCTCTTCCTTTTTTGACCAACTTTTCTCTTAGTCCTACCTAATTATATCCATATAGCTCCTCTTCATATCAATGAGCTAGTGCAGATGAAAATAAATCTGTAATTTATTTCACTCTCGTATCTCCTTGTAGTTGACACCCAGATGAGGTTTGCTTCATGACAGATGCATTTGGATGAGAAACAGTTTTTGAAATTTCCTTTTTAAGCCTAATATATCACAGGATTCAGCAAATGGCCCTTATGTAGAACTGAATTCTAATTTATCATCTTACAAAGCTCTTGTGAAAATGACAGTGCAGCATCTGAGCAAAATAGTTTGTAAATGTTTGCCAGCTTTAACAATATAAATAAAAACGCATCTGCCTTTTGAACTGGTGTCCAATGAATTTGAAATAATTGGCCATTTTTGTCTATGGATTCCATAGTTTTGTTACTCCTTACCACTATTAATTTCATTTAGGAATTAGTGTTGATACCTGTTGGGTACAGCCCCAACCTATAATTATAGCTTACAGGGCAAATCCAGCCTGCAGGGTTAAACAAGTGGCAACTCCTCCATCATGGTGTTGGTCTGCAATACTGACTCTGCCAGTGTGGAGCCTGACAATCCAATTCCCAGGCAGCCACCTTGGATCTGCACAACCCAGGTCAAAGAGAGTCAGGAGAGTGAGGACACCACCACCCTGGCTTCAGGTCACCACCCTCCCCAATTTCCCCCCAGAAGCTCCTCTCTTTTTCTATCAAGGATCTATGCTCAGAATCTAGATTCTGGATCACAAGTGAAACTAGGCTTTAACAGAGTTTAAGAGCTGTTTATTATTTCCTGTTGCCTAGCCTTAAGATTTGCTGTTCTTTGCAGTCTGCATGCCCCAAGTAGATGTTATGAATTTCAGTTGTGACTTGTTTATGGACCACACTAGTCAGGGATATTGACAGGTTTGCTGTATCTGATGCAACATGAAAGGAATTTAACAGGCATGACAGGCAGATACTGTCTTGACAAACTCATGCAAAACTTCATAATCAGAAGATCAAATAGACATATGTTTTTTAAAATATTTTTAGCTCTGTGGAGCTCTGACTGCTCCACAGTGAAGTAAAATTGTCCATGTAGAGATATACAAAATAGACAAACCAAAAAATTCCCTAAAGGGGAAGTAGGAAGAGGCTGAAAAAAATTGAGAGGGAAACATTATACAAGAGGCTTGTATGTATCTCCTTTTTCCCTCATGTCCACTTTCGGGCAGAATGCTGGCCTACATGGAGCTTTAATGAGAACCAGTATGGCCATTCTTGTATTCTTAGGCAGTCTTGAGATCTAGTGAAGTGAAAATGCAATTCTGCCACCAGCAGATAAGAGATCCTCTTTGGTGCTGTTTTTCAAATAAAGAGATTATCTGCAGGCTTGAAGACCGCATTGGTGGCATGCCTGGTTTTGAAAGCACAAGATATGATTTGTTGTACAGAAAAAATAAAGATAGAAAAGGGATAAAATAGCAGTGCTTAAGAAACTGCAAACTCTACAAAATCAAGTAAAAATCACACTTTTATATTTTATAATATGGCTTCGTCGATAATAAATCAAGTAATTTTTAATAGTCTTATAACATTATATTATATAAACTACATTTTAGGATATATAGCACTATTTTATGTGAGTTAAAAGAGTGTTTTCATCTAAAGTTCCACAAAAACTCTTACTCTACCTTTAATTTTTTCAGTCGTAGCTCTATTGCTCTATGTTTTTAATTAGGGAATTCATATGTTTTACATTACTTGGCTTGTAAGAATAATAGTTGATTCCATATTCTCATTAAGCTCTAAAAGATTATCTAACTAGTTTACTTACAGGGTTATTTCATTCTATGCCCCTATGAAGAAGAAGAGCTGTTTATCTATTTCTCCTCTAAAAAGTTCCTTTTTCCCTTAATAGGAAAACTAGAAGACATTTCAAGCTGGATATTTAAGATAGTTCCAATTATCTCTGGTTGTCACAGTGAAAAACATTACTGTAAAATGTAATAATATCAAATGATCCCTACCAAATACGAAGTAATGCTTTCCTTGTTAAAACAAACAAATTATAACTGTGGAGATTGCTTTAAAATTATTCTGTATCTCCTGCAACCATAATCTTTACTAGTGTAATTTGACACAGGTTCACCGAATTAAAAGGAGCTTCGCGCATTCACTCCAACTGATCATTTGCTGCTATCTGCACACGCAAAAAAGGTCACTTTTAATTTGGAAAAAACCCCAGTATAATCCTGAAAGTTTTAGTTGCTCCTTTAACAATTGGAAGTTAACTGCCCTCATATGGATGGCAATTTGATCCTACAATGACTGCAATATGTGATAAAACATGTCAGACTATTTGCAGACTTCCATCAAGTTGACCATAATTAAAAATGATTCAGTCAATCTGTTGTTCTCAAATGTGTAAAATACCAAACTTTTACTGCTCATTGATGAACTGTGTAGTTTGGACAGCAAAGGCTGGTTGAGTTGGGCTGCAGACAAGTAGCCTCTATGAGGAATGCAAAAGAAGACCTTTCTGGTCATATTTCTCTGGTTATGATATAAGTGGAGTGCCCAAGTGTGTTTTCAGTGTCAGGGACTGGTGTGTTATCAGAGTGCTGTACTGTGCCAGTGACCTTCAATGTGGACATCAATGACAACTCTATAAAGAATCTTCATGGTCGAGATTTCTCTAATAAACCTACTTTGGATAAAATTGTTATGAAAAGTCATATGCTAGTAAAGATACTCAGCTAAGACCCCAAGGCCATCTAGCATGGCATTTTATGTAATTAGAGCCAAACTCTCTTACTCCTAAAAACAGGGTGGTTACATCCAAATTCCCCCTAGAAGAGTTTCTGTCTGGTCTTAGAGGTCAAAGTCAAGTGGTTTTTGAGAGACTGTTACCAGGCCCAGGGCTGGTCCAGACAGTTGCAAATTACTAACAACTAAACAGCTTAAGCAACCCCAGGCTTCTGCCTAAGTCCTGACATTGGCCATCTCTGTTTTACTAATGGAGAAGTTTTTCATGCAGCTAGCAAAGAAAGAATACCTCTATGAAGTGGAACTTTAAAACTTTTAGAACTCTATAATAATATAGTCGTGGCTGCTAGGGTAGGAAGTTCCAAGGTTACAACTCGTACTGACTTGCCCCCAGCAGCCTGTGGCCCCACGGCCAATGATACCAAGTCTATCCACCCTGTCTCCAAAACCTTTGCAGGACCCATCTCTGCATCCGTTATTTTCAGTATTACAGTGTCCCTTGGCAACATATCACATATTGTTATATGAATTCCTTCAAAACTGAGAACCTCAGTGTATGATTTGCGAAAAGTTGCAGATTATAGGAACAAAGGTAGACATGAGTTTCAGAGTCTCAAAGGAAGAAGTTTCGTAAGACACATAAAATCAATTATTTTTTCCATCAACAGAGCATTTCACAAGTACTTGGCTAAAGGATTGTGCAAGGACCGATTTAAATTTATTTGCACCATGAGAAACAAGGATAACCTTTTATCTTTTTGTTTTTTTCTTGCTGAATAAACTCTTCTTAAACATTCTTTTGTGCCTCATGCAACTATTAAAGGAAAGGAGCAACAGTTATGTCTTTGCAAAAACAGGAGAATAATACTGAGGAACACTTTTGAAAGATTAGAACTTTACCAAAGCCAGAATTTCAATAAAATCAACCAGCTTCCCTTCAATTTAACCCTTTGTATGCAATTGATAAAATAATTATTCCTCTAATGGGAAGTCACACTTTTTAAAGTGGACTTTGGTCAATCAAACTTCTAATAAAAACAGGAATTTGATCATCCTGCATAAGAATTTTAATGTTTTAGAATAAATTAGCATTTGTGGATCCTAGAAATGGGAACATCATGCTCTTCTGAAAACCAATTTTGTTTTTTCTTCCAAGGCTACTTATGTTTTAAAAAAGGCATCTCTTATATTATAAAAATCTCAACTGTTCTAGAGACTTCTTGACTTCAACAAATGAAATTTCATAGGGAGGAAAATATATGGACAAATAGTAAACAACAAGGAAAATCTTATTGAAAATACTGAAAAGAAACTACTGTCAGAATGGACTTTTAGTTCAAGAATAAAAAAAATGCCTAGTGGCCTCAGTGACCTTTAAATAAAACTTGATGAAGCCTAAATGTGTCTCCAAATAGTGAGGACAGGTATCTCCATTCAAAATGAAAACCTTCATTGCTCTGGCCTGGCTGATACCAATCTCCAAGACTTAAAGGTTTTAATAATAATGTCAATTGTTTTGGATACAGTCAGCCCAAAATTAGTAGGATTCCCCCAGATGCTGAATTGGTTTGCTGATGTGATTTTTAATCTGTTCTGAATCATTGATGAAATTCATAATGCATGGTAAAATAATTAATAACTGGGAAAAGGGTAGTGTTACTCCTGTCTTAGGACAGACCAGAGAGTGAATTTGGGATGAATGTGTCTGTCAGCTTTGCCTCTGCTCCTGGAGAGATTATAGAACAAGCCCCTAGTAATTCAATGTCAACATGGATGACAAAGTGGTTAGGACCAGTTGGTGTCAATCCATCAGGGATAAATCATGTTTGATCAGCTTGACAACCTTCTGTGATCAAGTGACCATATGTGAAAACAGACGAAAAGCATCTCTTTGTGGTATGTGCATGGATGTATCATAACTTTACTTCAATATGGCTTTTAACACCACCTCCCATAGCATTCTCACACAGAAGTTGAAAGTTAAGGGCTGGATGGATACACTGTTGGAGGTGTTGAAAACTGGCTGTAACTACTGTGCTCAGGAGACGGCAATTTGACATCCACCTTATGGCTGGTCAGCAGTGCTGTATCCCAGAAATCAATACCTGTGCTGGTGTTCAGTATCTTCGTCTTTGGGATGAGGAGTCAAAGTACATCCTCAGCAATGTTCTGGATTTTATTGAAATAAGGGGACAAAGCAATATGCCAATCAATATAGCTTCAATTCAGACTCTATTGATAACTTGTGGACTAGGCCAACAGAAAATACATGTAGTTCAAGATAGACAAACACAAGGCTTTCATACTGACCTGTAAATGTGGGTTGGTGTTCCATCCCAGCTTTCATCTGTCCCTGTCCCCAGAGAGGAGCCTGATTGTCAGGGCTGTGGCTGTCCCCATGTCCCTGGGCTACCCTGCTTGTGCTTGGGGGTGGGACAGTCCCAGGCTCTGTCCCTGCCACCCCCCAGCCCATGCTGCAGCCTGATTGTTTTGCACCCAAGGTGGGGTAAGCCCACACAGTAGCCCAGGGTGCAAATCATGGAGGGGCAGCTGGAAACCAGCCCTGCCTCAGCTGCTGTTATGTAACCCAGCTGTACAGGACACTGGAACTGGTTTCTCTACTACTGCTATGTTTGTCACAGAATTTCTAATAATGTTCCTCCCAAATTTATGTATCAAAACTTTGTCAAATTAATGACAAAATTAGTGCATTGGTTAAAAAAAGGTTTCGGAAAAAATTTCCAGGAGGCTACCATGGAAAGTCAAGTCATTATTACTACTTTGTCTGTATTTATTCATTTTTTTTTGTCATAACCTGATTTTCATGGACATGACTTCCCTTTCATGTTTTATAACCTCTCATTCACTTTTTTTCTGATGATGTCCCAAAGTTTAAGATTGTTTTTGAGGTGATACATAGTCTTCCCTGTCTACATCTGAATCTATTACATAATAAATTATTAGAGTCTCTGTAAGGTTATAACAAACTCTAAAATTCACAACTCTCATATTCTTCATCTATATATCTATGTCTATGTCTATCTATTTATTTATCTATATATATCCACATATGTATATATTTATATTTATATATCTATTTTTATATATATATCAATATCTGCTGGAATTACCATGCTGGTGAGTGAAACAAAATCATCTTCTACCTAACAAGTCTGTGTGTCAAGGCAAGTCACTCAGCCATGGACAACAGGTGATGGGCAGAACTTTCCCATGTGCTGCTCAAAAAAAAGCATATCTTTTTTTAAGCATTGTGGGCAGCAATGGAGAAGTCCCAGCCCAGCAGCCAGAGCAATAGTCCCAGTACTGGCCAGCAGCAGCTTGTCTGCAGGCTGCTGGTGGAGCAAGGCAAGCACAGATTAGGTTTGGTGCATGAGGCTGAGTGTGGACGTGCTGCTGACTTGCAGGTCAGCATGGCCACTGTCAGGGTGGGCCACCTGACGGAGCCTGGTGACAGAACACCATTACCAGTTGGGCAGAAACAGACAAATATTTTACTTTTATTACTTTAAGATGAAAGTATCTGCCTACCTGCAAGAGGTGAAAGACCCTTGCTTTCGAACATGTATTGGTATTACAGGCTGTTAGGGATTTCTTTCATGATTTATGAGTAGCAGATGTTATTAAATGGAAACACTACACAACAAGCTAGACAATTCTTAGAATGCCCCTTTTCTCATTTCACTTTATTTCAGTGACTGGTTCTTAAAACTAACCACAGCATATGCAGGGGCTTTGCTGTTCTGGGACATGATGAGAAGAAAGTGATGTTGAAAGGAACAATTAAAGCATTTTGAAAGTCATTTAGTTCCACAAAATTATGGGAGGATTTTCATTTTTGGCAACCGACACAAAGAATTCTGTTACTTTTATGTATTTTATCTCAGGATTAACCCTTCTCTGATTTTTCACATGCTTCTAAGAGATCTTTACATAGAAATAAGGAGAGGGGCAAGCCCACCTGCAACTGTGAAACAAATACTTAGTATTTGGAGAAGGGATTGCCAGAGTCAGGACAATTTAAACTTTTATCATTCTGCTTATTAAAGACTGCAGACTAGCTAGATTATTAATTGCCAGGTGCTACCCATCTCTAGTCTTGGTTCTCCTGTTATCAAATCTGAGAGCAGGAGATACTTGCAGCTTACAAACCTAAAATAGCTCAAAAGTGTTGGTAAAGATATACTTGCTCTGAAGGTACACAAAGTGCTCTTTGTCAATTTTACTCTACAGTGTTAAGTGACATACAGCATGTGGTGCTTGACAGTCCTGTTAAAACTTAGTTTAAAAGTAACTAAAATACTGAGAATTTGGCTGTGTGTTATATGCGCCACTTCAGCTTTCACAACGTAAGAAGAGGAGGCTTCCAGAGGTGCCAGATCAGACCTCTTCATGACAGAGGCAAAGCTGATAAATGCATAGTTCCCAGTTTAATTTAATATTCCTTTACTCTCTTTACTGGTGACAGGTCTGGAATGCTGAGGGCTGAATGCTGAGAACAATAAGTTTGGACCAGAGCTGTGGAAATAAAGATGTTCACAGGGTAATATCTGAGCTGCCAATCAGTCCAGGATGAATGTGAATAACTGTAAACAAGTCTGAATTATTGTATGTTTTCTGTACTGCTCTTGAGGGAATTGTTGGGAACTGTTCTTTTATACTCGTTCTGTGTTCTGCAGTTGTCTTTATTGTAAATATGCTTAGGCACTTTGGATCTATTTTTATCTTTCACAGTAACAGCTAAATACAGATTTTGTACTGAATATTGAAATCTTAATTTCATTGACCTCAAGTGAAAAATTTCATCAATCATGGTGGCTCCGTGGCTTCACCCAGCTCACTCTGATCTCCTGCTGATATGTTCTCCCTCATATCCTGTGACAGGAAGCATGGAAATGGTTCAAAACTGCACAAGGAGGATTTCAGACTTGTCATTAGGACACATTTCTTTACCAGGAGGGTGCTCAAACACTAGAGCAGGTTTCACAGAGAGGTAGTTGATACCTCAAGCCTTTCAGTATTTGAGAGGTATTTGGACAATGTCCTTACTAATATGCTTTAATATTGGTCGGCCCTGAATTGTTCAGGCAGTTGGACTAGATGATCACTGTAAGTCACTTCCAAGTGAAATAGTCTGTTCTATAATACAGGAAATATCCAACAAGTTCCCTATGGATTACATCAATTTGCATTATTCACTTTACCACATTTTGTTTGCCACCAGTCTTCACTGACTCTGTGATACACAGCTGAATGTTTCACAATCTGGGAATGGATAAGCTGGGACATATATCATGGACATATGATTTGTTATCAAGAGCAGCAGTACACTGTCATGAGCAACAAGCTTACTCAAAACCACATGTTTCTGGTAAATTATTTTATCTTATAATCTTATAATCAGTTGAGCTATCTTATACTAAAGATGAAAGTCAGCACAAAATTCTCTCGTTGTTTGTGCTGCATTATTTCAGGTAATATGTATCAGATACTGCATGATGTACTGAAATGATAGAATGCAGCATTCCCAAATATGGGGAAAGCTGAGTTATTTCAGCTGCCAGGCATATTTTTGGACAGTAAGTTTTATAGCCAGTGTTTGTGCAAGAACAAGTAGAAAACAGAAGACAACTTCTTGTGGGCTGTGAAATGTTACCCGTTTCAGAAAGAGGCTGTGGATATTTCTGCCATACCACAATCTGCAGCACACACACACACACACACACACACACACACACATTTTGAAGTATTTGTACTATCTATAATTGCTGAAAATAAAATACTTCCATGTTAAAAAAAAAAAAAGACAATAGTTTAAGGCCATATGAAAAGACCTGCATGTGAATGGCTAGGTAAAGTAAAGAGGAAGGTGGGAAGTAATAGACCTCATTGTCTGCAAGAAGTGAAAGAGGTGGAAGTCAAAGACATGATTATTTTGTGTGGTCAAAGAGGTTACCCTTAGACTGAGTTCAGGGAGTATCTAGTAGCTATCTGGATATGTTTCCTAAAGCAAGGCCTCTTAAACTGGTAAATACTCCTGAGAAAAGATGGAGATGCCCCTTAATACTCAGGTCATTTAAAACTGGATTGCAAGCTGCAGGGAACAATTTTAGACTGGCAGGGGAGAGTAACATGCAACCTAATACTCAACTTTTCATCTCTAGTTACTCTCACTCTGTGACTTCACATTTCAGGGGACTAGAAACAAAATACCAGTCTCTCACATTGAAGGCACTGGAGGTTTCCATGTGGCTTGTTTGCCATTGTTCTGACTGTGTTATTTCAGAAGAGGTGTACTGACTCTCTGACCAGATGTGAAGTGAGGTTAAAACACCACAAAAATATTATTAAAAGGTTGGCAAAGGGAAAAGACACATCACTTACACACCTCATAATCCTCTTTTAAATATTAGCTAAAGTTTAGAGCACAGGATGGGGCTGGAGAATTCTCAGACTGATTATGCATTATAGCCCACTTCCTGTTTTCATTGAAGTCAAAGGCAAAACTCTCATTGATCCCATGGGAAAACATGTTATACTTTCCCACTCCATTGCACTAATATTTTAATGGATTTAAACATTTTTGCTTTAAAAATATCACACTCATGCTGACAGTTTAGACACCAAATTTCTTGAAGCTTGATATAATTTGAAATAAGCCAGATGTGAAAACCTCCACAAACAAGATTTATAATGGAAATAAAATTTTAGCCTTAATGTTGACAACTCTTGTGGTATCACTAATATCAATAACGGGAAGAAAAGGGGGGTTTTTTGCCACTCTGTGGGGACAAAACCATACAGCTACTCCCGTCTGAAAAATAACTCCCACTGGGACTTCAAAAAAATACTGGTCACAGCCTCTCATACATGAGGATCCATAATGTTTCTCGTAGCTCTCTCTAAGCTATTTTCATACAAGGTTGTGGGTTCAGAGGTCACACTGTACCTCATACACAGCATATTGGGGAGCTTTCAGAAGCACAGGTACAGTGCAAAAGGTTATGTCGTGTTGTATTATGTGACTCTCTGTATAAGGAAAGCCATGTGAACCCCCCCATAAAGCAGCCTTACAAAGACCTAAGACATTTGTGTTTTCAAATAACTCACAAAAAGCACAGGTTTTCTTCCAAATTTCATTTCATTAAATTCCTGGACAAAGACAAACCTCTCTCTGGACAAGAAGAGGTGAATACAGTTCCTTCTTATTCTTAAGAAAGCCACTAGACAGACCAGAGACCAAAGTCAGTCTAGACTTGTCACCCTTGGGATAAGAGTCTTGTCCTGTGCTCCTCCTATTAAATGGGCTAAGTTAAAGTCTTTACCACTGGTTTTCAAATGTTATTCTTTACTCTTCCATGGACAGTCCTAATAAAGTGCAGATCGTTTAGAGACGGAGTAAATGTTCCCACATCTCAGAAGTGACCTTTCTTTCCTCTTGTTTTCTTTGATTCAGAAGGTACCTGGGTCAAGGTAAATAGCACCAAATATATGTATTGCTCTTGGGAGAAGCATGCTCATTGGATTATTCTTTTACATTTTACATTCTCCTTTTCCTTCTGTGATGTCAGTGTTTCTTGTTTCAGAAAATATAGCTTTCTGTAATATCTGTGATAAAGATAACTTTCCTTTGTCACGTAAACTGCTTTGGGAGGTGGAGAGGGAGGTGCTGATCTCTTCTCTATGGAATTCAGTGACAGGATGCATGGGAATGTGTTACTGTGCCTGCTTTTCAAGCCGGCTGGCCTCGGCACAGGCAACAGGGCTTTCTTTCAGTGAGTTCTTTTTCGCTCGAGCTGCTCCTGCGTGGCGATTGGCAGGAGGATCGTAAAAAGGGCGGACTCCGGAGATGCTGGGTCACACGAGTTTATTGGAACCCCGGCGTGGGGTCCTCACCTCGAGAGTCAGCGTGCCGAAGACCCCGGTTAACTCTCGGGTGAGACCTTATAACTGGGGGTGTTACACAGAAAGGGAGCCAATAAGGTTTTACAGGGGGGTGGCTAATCTCATAAACAAACATGCAAAACAACCATACAATGAACAATGAATCAGGACTCTGTCCAATCACTCGATGCTTCTCTCAGAATCTTCCAGAAGTGGGGAGAGACCCCAAAAACGATAGCAACAGGTGACTGTCTATGAAGTGATGGACAGTTAACTGTCTCTGGGGGGAAAACTTAGGGAGGATACAGAACCAATCACAGAACTGTCACGGGAAAAAACAGGGGTAAATCAAACGTGGGTAACAAAAGGGGTACAGAAAACAAACCAATTTACAAAAGAACAGTAACTTATGAATTAAACTTAAAATTAAAAAATGCACTCCCACAGGAATGGTTCAAAACTGCATCAGGGGAGGTTCAGACTGGACATTAGGAAGCATTTCTTTACCAAGAGGGTGGCAAAACACTCAACAGGCCTCCTAGAGGAGTGGGTGAGGCCCCAAGCCTGTCAGTGTTTAAAAGGCACTTGAACAATACCCTTACTAATATTCTTTAACTTTTGGTCAACCCTGCATTGGTCTGGCAGTTGGACTAGATGACCATGATAGTTCCCTTCCAACTGAAATATTCTATTCTATTGTAGTCTACTTTATGCTGTGCTGTTCTGTTCTGTTCTGCTTTGTTCAGTTCTGTTCTGATCTGTTGCACACAGCAGATGGTTATAGCAGTAAGTATATATAAGAACAAAGAACAGTACTCATCAGGAGTTGGTGAAATTACATGGCAGTCTGAAATCAAGCATTTCTCTGGGCACAGTTTTGCCTGGAGAAATTAGCCTCTATTAATTAATTCTTTATGTGCATAATAATTCAATAATAATAAGATTATGACATGTATATACACAAGATAAACATTTAGGCAAATAGCAGGAAACTGTCTGTCAGAGGACACTCTAAAAACTCCATTGACAAAGAAAGGATATCTGACGCTTTCAAAACTCTGAAAGAGTTAGATAATTAGCTCCCACAGCATTGTAATGACATTTGAACAATTTAGTCCTTGCCTCTCCTCATAAATGGCAGATAGCCATAGTAGTAAAAGAGGAAAAAAGGCCAATGATTAAAGCTGAACAAATGTTTTAAGAAGTGAAATTTTGTTGAAGCAAATGTCTTCCAGAAATGTATCTGTTTCAACAACATTTTTGAACATCCAAGTCCTTCTGACTGTTCCAGGCAGCAAACAGAAGAAATATTAAGATTAATCCTCACATTGCATTAATTCAGATGATGGAATGTCAAAAAAAGAGCTTCAAATTCTTAGTCCAACTCAGTACAATATCTATCCCAGATCACAAGAGAGAGAAGCACATACATAGTTACGTCAAAAGAGCCCTCTCATATAAAACCATTTCTGGTTTTGACTCAAAAACTCATATTTCTCCACAATTTTATTTTAAAAAAATTTCCAAAGGTTTGGGGTTGTTGTTTTTTTTTTCCAAAATAGAATCAAACTTTTAAACCTTGAAATTTACTGAAAAACTGTGTTTGTCCTCCAGATATCTTTGCATGCAATATATCTCTGCTATTTTTTTATCATGGTGTTAGTCATGTCCCACTTCCTTTATCCATTGTAAACTTCTATTGTTATAATTTTATTATCCAAGTCTGATTCCAGTCTAGAAGAAGACTGGACATGTGAAACAGTCATCATTGCAACTTTCAACTAACTCCTACATAGATATGGTAGGCAGGACTCCACATGTGTAAAGGTACACACAGATTTGTAGGCCCTTAAATGGCCTTTGTTTCCCATCATTATCTTCTTTCACAAATGCATGTGTTATTCACACAGACTGTCTCTGAAATGCTGAACTGATCTGAGATGGCTGCGTTGGCAGTGTTTGCTTGCAGGGACTCATTCACTGTCCCTGCAGTCAGTGTCATACACGTTACTGTGGCAGATCCAAGTGGCAGAAACTGGGTATCTGTCACAACCAATCCGTACCCCAGTTCTGATTTAAAAAAACTTAGAGCAGAAGATTTTCCAGTATGGTCCTTTCTCTTTTCCTTCCTGTCCTTCAGGGCTGGGTTTTTTAATGCTTATTGAAGCATTAAAGACTTTCATCAGTGAATATAATGAGATCTTGTGTTTTCAAAACAGGCAGTTCTGCCAAGTGTGTCTCAATCTGTTAAAAACTTAAAGGCTTATTTTAAGTTTTTTTTTCTAGTAGAAACCAGAAGTTGATTAAATTAATTGACTAAATTTAATGAACAAATATACTCCTGAGTAACACTATACTTTTCATGTGCTCTGTTCTTTTCTCACTTTCTTGTCTTCAGGCCTTTCTAAACCTCTCTAAATCTTTGCAGAAAGCTGTAATGGAAGCAGCATATTTTGGACATGCTGACACCATTTAATCAATCGTGTTGCAAAGACCCTGAAACATAGACCTAATGTCTATTCTAAGAACACTAACTATATAGATACCTCAATCTGTCACTACATCATATCTCAGAAATCATTAACTTTGGCCATAGTGTTCTGAAGATAATGTGCATCTTAGCATTGTCTGGATGGAGCAAGTGGTATAATTACAAGCTCCTGGATCTTGTCTCCATTGCATCACCAGGCACAGCCACTATATCCTTCCGTTCTCCCTCACATCTGCAAGGGGCCTTCTTTTAATAAAGTATTGCTGAGTATGAATATATATCCAGCTTCCATATAATTTTGTATGATCTTTTATTGCTGATTTATTGTCTATGTTATTTTAAAAAGCAAATAATAAACAAACTGAGCTATCAACTCAATTTTCAAGTGATACTGCAATTCATGTAGGTTGCAAAAGTAATGAGAAAGGTTAAGTATACTGATTTACAACAGGAAAGAATAGCAGTTCTTATCAACTAATAAATTAAAAAGGAATAAAATAATGTATGCTTCAGCGAGAAACAATATAAAGGAGAATGGATAAGAAATAATCAGCTATGAAGAAAAAGGACCCTTTCTGCCATAAATTGATTATCAGATATTAAAAGTCTATTATAATAAGTCTATATTATAATTAATATTATCAGATATTAAAAGTGTTTTAGAATTAAATTTTAATAAAACATTTGATATTCTATCTCAAAAAATCTGGCTTGACAAATTTATCCAAACCAATATGAATTAATAGAGATATAAATGTAGATTTAGAACTGGCTAAAGGAACAAATAAAGGATTATAATACAGAAGTAATATCATATTGGAAGAGACAGGAGGTAAGATGATTGGCAATCGGCCTTATGGGATGTCTCCATCTGGAAGTTATAGTATAGGGAGCGTGGATGGAATTATGAGACAGCACCGAATTGGAAAAGGCATCAGGACTAGCTGGAAAGTGAAGGAATAAGAGCAGGAATTTTTTTTCTTTGAAGATCTGTAAATTCCAGGAGAAAGTTATTGATTTCATGCTGTATAGAAGAAGTAAGACATCTAGGAAAATTATTGCAGCATATTAGTATTTTGACAGTAACAATGACATGATCCTACAAAATACTGTGCAGTGTTTCTGAAGCTGAATGAATGACTAAAAGAAAAAGCAGGTTTTGTATGGTAACTGTGAAGAGGTACTAAAGATGGGACAGGCCTTCTGTGTACAGCTGGGATGCAGCAAATCATCTGGAACTTAATGGCAACTAATGGTTGCTGAAAAGAAAAATAAACATGACTCACATATAAGTTAAAAGACTAGGTCTGATTTTATTTATCTTGTAGAGGGAACAAATAAGGATGAGGCCTAGTAGCAGTCTACATACATTGACAAGTAAGGGCATGGACAATGAAAAAGAAACTGATTAAGGAGTTGGAAGATGAAATGAAGAATGTATGTACGACTTAGGCTAAGCAGCTCAAAGCCTGCCTAGGAAGGCATGTTATTCTGCAAAGGAATCAAAGACATACCAAATTTTAGGCTTTAAACATGACTGGGTAGAACATTAAGACTACAACTTCATGCATAGTTGTCAGGCCGCTACATGCACATTTAGCTGAAAAACCACATTTACACATTTTCGTGTCTGTTAAAGGCTGTTTAGGCTTCAATCCAGCCCTGAAATCTCACTGCAGTGTCCCACCTACCCCTGCTTCTTCCTTCCACTCTCCCTGCACCTCTATCCTTAAGGAAAGGACATCAGTATTTCTACACCAGAAGTACTGTTATTGTTCTCTGGTCCCAACTCCTGAACAGCTGTGACTTGCACAGCAGAATTTGTGTCTGGACAAAATGCTTCCTAGTGATTGCTCCATGCAGCCAAATCTGCCTTGACTCAAACACACACTACCACAGCCTCCATCATTCTCCCATTCCCTATATTGTTTTTAATATTGCACTTTTCACCATTTTTATGACAGATTTATTTTTATGGGTTATAAGTAAAATTTATCAGTTTACACATCTGCATGTTTTTCATGTAATAAAGTAAACTGAATTATAAGCAAGTCCATCATTCCAGCAAAGATTCTACAAAGTCTCTTATTGGGTTGACATTAGAAGAGGGATTTAAGAGCTGAACAAAATTTGGTAGGTTTTGCCTCTATCAACTGATGTTGGTATCCCATTTACCGTACCATTTTGTATCAATCACTGATGACATTATTTCTGGCTTAAGCAACAAACATCAGCCACTATCTGTTCATGAAAAGTTCATGCTTACAAAAACTTTCAAGAAGACCTTTCAACATCTTATGTAAAAGCACCAAATATTTAAATATTTAAAAATATTCAAGTTATTAATTTGGATAAAAATGATATTTTTAAATAAATATATTTCAGGCATTCCTTACTTAAAATTTGTTGATTTCTGACTTATTGTAGGCAAATATAATCAATCATCCACATTGTGCATAGCCAAAAATGACTGAGGTTTGCAATGAGATATTGGAAATCTTCACAATTTCTAAAATAATATTTATTTTTAATATCCTGAACAACACATATTTCAAGTGTTAGAAATAAAGTGCCTGGGAGATATATATAGTAAAAAAGAGTTGAATTTCAGGCAAAGGTGACTGGAACAGTTGAGTGAAAATAGTGCAGAGGAATTAAGTGCTGAGAGCTGCAGTAATGTGATGCTTCAGATTTTTCTTCTGTACACACATCTTGTAAAGTCTACAAAGCCTATGCTGGTCTAGAGCAGTCTTGTTTCCAGGCCCATGCTCTCAGGCCCTTGTCCTAACCCCAGGTAAAGAGGAAGTCAGGACTGGTCTTCTTGGTTCCCTTCTGTGCTCAAGTATGCATACACACAAAATGGAGTCAGAGACATGATTATGATGAGATCAAAATGCAATTAAAATGGCTGATGGATTAGCAGAGGAAGAATTTAAACAGGTTTAGCTTTGTTTGTCTCACCAATGACAAACAAAATCCATCAAAGAACCTCAAAGGAAAAAAAAATCAGTTATTTGCAGCCTACAAAAGAATAATATTGCATTCTTTGATTTTTTGTCAAAGACCACATTTTGAGAGTAAGGGAGAGAAATAAATATCCTGCAGCCACACTTCATCTGCTGCTTATTTTATTCTCCTTCCTGCTGAGTTTGAAGAGGCACAGCCTGGCTTTGGAAGGCATTCTGTGTCTTGACTGAGCAGCCTCTGCTTTTCTTTTGCACCTTCTGGAGGTCGTCTTCACTACTCACTGACAAGGTTTAATCCACCTTGAATATGATTTGTGTCCTCTAAGAGTTTGCTGTTATATCAGTAACATTTTCCTAAAAAAAAAGCTCATCTGCTGCTTGAAGTTCACACTAAATGAAGTGCAGTTATTTTACCACCACAGTCTCCTGAGCAGCAGTTTTAGCCCCTTGAAGATGGCTTCCCAAAATTCTGATAAAATGTGTGTGGCTACTGTCAGAAACTTGCTTTTCCTACATAATGCTAATAAAGATGCTACAGTCCAATTCCAATGTCCAATTCCAAGCCTCCCGTTCTCACCAATATGGATAAATCATTCTGAAATGCCATATGTATGGGAGAAATAGCTTACAACAGCAGTAATGTTTACTAGAAGTATTTGACAAGTGCTAAAATAATGTGAACTGTGAAATATTGTGGACTCACCTTTGCTATTAAATCCTGCACAGCCTACAGTCAGCAAAATGTACTCCTATGTAAATCTTGCCAGAAGTGAACAGCTCTTACTAGAGGTGTAATTATAGACAGAAGTGTGGGTATGGCTCAGTTCATGGGCAATGGAAAATAATCAAAGATCTCCTCTTATGAAAAGCCATGTGCATTGCAAAGTACACAAAACTTCTAAAGTGCTGAAGACATAAAGTGTCACCACCAGCAGAGTGTGTATGTTAGCCCGATAAAAAGCATATGATTGCCTGCAGCCCAGTGAAGTGAGCAGTGCTGTGAATTTGGCAGGTACCCCTGTGCTGCTGACAAGGATCACAGCCACTGTCCCCCACAGCAGCTCCCACTGAGCAGTGAAATCCTGAAGGGGATTTGAGCTGAGGCCACCCAGCACTGCACACCGGGGGGGATGAGGGGTTTGCTTACCCATTCAGGAGCCCAAATGTCCAATAGATCCACAGTCTCTGAGCCACCTCTCAGTAATCTAGCATGGGTCTGACTGTTCTCTGACAATTCTGCTATAAACAATTTATTCCTAAAAATTTCCACTTTCAACCTTAGCCAGAAATAAGGAGTTGGCACCTTAGTTCATCTTCTTCAGTCAATCTTACAGAGTTATGTGCTACTTTGAGTCATGGGCCTCAAGGAATGGTGCTACAGAGATGCACCATTCCACCAAATGATTGAAGAGACTGTTTTCCTTTGCAAGAGCATGTTTGGATAGAGTACAGTAACAAGAGGAGTAAAAGAGTGATCATCTAACAGTGTGAAAAGAACACCTTAACCTTCTAGAAATAAATATTCATTTTTATAAGCTTGGTTTGCTGAAAACAATATATTTGAACAGTGAAATTCTAGAAAAATCAGCAGTATAACCCACATCAATTTATCCCTGAAAATAGGAAACAACCGAATGTCACCTATAAAATAATAGAATTAGTGCCCAGTTTAACATAAATCTATAATACGTAGCATATTTTCATATACTCTTTCTCAATGTCTATGGCTCCCACATAGCTCCACTCTTTAATGTTTCCACAAAAGTGATAAAAATACTTGCTGTTTTTCTTCCTTATAAGGGATAACTTTCAAAGTCTTCAAGCACAGGTCATGTCTATATAGCCCAGCCTTAAAGCATTTAAGCTTTATCTTGGAGTTAGAGACCATATCACTTTTTTTTTTAACCTTACGTTTTATTTCCTGTAGGTCTGCAAGGATGCCATATGGTAGCCTAAGATAAATAATGCAATTCCTTACATTTTGGGCCTCTACAGAAGACTTGGGTCTTCCTAGTCATCTCTTGAAAGTGACCAAGTATATACAGAAGAGCAGTTCTGAAAAAAAATCTGTTGTACTTGGATTAATATGGTGTGAAATCACATTATATACAGAAACTTTTTTTCCCTGATGGCCCTGAGTCTCTTGAGTTTACAGAATTTTTATAAGAAGAAAAAGTGTTACTCACAAGCACTTCAACACATGGGTTTTGAGAAACTGGAAAACAGTAGCTTTTTAATTAATTGCCTTTCACATGAAGAAAATCCAATCAGCTTTTTTTATTATAGTTATGTTTTTAATTCCTTCACAGTTGTGGATTTGGAAGACTTGGATATGAAATATTGAGAATATCTTCCTTGTAGGGCATGCACTGAAGCATGAGATTCATCTTGGAAGATAAATGTATTTTTTTCCCTTGTAGATGGAGGACAGCTTAAAGAACTTTTTTTCTTTTTTCTACTGAGAGACAAGCTTTGAGTTTTGTACATCTCACAGAGCATTTGTCTCATATAATATATTCACACAGGAAATATGTATCACATGGAAAATAAATCAAAACAGTTTGTCTTAAGGTACCTTCTACTTATTGTTTATACCTAAATGTTTTTCAAACTACCATTTAACATTTTGTTGCATTGTCATACACTCCACAATGACCAAATAACTGAAAAGTGACCTGAGACACCAGTTGCCTGAAGCAACATAAGCACGGCTTCAAACCCAAGCCTCAAATTCACAGTTCCTTAAGATGTACTTTAGGAAGTAGCACGAAGACCTTCAGCCTGCAATAAGAGAGGAAATACATTTCTCGTCCCAGAGAACACTGAGGTTTCATAAATACTTTTCTCTTTCCACTGGGAAGAACCCAAGAAATTTGCAATAGCATCAGGGAGAAAGACAAAAAACCACTGATCCCAGTGCTCTTGTCATTTGCTGGTGAATGGGTTGTGGCTTCAGACGCAGGGTCCAAACTGTGATAGTTTGGTGCAGAGCCAACCTGCACAGGGAAATCTCCAGCCTCATCTTGATCACTTCCTGTCAGAGCCAGTGTACTTCTTCCCAGATAGATCACTGGCATCACTACGTCAAGATCTTGAAAGAAAAAGTTAGCTTCAAAGTCCAGCTGTACTCCCACTCCCTCTTTGGAAAGTAATCAACATCAACTGCTGTAGTCAGAGCATTACGGAGGGTAAGGGTCAGCAAGACAATTCAGATACGGCTGAGCCCTCTGTGGGGCTCATTGTCTGCATGAGAAGAGGCAGTGCAGCAGTTTGTGCACATCTTTGCGCCCTTCAAAGAAAAATAAAGCCCAGCTGACTATTCTGGCTTATATCCATGGCTGCCAGCATCTCAAAAGTTTTGCAAGGCTTTTTTAAGTTTTCCCACACTGAGAGAAAAAGAGAAAATTTTCAGTCTGGATAACTTATTTCAGTAAAAGTATAACTAACAGGCAAATAAAGTGCATATGTGTGTATTTGTGCTATGCCTGTATGAATGTGCCCAAGAGAAACAAAACAGATACTTGGCTCTTTTGAATTGGAATTAGCAAGTCAGGCAGCAGGTAGGATCATTTGCATTTCCTACGTGCTCGAAGCAACTGCCTAGAGAAAGATAAACTAATGGATTTTTTTTCCCTTGGTTTTTTTTTTCCCCTGCAAGAACTACTGTAGGCACAATTGATATAAATTACATACTTGAATTTTTCTAGGTGGCTGACACTTCCAGTAGGAGATATGCTCTCAAAGGAGAGCATTTTCTGGGTTGTTGTTTTTTTTTTTTTCAGTATATCTTCATGTATATTTTCTGCATTAGGCAGAAGATAAAAGAAGTTACAATGTCCCAGGCTCACCATTCATGTGTAAAATGTTACCCCAACATTAAGCTCATCGACTGCATGGCCATGTTCATTTAAAGACTTTTTCTCATCCTTTTAAGGCAGTTTAAATGATACCAGCACATTTTCAAATTTCATTCAAGAATAATATGAAATATTATTAGGCAAAGAGACTGTTCCTACCTTCCTCTCATTCCTGAAATTCTATCCTGTTCCTTAATCTCCACAATCTTTTCTTTTCCAGCTGATATTAACATGCTTACACTTTAAAAATGTATAATATGACAATGGCATTCCTAGAAAAGTTTTCTGGCTTCCTACAGAATAGATTATTGTTAGAGACTTTAATTTTTAAACCAGGGTAACAAAAGAGTAAAATACAAGAAAAAATCTGAAAATCCCCTCTTGAAAAAAATTTTTAAAAACTAAGCTGATGTTGCTCATGCAGTAAAATTTGCATAAGAGCAATTACCATGTTTTTAGAGCTTGTATTGTAGTGAGATACACAACTAAAGGTTTTAGGTAATTATCAACCTTCATACAAACAGCCTGAAATACTTTTAATTTCAAAGCTTGAAGAAACTCTCTTGAGAGTAAACTTTAAAATGTGGATGACTCAGCTCTGATGCCAGCTGAAAACCAGATTTTCCAGTTGTTTCTAAAGGCATTTCAAGCTCAAAGCCAAGCAGAAAAGAGGCAAATGTGATCTGGAAGTTGAGATAATGTTTGATCTGCATACTTAAGAATCTAGGTTGAACAAACTCATTTTGCATAGTTTTGAATGTTGTTGCAGAGTACTTCTTTGAGCAGGGACGACTCTAATTTGACCCCTAGTCTAGCTGCTGGAAGAGTGTTCTTTTTATATGAAAACATGTCATTTCACAATGCAATGAGGAACCTGCATGTTTGCTTGTAGAAGCACTGCCACTGCAGTTAAGAGCATTGTTTCTTCTGATCCAGAGCCTGGAACATCAGTGAAGAAGTTTGCAATCTGAGTATTTTATACTGATTGTGTCCAACCCCATCTGAAAATTGAGGCAGAAAACTCCCTAATATCTGAAAGATCAGAGATTATCAGCCAAATGCATCACAAACCCCAGACTTGCACCCTACAGGCAGCAGAGCAAACAGAGAACATGATAGGTCTTATTTGACGAGGAGGCCTGACCTGGTACAGGTAGACTCTGTTGCCTTAACCTGGGCTGATTTGTCTTACAGAGATTAATTCAGGGTTAACCCAAAGGAAAAAAAAATTAATTTAACTAAATGAAGTCTTTTCATTTTCAACCACAAGTAACGTATTTTTTTGTACTTTTTTATACAAAGCTGACTGTTCTGTGGACACAGCAATTTCATTAACTCTTAGGAAACAGAACTGAGTATTTTCCAAAAAACTCTAGTCCATAAATTTGTGCGTATTTGATGTAACTTGTTCAAGATGGAATTTTTTTCTTTCCACTTCATCAACAGCCACATACTTTTTTTTTTTTTTAAGTACTTGCCATCTGTTTTTAATTAACAAAAGCAAACAGTGATTGATAGACAGATACTGTATCTTGTAGTAGTACCAAAAAGTCACCTTACAGGTGTGGTGAAAACTAAGAATGCAGAAAACAGATTCCCTGACTGAGAGAAAGTCCTTTGTAACATAGTTTGTGTGACTTAGACCTCCACTGGACCTGTAGGTTTCTTTTTGTTTTTAAAGCTGAAAACAGGGTTCTACTTCTCCCCTTACTTTAAGTAAACAGACTACTTGGAAGGAAAATAAATGTAAAACCCCCAAACTAAGATTAAAACTATTAAAAAAGAATGTTGAATGAACGCATGGAGCTATGGAATAGAGCAATGACCTACAATGGAACACATCAAGGAATTTTACAGGAAAAGTAGCAGAACAGCAAAGAGGCAGAAGTTTTAAGATTTTCTCAGTGAAAAACTGAAAACAGGGAAAAACTGTTAACTGAAATTTACCAGTCAGTATAGAATACATGTAGTCTTAAAAAATTCATATATTGCAGTTTACAAAGGAAGCAAAATAAATCCTAAGTGGTTAATCAGCACAGAAATTCAAAAAGCTATAGAAAATCCCCCTTGCATGTTATGCATAAGAGAGGGATTTACCATAACACTGTAATTACAGTGAATATCTTAGCACTGCATAAGCATAATCACAGCATGTATTGTAGAACTGTACCTGTATATGTTGGCTGTAAACTTTGTAGGGGAAAAGCAGAGAAAAATGTGTCACTGCTCTTCAGCAACAGAGCAGATGTGGGTTTTGAGCACTTTTTCTTCACGTCATTTTTTACCCATCTGATCAATTATTCTCTACAAAGAGATACAAATTGTTTCTACATTGCTAATAAAATATTTACTGAAAAGGTAAGGAATTCCAGTATGTTCAAGGAAGAAGTAAGGAATTTGGAGACTATCCTCTTTGCAGATACCCATAAGGTAAGTTTTCCTTCACAGATGGACAAAATATTAAGCCTTTCATGATAAACTTCAAGGCTCTGAAATATGGTTTTGCTTTGCACTTGCATGAAAACAAAGCCTGTAAGACACATTTGCAAACAGTGCCTTAGAATATAAATTAGCATTTTTAAAATTTTATTTTTCCAGAAAAAGAGTTGGACTTAATGATCTACCAATGCTGAAACTCTTCTAAACTGATACATTATTCAGTTGTTTTGGATTCAACTGCAGAGGTTTTTTAAATAAAAAAGACCCTTTTTCTAACTATGTTCTGATAAATTCATCCTTCCCAAGGCTTTTCCATCAACAATTAAGCTGAAGTAAAGAGACACAGCCTCACCTCTGGACAGGGATTTGGTTTTTTGGTTCATTGGAACCAGACATGGTATTTTACTGTAATACATTTTTGCTTTGAGGAACATTTTGTTCTTCATGCCAACAGAGGGGAAAGGGCTGTTTTGAGAGGGGTAAGATAAGGAATCTTACTGTGTAAATTATATGAAAATGTACCTTTAAATAATTGGACTACCTCCATGATTTTCATCTGTAAAGAATAAATTCTGGTCTGTTCCACCTAGAAAATGTTAGTCTAAATACAACCTTAGTAAATTCAATGGTAACATGTAAATGTAACTGAAAAGCTCTATTAAAAAGTGGTTTGTACTGGCAATTAAAAATAATTACATGAGATTTTTTCAACATTTCTATCAAAGACCTACGTCTTTAATCTCCAGTTAATCAATTAGCTGTTTTATACAGCTTTAGGTGTTCGAATATCAAAAGCATTTCTAAAACTACCAGAAAATAATTCCCTCAGAATTCAGAAGAATTCTAAAAATCTTCCAAATTATTTAATCTTTAAGATTTTAAGAATTTCTGTGAATCCTACCCCATTTCTGCCGAACGTCAGCGTATATGTCTAACTTAAGAAACCAAGATAAAAACAGATCTGTAAATTAAACTGTTGTTAGCTGGCACTCTCCCAACATCATTTTTTTTTCCTTATACCTCTAGATGACCAAAATTAAGGCAGAATGATTCCTGCTAAATATTAGACTAGTGAAAAACAGCCCCAATTTCAATGGGATGAAATATGTCAGTAAAATTCGCCATGTATACAGTTCATAAAATATTGATGTCTCAGGGACTAATCTTAAAAGCTGAAGCAAAATCTTTTGAACATATGCAATAGCTGTGGGTGGTAAACTACAGTGGTCCTGAATTATGCAAATTTGTCTTGAAAAGTGTGGGGAGTAGTGCAATAATTCAATAATTTACTGCTGTTCACCTCCAATTAATGACACATTTTGTAACCCTCATCCAAATTTGGAGCTGCTTCTTGCTGGCAGGCCAACCCCATTTCCTTGCCAACAATGCAAATACTCTCAAACACTGTGCTGGGAATGACAGTGCCATTTGCTCTTCATTTGTTCTGAGTTACATTAACCCAAGGATAATATCAAACCTGGATTATTCTGACTCCTTGAGGATATACATTATTCATCCTGACTCCTGCCTAGCATGACTTTTGAGTATCTTTTACTTTTTCATCTCAATATTCTTGTAGGATGGAGGACTGTGAGGGTTTAGGACTAAATCAACTGCTGAAACTACAATTTACTCTGTTTTACCCAGATAATCTTGTTTTACCCAGATAAAACTAGGTTTTTTTCCGCTTCTTTCAAAAGCTGATCAGGATCAGACAACTGGATCCCTGCATTTTGAATCATTCTATGGTGATGTGGAACACTGTGACTATTCCCACTATAATTCTCACAGACATTTCCCCTCCTATACCCAACACCACAAGAAAGCACAGAGTTGAACATATACTCTAAATAATCCAGTTCAAGTTCTCACACTTCTCCATTACATACCAGTAGCAGTAAGAGCAGCAAAAAATCTATTATATACATGTTCCCTCTATGAACACCATGACATCATGACAAAATAACAACACAAACAGGTAGATTAAAATAAGCTCTTCTTTAGTAAGCTTGAGTTCATTCAAAAACTTATTATATTCACTGTAGTGTACGAAAGTCTCCTCTGTGGATATTTATATTGTTGTATTTCAAAAAGAGCACATTCCCTAAATTTGCCAGTTACATAGAAAGGCATTACAGTGTCCTTTAAACCCCAACAGACTTAAATATCATTCATATGACGCCTGTGAAGCATCATTCAAACTTGCCAGTTCAGAGCAAATCCCTGTCTTTGAACACCTTGTTGTGATGAGAGCTGCCTGCCAAGAAAGCTCTCAACATATGGATTGAAGCTCTGAAGAATGTCTTTCTTGACTTAGAGATGTCTTTGACACCACTTTCACAGTAAGACTTGTAAATCCTTCTGTAATTTTGGGGAAGGATAAGAGATGTGTCTGCAAATGCACCTGATCAAAATATAAGCCATTCCAGAGGTATTTCCTAATCACCCCTCCACATTTCCCAAAAGATAAAGAAAGTGTATTTCACTGATGCCTACTTTCTGCCTTAAAGGGTCAGCCACACTGCTCTAAAGTATGCAACATTAAAAAAGAGGCATCTACATAAATAGGAGGATATATCAGGTGTTGTACAGATACTTCTGAAAGCAAATTAACAGCTAGGCTTTTGTAATGACTGATTTTGTCTATCTATCATAGAGCAGCAAGTCTCAACCCCTTTCTGTCCTGTAGGCTCACAGGGTTTTTTGAATGGGTACTTTAACTCTAGGGGAGAGACTGTGTACAGCCATGTTAAAAATATTATCCTTAGAATTTTTTATTTTTAATCTTTGAGCACTCTAGTGAAGTCTCTGTGTGGAAGATAAGATTGCAGGAGTACAACAATAATTGCTCATGTAACAGAAGTTTTCTCCTGAACTCTTAAGTGACCCAAGTCTGGCTTTGGGCAAACCTTAAATGGCCTATCTAAACAATGAGATTCCCCCTTGGCCTTACAAATTAAGCTGAAATCTTGAGAATTGTGTATCTCAGAATAATTCCAGCACTTTCTGCTCCAAGACTGATAGACTGCAACAAGGGCCTTCTTCGTAACACAGCTTGTTTATTGCTACAGTGTTTTAGCTGCAACTAGAAGGGCAGTGCACAAAGAACTGAAAAAAAAAATCCCAAGCCTTTTGAAAGGGTATGATATTTTCAGAAAACATTTTTAAACAGATGTTTTTTACCAGTAAAGTTAGTGGGCGAATATGACAAAATGCGTTTTCCTAGAATATGTTGTTTTGCCAAAACTGAAATATTTTGTTAAGTTGCATCACTTTTGATAGTATTTGATAGGATTCTGTCTTAAGTCCAGAGTACATTGTTTTTTCAAAAAGAATTAAAGAGAAAACAAAAACTGTACATTTGATGAAAAAGCATATATTCTGAGTAAATTTTTTTTTCACTAACCATTGAAAGAATTTTGCTTTAATTCAAGTGTTGAATGCAGAATAAAATTTAAAATGCCAGCATCCATAGGGGCAGAAATTGTCTTCCAATCCATTCTGTTTCAGCTTGTAAGGGAATAGCCTGAATAAAACACTATGTTGTATCATCTTGAAATTAATTTTATACAACTTTCTGATCCGTAAGATAATCATTAGCACACAAAAAAGCTTTTTTCTTGGTATTTCCCAGTACAATTTTGGGTTTGCTACTTGTTTTTCTTGTAAAATTGTAACATTTTCTTATAAAATATTTTGATAGAACCACTAAAGCTGTATAAATACTTATGGTCACTAAGTTGTAGAAATTCCAGGTTAATATACAAAATTGTATCTAGCAAGTTATTCCATTAATTTATTGTGAGTATGCAAAAATGCAGTAATTTAATCATGTGTTTAAACCTTTCCTGATTGTTGTCTGAGAGAGAGTGCTGTGATTCCAAGGAAGGAATCTTCCTGTACAAAAACGTATAAACACCAATTTAATATAAATATTGTATGTCTGGCACTGATGCAACAAAAGATTGCCAAGAGATTGTATGTTCTCATCTCCCAGAATGTAAAGCCCATATGGCCCATATGGAGAAGACATTTTTCTGACAGCCTCAAAAATGAGCTCTATTCACTTGGGTTGTGTCAATTAGCAAAGAATACATTCCATAGTCTCTTGTACAGGTTATTCACAAGTATAATGCAAAACGTGTCCCAGAGGTAAAGAGTTTGTGTTTGTAAGTCTTATCTGACCCTTAAGGAAACCCTTAAAACACTGATGAAGGCAAGATGGTTCTTCTTTTGAATTTTCTAATACCTGTTCAGTATTAGCAAGTATTAGACTTTTCAGATAATCTCACAATATTCAATCTTCCCACCAACTGTAAATTATATAGACAAGGCTATATACAGACAGAAAAGGAGTAAAAGGAGAGCTGTGTACATTTTATTAAGATTGTACTATTGTCGCTGAAAAATAAAAACAGATCTAATTTTAAACAAATATTCAAATCTGCATGGTGGTTCACCCATTCCTAACTCAGGTGGAAAATAATGGTATTTCTTCCAAATGAGTTAAAAATTCCTCATGAGGTAAAGGGACTAACAACAATTACACTAATAGCAATAATAAATGATCATCTAAAAAATAATTGAATCAAAATATTTTTCTAAACAGAATAATTTTCTTGGCATTTAGCCTATAAATAAAATTTTTAGTTAAGATACCAGTTTTTGGTCTTAATGGCTCTAAACTAAGTTTCATTTAAATGCAATTTCATCTAAAAAAATTATATTTGTCATTCATTTGTGATAAAGTGACATTTGTTTTCTATCAGAAATTGTGCATTAGAAGTTATATAATATTTCGTCTCTAATGAATATTTACTATTTTCAGTGTTCATCTGTACATGAATGACTACTTTTATGAATCAATTAAAAATGTTAAATAAATATCATTCTGTAATTCTCATTAAAAAAAAAAAATTTAATGCTTTAAACTTCAACCACATACACTTCTTGTTTTGGAGAGAGATGCAGTCAAAATCTAAGTAATGTTATGTGAGACAGCAATGTAACTGTTACATAATTACACTTCAGTTGTAATGAAATGGTCAGATGTTTGACTTATGTCAAAACCCCCTATTTTCTGCAAATAATCAGGAAAATATTCCAGACCGTCTTTTTTAAATATAAAATTTCTACTTCAGTAGCATTTTTTCCATTTTATTTTCCATTCTGCATACTATTCTATCTCACTGAAAGATAATTGCCTGAAGTACAAGATTTATATACAAATATAAATAAGCAATATGCTACTAGATTAATTTTCTTACCTCAGGTTTTTGCTCATCTTCTCTAAAAGACACTACCATTCTCTCAGCCAAAATTGTCTCTAGTAATGCAGGCACTTAAGGTCAAAATCTAAAAGACCTTGACATTTGAGACCACTTAATACATTGTAGAGGCACAAAATCCAAAATAAATGAGAGAAAGAGATGCTAAAGAAGTGTTATTTTCAAGAACTTGACATCTGTACAGATACGGTTTACTCCTGCCACAAAGACATTCTGCTTCCCATCTAGGGATATAAAGGGTGAGGATTTCTTAAAATTACACCATAAACAAATGAAGATAGGTATAATTATCTGGATCTGCCTTAAGAATTAAAGTAATATTTGATATCATAAGGTTATAACATCCAGAAACAATATGTATCATTTTTGCCTTTGTAAGAGCTCCAGTACATCAAATTCAGAGGGTGTTGAGAAACTGACAGTGCATTTTAATCCCAAGAGAAAAGTAAGATATGCAGAAAAAAAATAGACTGTTCCACCTTTTATCACATATCGGTGTTTTGTCTGTGGATGTTGCTGATTCAAAACACTAAATTTGAAAAAAAATTAATTCTATTTTTTCTAGTGTATTTTTTTTAGGTGACAGTACTAATTAATACAGGAAGAATTTTAGTACTTTTTGTAACTCTTGGCTCCTTATGTTTTTCTTCAAGCAGGTAACAATACTATAAATAACATCATGTTCGATTTGCATGCCTTTAAAAATAGCTTATTCAGATAGCAAAGAGAGAAAATTTAGCATCAAATAACAGACACAAATATTCACATAAAGGACAGTTATCCTACTTGAAACTGTCAATGCTTTGAACTGTCTTTCATGCCAATCCTCAGATCCTATGTTGAGAAGTAAGTGCTGGAAAATATATCTGTAAAAAGAAAAAAACAGTCAAACAAAAAAAATCACAACCCAAATTTCCCCATGCCAGACTCAGTGTGGTTTCTGGGGATTAATTCATATTTTGAAAATTGAATTTAAATGATCTCCTAGATTATGTCTATTGTCTTCTGCATTTCCTAGGGCTGGAGCTCTGAGGAGGTAAATCATGTCTCACAAGACATCTGAAAAATTTTGCAATTGTCGAATGAGAAAAGCACAGGACATGTAAGCTGAGGCAGATTATATTTCTATATTATTTAATTATTGATGAATTTTCAGTAGAGTGACATATTTCAGCAAAAATTTTTTGTCAAAGAGTGACAATTTTCAGCAAATGTCAGTAACATTCTCTTGTTAAGACAAACATCAGGGAGACAAGGTCATTGTGTTTAGTTATTTCTCTAATTGCCTACTTTTAATGCTCCACTATGTCTGAGCTCTAATAACAGTTTTCAAATATTAAAACATGTGTGTGTGTTATATGAATTAACAGGAATTCTTTAAAAATTTGGAAGTAATTCCATTTTCTGGATCTTTGATTCCCATTTGCAATCACAAGCAATCGCAGTTGATAACTCCCTGTAATATTTATTTTGGCTCCATCTTGAAAGCACTTGTATTGCTTGCCTCCACTGTTTCCGAAGAAGATTTGTTACACAATCTTTTTGTTCTGAAGCTTAAGGACATTTTTATCATTTCCTTCCTATATTTATCCATATGTTAATTTTTTCCTTGTTCCCGCTTTGTCCTTTAGTTTAAGTGGCACATTAGATTTGTGGATATATTTTCCTTCTCAATCTATAATTTTATATTACAGTGAAATTTTCTTCTTTCATTCTTCATCATACCAGTAATGCCAGTTCTGTGATATGAATAATTTTCACTACAAAACTTCTGCCCACTGAGTTTAGATCAATAAATAAAATATTTAAAATTATTAATCTCAGGTTAGTCCTTCAAGAGCTAAACCAAAGTCCCTGTTGAGCACAATACCCTGAAGTCTGCTTTTTGACAAGACAGAATGCAAGGTCTTACTATTATACTGTATATATTACTGTATACTATATACAGTATATGTAGTATATATATAGTGTATATACTATATACTATACTATATATATAGTATAGTATTTATACTATACTATAGTGTATATATATAGTATATATACTATACTATGCTATACTGTATATATACTGTATACTGTATACTATATACTATAAATATTACACTATTTCTCACTTTCCTTGGATTTATTAATGACTTTAGATTATGTCTTAAGGTTAATTTTCTGCATTTTTACCTAAGAAATGCTGATTAAATTAGAAAAGATGACCACTACTGTAAAATACTTTCCCTTCCAATCACTTCTCCTGAAGCAAATAAAAAAAATTGTACTAAGAAACAAAGCCTGTTTATAGTCTATATTCAGCTACGACCAGAAGCAGAAGTGCTAGAAATCTTAAAAGTAATCATCCTCCTGCAAGCCTTTGCAGCCCAATTCTGTAGGCTCCAGAGGATCAGATAAACATCTGAACTTTTAGACACTTGTCCATGGCTTACCCAAATTCCAAGTCTTTTGGGGTCACCCATCATTATGAATTTCCTTATTTTTATGTTTTCCAGACCCTTTTAACCTTAGATTTTCAGAGCGTCATAGAATTTAAGTGCTCAACTCCCACAAAATCCAAAGGTTGAGTGATTAAATTCCACTTAGCTCTGAAAAGATAGAGTTCACTATTGCTCAATATATAACCCTGTCTAAAAACTGTCATTAGCATGTACAATTCACACAACTGTGGAAACTCTAGTATCCCCTTAAGGTGAAGCTGCTCTAGTCTTGCTCTGTGTATGTATGTGTCATTTTTTTCTCCATTTATGACTGCATATTAAAAAAAAAACAGACCAGAAAACTCCCCACAAAACCAACCTTCAGTGTGTTAAAACCCCTGAACTTCATAAAGTACAGGTTCTGTCAAATACCAAAATTTGTCAAATTCTTCTATTTTTGTTAACTTAGTGTTATTTATAAACACTAAGTTTTAATTTATAAACATAAACATATTTAATTTATAAACATAAATTAAGAAAACATCACCAGTATATACTTACATATATTTTTATGTTTTATTGTTTTAATGTCTTAGAGACTAATAAATGGATTTACCAATTATGTCATACTTAGCACTACTTTTCATTTAAAATTTCATTTCAAATTTTCATTTCACTTCAAATTTTTGATCACTTTTCATGTAAAACCATCTGTGTCTGCACATACTCACAGACTGAGTAAATGAGGTACCCATTTAAGATATTTTTGCATCTGACTGCCTGAAATTAGGAACATAAAATCCTCATAAAGGGCCTGACTTTCTTCATTTTCAGCACCCAATTTCTATCATCTTGTTCAACACTAATCACCAAGTAAAATAGTCTTTACTACACAGTTTATTGTTTGATATTTAAACACTGTATCTATCTTTCCAACCAAGACTTGAGATGATCACTCTGCAGGTCTTTTCTACAGATATTTCAGGAAAGAGAAAGAGAAAGAGAAAGAGAAATTCAGAGCTGCTCCATGAATAATTTGAATTCCCATTTATCGTACTACTCCGTGTTTCTCTCTTCTATTTCTTTGCCTTTGACCAGAAATATTTGTGGAAGATGGGATGGGATAGAGCAGTTCACATTTTCTCAATAATCAACACTGGTATATATTTCTTATAAACAAATAAAAGCTTCTTTTCAATATATCTCTTAGAAGGTTAAATTTATTCAGCTCTAGAAGTGTTATCAAGAGTGGTGTATTTGTCAAAAGGAAAATACTGAACTCTGATGAATAGAAAATCACTATGGAAGATTGCTGTGGCCACAGTCCTGCAGAGACTTGCACTTGTTCAGGGCTTTGTATGCTAGGATTAGTGCCTTCAAAATCAAAGTGATTAATAAATGCAGTGCCTCACAGTGTGTGTGTTTGAACATGAATGTAAGTTATTGCAAGCTTGTCTCAATGAAACAGAAACCTTCTGAAAGTTTCAGGTTTCTCTAGGGAGAACTTCAGAAACGGAAAACACTAAACTGAGGAAATAAAATAAATCTGAAGCGCTTTTCCAGTAACTGCAGGAATGGGGTGGGTGTCAATTTTAAAAGATAGAATTTAATAAAAAGAATAGAATTAGTTGAAAAGGCTCTTACCTTTGCATTAAAAAATAATTACAAGAAGTTCTATGAAGTCTGACTTTTGGGTGCATGGAAAATTCAAGTTATGGAATTAAATATAAAATTTTGTTGTCTAGACCTTTTGAGGTCAGGATGCCAAGATTCCTAAATGACTCCTAAAAGCATCTTTCATCTTTTTTGAAACAACTTTCCTGATCATGTATTCAGCACATTAAATGGCAAGAAGTTAACCACTGAAGTCCAAACCCTAGCATTTGCCTAAAAACCCTGAGAGAAACAAGAGGTCCTAAACTGATACAAAAGCCACTTTTATACTTAATGTCTCTAGAGTATTTACCATAAAGTTATTTCAGAATAAAGCACATCCTTTCAAGAGAGTGCTGTATGGTTGAAAGACACAACATATTTAATTGTCATTCTAGCTCTTTTCCTGCAATAATCCAAGTATGACCATGACGATATTTTTCCTCTATGAGAACAACATATAGTTTTGACATCAAAGCTTAGTTACACCAAGTGACAAAATGTCAGTTTGATATTAAAGGGCAGCATTTTTGTCTAATTTTATGATAAAACAACATTGGTTAGAATTGCAATGTGAAAATTTGTTGAAATATGACTATTTTTCGTTTTATAGTACATTTGTTTGCCAAATTTTATTCCTACTGGCAAATTAAAATGACAAACTAGTTCATAGCTTTCCATTTTTTTGGAATTCCCAAAACCGTATTAAAAGGCAATATTGACATCCTTAACTTATTACAATAAAACTTTGTGTCATGGCAACAAAAAAGCAGTAAATTTGTGTTCAAAATTTGCTACAATCATTTCTGCAACAGTATCTAGTTACATTTTTGCCTCTCTCCTGTTGAATACCCCTTCTTAGTTTCAGCCATCTTACTGGAGTGCATCACAGTCTCTGTGCTGATGTCAGCAAGGAATAAAAATTAGATTGCTTCTAAATGGATGTTTAAATTGGATAATGTGCAAAATGTCTCTCTGTGTGAGACAGCAGAATGATAAATGAGCATGCTTTAAAGTGGGAAGCTCTCCAGGTTACATGCCTCCTCAAATCCCCCTGAAGACTGGGAGCACATCATAGACATTCTGTAGTGATAGGTATCAAAAGTAATCACTTTCTAGCAAAAAAATAAATGAAATAAATACTCAGAAGAAAACACACAACATTAAATAGTTCTGATGTAGTTAAAGCATTTACTGCTTTATTCAGAATTTGATTTGAAAGGAAGAAAAATAATTTTCTAAGACGCTGACTTAGAGGAGAATTAAAATTATGTGATTGCTTGTTTGTTTTTTTAATTGTAAAAACTTTCATCAAAGTTCAACACGTGTCTGTAAATGTTCTTAAGATTTTGATCACACTAAGAGTTTTCTGCTTCTGTTAAAGCAGTAGAATGTTTTCCACTGAAATAAATAGAAGCCAATCTATGCTGGGGGTAGTAGAAGGGCAGTATCAGGAAGAAAATTGCCTTTGCTGTCCTTGTGGTACTTACAGTACTTGTTCAATATACTGCAGTTGTGGTTGTACTGAGATCACTATCATTTCCAAAAAAAAAAAAAAAATCAACAAAAAAAACGAACAAAAGATTCTGTAGAGATAATAATTAGTTTCAGCATGTAAAAAACCACAAGGTCAGCCCCAAAGGCCTTTCCTCATGTCATGTCACACTTAATCACACCGAGAGGAACCTCACTGGTTTCAGTGAGAGTGTTTCTACCAAGGAACTGCTGGGGTTCAAAAACATTGGAATCTGCTCATAATGTGTGAATGGTCTGTATCACAGAGCTACCATAATCTCTACATAAACACACTGTAAATAGTTTATATGCGCTAAGGTGAAACATCCTTAGTGCACTAAGCAGGTCCAACTTGCAGTACTTGCTCTCTTGGTGGAGAGTGGTGGGATTGTCCTGCAGCAAACACTGGGAGTTGAAAGAAAGGTCAACAATAGTTATAAAATAAAGTTCTACCATATGGTAAGTTATCATTTTCATATGCTGTGAAGCATAGACAGGCCATAGAGTGAGTTTGGGAGTAAAACTGAACCTTCTAAATCTAAGCTGAGCCCAAATCATGTCAGTCATTAAAAGCTAAGTGAACTACAATCAATTTTTTTTTTCTCTTTTCAGGTAACTACCTCATCTTTTTCAGACAGGAATTGTAACAAACTGAGTGAAGATAGGGTTTTTATCACATTATTGGTTCAAATAAAATTTCACAAGATATCTAGTCTCATATATGCATACATATTTATATAAACTGAATTGGCAATAGTCAAGATACTCAAAAGAATATTTTCTCCTTCTCTACATAAAGCTTTGCATCATGGCCTATGTAAACCTTCATAACTCCTTTGCAAGTGCAATTTCTAATGTATATAACACATCAACAGAATGGTTGGGTTGGGAAGGAAACTGGAGGTCATCTGGTGCAACACCCCTTGGTGCCAAGCCTGTACACCTAGATATAGTCGCCTGGGATCACATCCAGACAGCTTTTGAATATCTCCAAGGAAGGAGACTCCACTGGTCTCTGGGTAATCTTTATCAGTGCTCAGTCACCTCCACAGTGGAAAGTGTTTTCTGATTTTCATAGGGAACCTCTTTTGCCTCAGTTTGTGCCTCTGGACCTGTCACTGTGCATCTCTAAAAAGAGCCTAGTTTCATCCTCTTTACACCCTCCCCTCAGATTTGCACACATTTATGCAATCTTTTCTGAACTTCTTTTCTCCAGACATAGCAGTCCCTGCTTTCTCTGCCTTTCTTCATAGAAGTTTCAGCCCCTTATAATCTTTGTGGCACTTCACTGGGCTCTCTCCTGTAGCTCCATATCTCTACCCTGCTGGGGACTGCAGAGTTAGACATGGGACTCCAGATGTGGCCTCAGTGGTGCTGAAGGAAAGGTGAACCTTGCTCTATCTGTTAGAAACATTTCTCCTTATGCAGCTCAGGATACCCTTAACCTTCGCTGTAATGTTCAGTGTGCTGCCCATCAGCTCTCTCAGGTCCTTTTTTGCCAAGGTGATTTACAGCGAAATTGCCCTCAAAGATAGAGTTCTTCTCTCCCACTTGAAGAATTCAGAAATGCAAAAAAGTTTGTTGTTGTTGTTATAAATGATCAACCAGCCAATTGGACAGAAAAATAATAAGTTTTATTTTTCCATTTTAAATCTATCTGGGACAGCCACAGGGAACAACATTCGAATGTTGGGTGAAACAGCCGACTGACAGCAGGGTTGCTATCTCGCACTGTTCCACGATTTGCTGGGGTTTGAGTCTGAGTTCTTATACTGTATTTTGTGCCTCCTGGCAGCAGAGGTATTGTGTTTTTCAAATTCAAACCCAGTCTTTTCACTTGATGATGAACCCTGAACAGATTTCCTGGTGCTGGGCCGAGTCTGAAAGGACCTTCCAGGAATCCTCCTTTGGGATGATGATGTCGTCAAATGCAGGGTCCACCCTCGAAATGGGTGTCGATGTGTTGATGGTGGCTTGATGGTGGCTTGATGGTGGGTTGATGGTCCGGGTGCCCAAGAACTGATTAGCTCAAGGAGCTACATCCTGGCAAGCCACCCTCCTTTCTGGTGTAAATTGAGATGTTAGATTGTATACAAAGCATGTCCTGGTATTTGGTGAACGCCCGTCCCAGTCCAGGAATCAAGGTTACTTTTTATACTCACAGGGTTATAGAAAATATACATTCTATCATTTGCTATAACTTCCTTCTATGTTTTAATTGCACGAATTTATAATCACATCTATTACATTGTCACATAAAAAAATGCAGTCTTTCCTTTCAGAAAATCTAAAAGAAACAAGTGTGTGAGACTCCAGCTTTACACCATAATAATTTAGAACTAATAGACAAATGACAGCCATTGGAAGAATATGCCTAATTAACTATTGCTCAATGTACAAGTACATTTGAATGATATCTCAAGTAGTTATTTTAGCAATTCACCCTAAAACTCTCAGGGCAGCTTAACACTGTTGGGCAGAAGTCATTAATGTTTGTGTATTTGGCTGGAGTCAAGACATATCTTTTCATAAATCCACAAAGATTTTGCAGGACAGCAAGATGGAGATTATTCAGACCTTTGGTAGTGAAAGCAGCAAGGGGAAGACATCCAGGCAGACTGCAGGGCAATAACTGGGAATTAAAAAATATGGAAAACCTTGTTCCTCACAAGAGCTCCTTTGTGCAGTTCAGCTTAGTCCACTTTGGGAAAGAGCCTGTTTATGTTTGTCCTCATGGAGACTTCACATTGTTTTGCAACAGCTTTCCTTGGCAACAGTTTGGATTGATTCAGCCAGGCTTTATTGATACACCAGACAATGCAAGCACTGTCAAAATGAAGAGGGAAAGGGATCCTGATTGGGACCTGTCTGAAATAGCAACAGTCCATTGCCTTTTAAAGAGTTTTCTTTTACCCACTTCATTGGCCATAAGCTTACCACAAAAGAAATCCTTTTTGTCTCAGAAAGGTCAAAACAGACGTGCAGCAAATGAAGGGAAAGTAAGGACAGATCTGACTCAAGTGTCCTCACACAGCTGAACTGAAAAAGACTTGTGTAGCTTTTCAATCTTTCTCCTCCCTTCCTTTCTCTTAGGGATTAGAAGCTGAAGAGCCAGAGAAACAGAGACTCACTGATTTAATCAAGTTTTAATCACTGTTTTAATCAAGAGTCGCAGGAGAATACCTGCAGTTGCAAGATCACCGCTGTGATTTCTCAAAATGAAGCAGGCCAAACAAGCTTCCAACAAATATGGAAAATTTGGCACTTCATCTAAATTATTTTCCCTCACAATTTCAAGTAACGCCTATCTCGAATTCATGATGGAATTTTAAGTTCATACTAGAAATGGAGCAGAAGTATTAACTAAAGAATATTTCTGCTTTTCTCAGCATGGACCTATCTAGAGACCACTGCTGTCTTATTACAAATTGCCTGTGCTGATATGAATATTGTTCCATTTCTATTAAAATGCCCATAGCTTGGCAGATAGTTTCCTGTAAAAACCTTGATTTTAATACTGAAATTGACTCAGAGCAGTTGTGTTAACTTGAAAATTAGCAGGTGAAGGCAATGTAAAACTAAATTAACATATAAAGACAAAATAATAAAAAATATGTTAACTGTCACTGACAAATGAAAACAGATCCTTCTTTCTGGTCCTTTATGAGGAACTTCATTGTTACTCTTCTTTCTATGGTGCAGAACTACAGGAAAATGTAGAAACTGAAAGAGATTTTTCTTACTATGGAGGCAGAACTTCATTAGTACTAAATTGATATTGTACATGGTGAAAGAGCATCAGTTCTAGGAGCTGAGACTTATCATCATATTTTAGTATTTTCCCCCTCTTCCTGGTCACTGATAGGTATGAAAACATTTTCCTAATGCAAATATTCTCTAGCTGAGCCCTTGCTGCATGAATGAGTGTGGTTTTCCTTTGGGAGCTCATTACACAGCCTTGCTCCCTTGCCCAAATATTCTGCAGTTTTCATACAGTCCCTCACACTTTACAGTTGAATTATACATGGAGACTATGAACATCTTCCTGATTTGTGAATTTTCAATTCTTCTTTTAAAAAGGGTCTTAGTTTTGAAAAAGTAAAGACACTAAAAACCCACTGAAGTACTAGGTGTGGAGTCAGTGAGAGGTTCTGCTGTGAAAAGACACCATCTCTTGCATACTCGTGTCTGCTCTGTGTCTATGCTCCCCACCTGAGTGCAGTGATTTATGAGATTGTGTTTTCTTCCACATTCCCATCCCAGTCATGGGAGGAACTTTCAGCTGGAAAGCTCAGTTTCCTCTGACAATGCAGTATTATTCCTCTGACAGCAATTAATTTCTCCTACAGCAAAGATGAATTAACTTTTAGCAAATGCAAAATTTACTAAGGTCAGCTACCAGCTACACAACAGTAAACAGACTGATTGTTTCAAAGTATGAAGAATTAGTTTCATCACAGTATAGAAAACCTAGCTGTAGGTCAAAATCAAAATTATCTTTCATTAGTGTCTTTCAAACACCCTCAAGCGCAAATGCCTATATGTTCAGAATTTTATCATTAATCAAAATTAACCCCATTTAACAAATGTGCATTCTCAAGGAAAAGGAATTGTAAAGAAAAAACAATCTTACTGTGAAATTAAAAATCTCTTTTTAAAATTATCAATTAAAATACAACATTGTAACACTGAATTTAAGATAAGAAATTTTATACAAAAAACACTGAGATTTCTGCCAAAGGTAATAGACCAGCTTGCAGTTCTCAGTATTTCAAGTCTTCCTACACAGGCAGTAAACATTCATTTCCAGCAGAATATTACATCTCATTTAAAATTCCATTCAGAAATATAAATACTAAAAAGATTCACTATATCATGCAGAAGTTTCTAAAAGGACAAGGTTAAAGTAGAATATGTCATCAACTTCATGCAGCTGGACATACCCTTAGAATGTTTGGGATATAACAGCCTATGAGAATTATGGATGATGAAAAATATTTATAAAATATTTACAGTAAGTGAATTCAACAAACATGAGGTCAGAAAATTAGTAGATGATCTTTAACGTCCCTTCCAGCCCAAACCATTCTATGATCACACACTCAACCAAAAAGCTTTTTTTACAACTTCTAAATGATTTCTGTGTTAGACAAGGTTGCATAACTTCCCAAGAAATTTGAAGTGTTGTAGGCTTGCCCTTAATATATTGCTGTGAAAATTAATATTTTAAAGAGTTTTGGATACATTTGTCACATAATATAGTTTTCATTCCTCTAAGTAAGGTTGAAAACCAAATATTCAAAAATACAATTGAAGAAATAATGAAAAATATGATCTTAAAAAGACCTATTTGAAATACCAGTTGAAAGAAAAATTCATTTTTATCGAAGTAACACAAATCAGTAGGCAAGCAGTTAAATTTTTCCATTTCAACTTTTAAATAAGATAGAAGTTGACAAGACCCCAGACACTTTCCTGCATTAAAGAGAGTTGTATCTGCAGAAATCTGCAGGTGCTTGAGATTTTAAAATTTCAATGTCATGCTTTTCAGCATGTTCTTATGGATAAGATAGTGTCAATAGGATTTTTTATTACATAGTACCACTGTAAATTATAAAATAAAAAGAGAATGTGTTAAAAAGTATCTTTTGACCCTGTCACTTGGAAAAACACAAATACTATTCTCAGTAGGTGTTTGCATGAGCTGATCCTGCAAACCTCCAATACAATATTCCACAGTATTTCATTTGAAATTTTCTTTTCTAGAATCAAATATCTATTTCTCCAGATCCAGTGATCAAGGAGAATAAATTTATCACTGTTCTTTTTGCAATCTTTTGTCTACTGGGAGTTGCTTATGTCCCCTATAAATACTTAGTTTCCTGGATTAAAAAGAACTCTTTTGACCTTTTCTATCAATTAATTGTTTCAAAACCTCTTTTCGTGCTTGTTTTTTCCCTCTCAATTCCTTCAAGTTGATCTATATATTCTTAGTAGTATGGCAAGCAGCTGGGCACAGACATCCAGATGAACACTTACATTTCCTGAAAAAAAGCAATTTGCTAGTTACTTCCTGGATAAAGACGCAGCCCTCATCCTGGAATGAGATTATTCAGTTCTCTTTGTAGCCTCCTAATCTAATGTTCTGTTTAGTTTGTCATCAATAAGCCAATTTCTGCCATAAGAAATAACTTGTTACATATCATGCTTTTACTTTACAAATACTTAACACATGTTTTAGTGTGTTTTGCTTTGTTGATTTCAGACTGTCTCTTCAACTCTTAAGAACCATTTTGAATGGCCTTAAGGAATTACATTATGTTTAGGTCTTGTCAGTAGTTTGACTTTAGTGTTATCCTTCCATAAAAAAGATTAATTGGCCTATGAAAAGCCATTAGTGTCTCCTATAATAAATAATGCCTTTTATTTCTGCCCATGGGAGTTTAAAACAGCTATGGTCTCTTTCTTCTTCAAAGTAATAATTGATGACATCGTTGGGGCAATAAAGACAACAAATCCCAGCTACCTTACCTACACTGTTAGTTCAAATGACTTCAAAAAAGTTAATAGCCAGAGCAATTCAAATGGAATTTGGCCCCGATGACATGCTGGTCATTTTTATAACCATTGGGTAGAAATATGGTTTTGTGTGAATATTAAATTTTGTCTGTTCACCTACAACCAAATTATAGCAGAATCTCAGAAAACCCTGTTGTGTATCCTACCATCATCTGTTGTATTCTAGGACACAGGCTCTTTTCCTGTGGTAAAAGGATGAATATCGAAAAAACTTCTTATATGTGAACACTAAGTGATGCCTCTTAGGTTTTTTCAAAGGAATATTTCATGGCTATAGGTGGCTTTTTCAGTTTTCTTCTTTTTCTTCCTAATTCTGGAGCACACACCACTCACCTCCAAAAAATTCTAGAAGAGATTTTTTTTCCTTGACCAAGAAAGGTTGGGAACTTCTCGACACTGCATTTCTAGGATAGATATCCTGAAATACCCATCATATTTAGCCAGCTTTTTTAAGGGGAGGTAATCTCACAAGGCTTGGAAGGAGGAGGGCATTATCAAGTTATTACCACTGAATGTTTTGTTTATCTGCCCTCTTGATCAAATTCCCTTAATTGCATTACACAATCTCATTGTGCCTTAAAGCTTGCACATCTGGAATGGAGCATAAATGGTTTATTGGATTGATGTCCCTTATTTCTTTAAAATAAAGTACTCTAGGAAATCTCATTTTTCCATTTGAACTGGACTGAAAAGAACTCATAGTAGGCAGGGATGAGGGAATTTGCTGTTACAAAAATGTTATGCGTAGTAATTAAAATGCTCCATTTGTTTCACTGAGTGACTGACAAGAATATAGCATCTCTGATTATTTACAGACCCACCATTTCAAGATCATTTACTTAAGTAAAAAGATTTGGCAGCCTTGTATCCCCTGGAAACCTACATGAGGAGATTTGGATCACAGTTTCATTAAACAGTGAGAAATAATTTTGAGGTATTTTCTTCTTGCCCTCTCAATGGGAAATGAAGATATGGCTAAGGGACCGAGGGAAGTTCCTTATCTGATCATAGTATTCATAATACATAAAGTTCAGGTTTGCTTTTAACATGCAATAACATGAGACAAAGTCAATATTTTTATTCAGATGTGCCCAGTTCTCCAAATAGAACTAAAGAAATTCACTATGCTTGTTTATATTTTAAGAATCAAGACCAATTATTGTTCTAGGTGTTGTATGAAGACATCCCACTGTATTTGCCATGTCATTTAGGGTAAGATATAACTCATGTGTAAAATGCAAAATAAGAGGTAAAATTCAGAATATTGTACCAAATAATCAAATTGAAATATTGTGTCAATTTTTTTTCTTTCTTTTAGCTATTAGCTACATGCCAATCATTAAGATGCATCTAACAGATGGATTTGTATTCAGGAAGATTTGATCCATCCTCACTGTCAAAGCAAAGTCTAATCATTTTTTGATATCTGTACCAATAATTATGTGCTGGTATCAATGATATAAAAGATAGGCATTTCAAAATTATAACAGATATATTTCCAATAATGATTATGTCCAATACTTCACATTAATATTAAAAGAAAACATACAAGTAAACAGAAGTGAGTCTGCTAGTAGAAACCACTGTAACCATTGAAGCACCATATTTATTACTTGCTCTGAAGCTGTTTTTTCAAATCAAATTAATCCTTCCAATTCTTATATCTTACTTTCTTCTCTCATCTTTTCCTTTCCTTTTCCTGTGAGGATGGTAAGGGCATCCTCAAAAAAGGTGTGCAATGCACTATGTAGAAAAGTATTATCTTTGATGAATCTTAGGTGCTTTAGACTTCAGTTTCTTTACATGCTTTGCATTTTTAAGAGCTAGGAAAATAGAAGCTGCAAACACTTAGTTTCTGTTTAATTCTTTATCTGCTTTTATCTAGTGCCATAACCAGCTGTCTTCTATGATAAGCAAAAAAGCCTTTGAATTTCCCTTGATATAAATTTCTTTTATAGCCATATGTTCGATAATTTCATCATGCAATTCTTTTTGTTCTACATTATTCTTTTTTGTTTTTAAGATGGATGGCCAATTTCACATAAAATATCCCAGACAAAACTCTAAATGAATTCTATAATGACAATAATAAACATAGCAATGAATTGTGTAATGGCAATAACATTTTTTTATAAAATTTCCCAGTTCTTACAATCTCTAGTGACTTAGGTTATCCTTCATCTAATTCCTGTCTGTCTTGAACAAAGGTCCTCACTATCATATTTTCAGTGACTGATGCTGTTCATTTTAGACCCTTCTAAAGTGCTTCAGTTTTTCCCTATAGTATTGTGATATATTTATTAATGTTGAAATCCATCTGCAATAGCACTTACTTCATCCAGTGCTTTATCAATCTCTGAATTTTTTTTACCCTCCTCCACCTAACTTACCAAAATCCTTCTCATTTACAGTTGTATTTCTTTCTACCAAATATTTTCTACTTTGTGTCAGTGTCTCTTCACCTTCCCCATAAAACCAATGACAGTAATGCAGAAATTAGTGAACCTCTAAAAGACTTTAATACCTCCTTCTTTGGAAAGAAAAATCCTCTTGAAATAAGATTTCCTTTGGGAATGAGTAGGAAAGAGAAAGCCATGGGTAAGAAGCCTGGGAAAAAAATTATTTTTTGAAGTTGCAAATTGTGGAGAATGTATCTGGAAAAGGAAAGCTGTTGACCAGACAGGCTTGACACCCACTTCAAGTCTTCAGAGCCTCAGTTTGGCATTGTCTTTTTTGATAAATAACTCTTGTTCCCAGCTTTAACTTGTTATTTTCCGTGCGGTCATAGAATTTGCTAACTCAAATCCTGCTCTGTTTGGTAATTGTCTTTAAGATCTCCAAGATCAGAAAGAAGACCTTAAGCTCAAAGAGGAAGTCACTTACCATGATGGACTTCCGTACAAAGTTCTTTTTTCTTCAGTGACTGGAACCAGAAGGAAGGTAGAAAGGCATATTTCATGCCCACTGGAACGTACTTATGACAGTCACATTCAGTTTCTAACCACAAAGTCAAAGTAGTCTTTAAGGGAATCAGGAAGAACTGCAGACTACCTCAGTAAAATTATCATTAGAGAGAAGGGAATTAATTTCCCAGCCAGCTGGAGAGGCAAAAAAGACATTTTTGGAAACTGATGCTACCTGCTCATCCAGTGTCAGCAAGGAGTCAAACAGAGCTCAGAGGCTTTGCACTGTTTTTATGAATGGCAGCTGTATTTCTTCAGTAAAAGATGGAAGCAATTTTTTTGACCAGATATACAAAGATTTTTCCTTTTCTGGTCAGTATTATTCCAGTATTTCCTAGATGTAGCCTCACCAGCAGGAAATTACTTTTAGCATTCTGACTGTCCAAAAGCAAGGAAGTCAGAGTCCATCAGACTCTGTTCATCAGACATAACCTCATAATTTCCTTCCCTCTATTGCTTGCTGGTACAGGCAGTCAGCAATGTGAGTCATTATGTACTTCTCAGTAATGTTCATCAATATAAATTGCCAGCTGGTGCCCAGTCTTCTTCATGAAGATTTTGACACCTCCCACTATCAGAAGCAACGGCTTAGGTGTTGCAAGTGGAGGACATGGAGATTTGAACCTATTAGCCGTTAAAATAGGAAGATGAGATAGGTAGAATTGAGATCCACTCTGATCTAGAGCTGTCATTTTAGGGCTGGGACCTTTCTTTTAGGCAAGAAGAAACATCTTTTACATGAAACACAGAAAGAAAAAGAAAGGAGACATTCACAACAATATTTTTACAACTCCAACCTTCAAAGTAGGTAGCCATGGTAAAAAATTAAAAATTAATGAAAACCCTACCTGATACAACTTCCCTATTGGCAGCCTCTCTTTTTTAGGACAATATGCCAAAATATCTCCAAATATATAAAATAATTCCATTCCAGTCTTTGGAAGATGTCAACTCTCTTGAATGGTTCATCTCTATGAATTTGTTTTGAGATTTGAGGCCAAGTAGCACAGACCTCCCACATTCACGTCTCTTAGCACTTGGCCCCATGTCTGTTCTTAATTCTATGCTGTTTCCAAGCAGCAAATGATGTTATGTTTTATGCGTTAGGGGTTTATTTTATTCAAAATGCAGCATTGAAGCCTACTACAGTGAGGTTTTTTTCACAGCACAATATTGGAAGTGTGTGCTACATGGCAAGGGGTAAGCTGAGAAGGTATATGAGTGCATTTGAGATCTAAAAGTTTTTGGAATAAACAAGGAAATATGCGTAGAAGTTCAATATCGGCTGCTGTCTTGAAAATGCTGCCTATTGGGGATGGTTCTGGTCTCATGCTTTACCCACAAATCATGCCAAGACTATGTCTCAAAGAAAATTAGTCATCATTAGTAACTAGACAGTATGTAGAAGCATGACAACAAGGAATACAGATAGCTGACAGTTTATTTGTCTGTTTCACTGTTTTCTATTTAGCAACATAAATACAGGTTTTGTGAGGAATGTAGGACTTGAGAGGAATGCAGACACTCTGTCTGGGCATGTAGGAATGAGACGAGCCAAAGCCCAAATGGAATTGAATTTAACTAGGATTGTCAAAGGCAGACAAAAGGGCTTCTAAAAGTATGTAGGTGACAAAAGGAAAACTAGGAAAAATGTGGGTATTGCTGAAGAAAAGGCCAAAGTACCAAATACCTTCTTCACTTCAGTCTTTGCTAGTAAGGCCAGTCTTTAGGAATCCCAGGTCCAAGAAACATAAGGGAAAACCTGGAGCAAGGAATATGTACCCATGGTAGAGGAGGATCAGGATAGGGAATACTTAAGCAAATGGACTCTGATGGAATACTCACAGGTAATGAAGGAGCTGGCATATATCATGGCAAGGCCACTTTAATAATCTTCAGTCATGGTTAGAAGTGCCTCAGGACTGGCAGAAAACAAGCATCACTCATATAATCAATCATCAACAAGGGCAAGAAAGAGGATCTGGGAAATTACAGGTTCATGAAGAGGAATGGACAGGATGGGGAGACGTGAGGTGGACTGAAAATCAGCCAGGCTCAGATGATGAGGGTCAGTGGCACAAGTAGTTTACAGTAGTAGTTGATGTACCCTAGGGGTGGATACTGGGTCCAGTCCTGTTTAACACCTTCATTAATGATCAGCATTCTGGAACAGAGGATATCCTCAGCAAGTTTTCTGATGACAAAAAGTTAGCAAGAGTGGCTGATATGCCAGAGGGTCCTGCTGCTGTCCAGGGTGACCTCAGCTGGAGGGAGACCTGGGTTGACAAGGATCTCATGAAGTTCAAAAAGGGCCACAAAGGTGATTAAGAGACAGAAGCACCTCTTTTGTGAAGGAGGCTGAGAGAACCAGGACTGTTCGGCCTGGAAAAGACTCAGGAGGATCTCACCCATGTGTCTGAAGGGAGGGTACAGAGGACAGAACCAGGCTCTTACCATTGGTGCCCATGACAGGACCAGAGGCAGTGGGCACACATTGAAGCACAAAAGGTTTTCCCTGAACACAGGAAATAATTTTTTATTGTGACAGTGATTAAACACTGGCACAGGTCACTCAGAGGCTTGTGGAATCTCTCTCCTTGGGATATTTAAAAGCTGTCTGGATTTAATCCTGGGTAATTGTGTCTAGGTGTTCCTGCCTGAGCAGGTGTGTTGGACCAGATGACAATTCCAGAGCTCTCTTCCTCAATCTCAACCATTCTGTGAGTCTTTGACTCTAGACCGGATCCCTCATTTGTAGTCCAAGACAGCTACCTCAATGTCAGCCTTGAAAACAAGATAAATTAAAAAAGATGACAAGGTCGAGTTCATTTATAGAAAAAAAAAAGCCCCAACTTAATTAACAATTTTGGTTTGTTTAGGGTTTTTTTAGCACACTCTTGAGTACTAAGTTTAAGTAGGGCATAGGGTAGTAATTCAACACTGGCATGAAAATTATCAATGATAGCAGTAAGTTCTGCATTTGAAATAAACCAGCAGTGCCTGTTAGCTCTCTCTGATTGAAAAGAGGCAGATCTTCAAACACAGAAGGTTTAGAAAACTATTTAGATAGGTCACAGGATGTCACAGTGTTTTGATCCACTGCCCAGTACAAGGTAGTCCCCAGACAAGTTGAGGTCAGCTTCACAGTACTAGTGTAACACATTATAAATAATATGTGCAGAGGTTTTTCTATTCCCACATATACATATAACATTTTAAAGAGCATCTTTATTTATAGGGACCTAACCTGACTCATTCACTAGGTTTTAATGAAATCATATTACATCCTCTAGTCATAGCAGACTTCTGTTGCATTATGTACGACTGCCTGGAGAATTGGCTGACTGCTGGGAAGAAAGTGTGTTACACATAGCCCTGAAGTGTCACAATAATGAAGACTAGATATACTTCTGTGATTTCTTTGCTCTTTCAACCTCTCATTAAACATAATTTAGGAGTAAAACTTCTTTTATAGGCAGTCATTGTCTCCAATTAAGTCACTCTATCCTCCTGCTCCAGATTTTCAGAGGCTGCCTTTTATTTTCTCCTAAAAATTTCATGTTTTGGGAGACTATCATCCTAGTCACATCTTAAAGAACTTTCTTGCTTTGAAGAATCAGGGCACCAAGAAATCAGCAATGTGAGGCTTTTGGTCAATTTATTTATTAGATTTGTTTGCCATGCTGATAATTGGTAGTTATTATTTGCAAATGTAGCAATAAAACCAGCAGTGTCTTCTGCCTACAAAGACTAGAATTTTGGCTACATATTAATACTGTCCTTTAATAAAATACCAATTTTTTTAAGAGCTAGAAGCCACAATATCTACATTTAGGAATGGTTAATACTAAATCTTAACAGCAACTGAATTGAAACTGAAGATTTTGTTAAAACTTATGTGATTTGTCGGTTTACACCAAGAACTGAATGTGATCTCCAAATTTATAATATTGTACTCCTGACCTAAAGAACTGAACAGTGAAAGTCAGAGCTGCGGCTGATCTGCATCTGGAAGGAAACAGTTGAACTCACTGGAGTTTGAGAGCAAGGTTTTGAGGCTTGTCATTAAATTTCAGTTAAAATGTAGATATTTTACATTGCATATCAGATTTTTTTCTTAGTGAACACCACAGAGCTATTACAATTTCTGCAAGCCAAAAATTTAGGCTAAGCCCCACAGCAAATGTTCTAATTTTTTACAGAGGAATGACAGTATGGTTTTACTCTGGAGAAAATAATTCAGAAACTTGTTTTAAACAGGAATGTTTTTAAAAAAAATTTAGAATCAGTCTTTCTGTGGTGTGGGATAGCCAGTGGTGTGGACTTCAGTCTTAGCAATGGTCCACATAAATGAGTTCTAAACAGAGAGGCACATTAAATCATAGCACGAGCATGTAGAAGTTACAGGTGACCTTTACACTGCAGTGACTAGAGAAACAAGTTTCCTGTGTGTTACAGAGAGATTAGACAGCTACATCCCTGCGAGACATGGTTAGGAACACAAAGTTTTCCCATGAAAAAATACTGAATTTTTAGAAGAATGACATGCTGTAGGCATGCATTCATTTCATTATCTTCCCCTTGGAAAGGAGAGAAACCCTGTTTTGTGACCCCTTATATACCTTCTCTGCAAGTGCCCCAGCTCCTGAAGCACCCTGGCTGCTTGACGTTCAGGAATCATAAGCCACCCCCTGGAAATCTGGGTGCCACAGAAATCCCAGCTCCCCAGCATGGCTGGGCTTTCGTGGTTCATAGTCCTTAATATACTTCACACTCCTTCAGGAATGAGTTCCTCTTGGTTTTAATAGTTTCTAAATCACAGCCCTCGTATATTTAATTTTTTATATTTTAAAATGTATCTGGAAGAGTCCGAATGGAAGTTCTGAACAACATTTTAAATGTTCCATTTTAATTTCTACTTTGAAGTATCTCCTCTGTTGTAATAAAGTTTGACATCTTGAATCAATGTGCGAAACTACTCCATTTTAATATCAAATCAGAGAAGAAATTCTTAGAACAAGAAAGTAAGGTGGTCTTTCACTACAGGTTACAGTAACAGCTGTTTCGTTACTGAAGAAAAATGCAACCAAGCTGTCATAATGAAAACAGATGTCTCTGTAAAGTGTGATGAGGATTCATCTAATTTTCTAGTTCAAAGTTTTAAAGCTTTCTATGAAATCTCTAAGGAAAAGGCACTCTGAAGAGAAAAATAACGCAAACTTTATGTCAGAGCTACTTTCTTAGAGCTGGGTTCAAAAAAGTTGAAAAAATGAGAGTAATTAAGTAAAAGAACTTAAAGTCAAATATAAAATCACAAATTGAGTATATAAGAATAATAATATAAGTATAAAAACAGGGGTTTAGGTATTAATTTATTTCTTTATTATAAAAATTTGCATTTTAAAGGGATTCCAAATACAATTTGGAGTATTTTGAAATAAATATTTCAGTTAGTCTGAAATTTAATTCATAATGAAACTGTTTTGCCACAGAGACCTTTGTAATTTTTAGATTTTCTTTCAAATTCAAATAGAAGCAAATATCAGACCCTGTAGCAATGGATTTTTCTGCCTTAGCCCATTTCTGTGTGCAAGCACCAAAAGGTTTTTTTATCTGCACTTTGAGGATGTATTTTCTTTGGCAGTCTCAAAAACCAAGGAGATGGTCTTTGCAGATATCAATTGAGATGCCTTCTGTTTCAGTCTACGGTGTATTTCAAACACATATCTGCTACCAGGATGCCAATTCAGTGTGTATCGTTCCTTTGGGATTTATTGTTACTATTTGCAAAGTACTTTTAGAAAGAAGCACGTAAGAAGCAGATTGAATAATGGTGAAATTAACCAACTCTGAAACACTAGATAGGTTAGTGAATCATCAAGAACTAAATGTAAAATAACATAAATGTTTTATAAACCTAAGGTCTTTGCAGGAACATTATGCATGTTAATTAAAAACTTATCAGATATTTAATTATGAATTTTTTTTTCTCCATACAAGCATTAAGCATCTGTCATGAAATTTCTGTACAGATGTACAGGTATAACTGTAGCCAGAAAGTGTAAATTGCAAAGGTCTGACATCCCAGCTGTCCTCAGAAATGTTCCCTACCTACCCTGATTGGAAAAGCACGAGTCCTATTCTTCAGCATTTGTGAAAATTTAATATTATATCTTTAAAACCCAGATAGCTGGAGCTGTAGTTATGGATTTTAAACACATAATAGTGCTTTTGTCCAAGATTTTTTATGATCAGACTGATTTCTTGGGTTACTCAATTTATTAAAAAAAATGGAATTTTTACATTTTGTTTTAAAATGTACATTTTTAAAAGAAAATCCTTGCATTATTGGTAATTTATAGGAAATTGGGGCTTGGTAGCATTTGGATAACTATTCCAATATTTTTATAAAATAGACAGTAACAGTGTGAAAACTTCCATGGAAAAAAATTATTAAAGTAATTTTTTAAAAAAGTAAATTAATCTTTCATTTCAAACACTTAACCAAGACTTGATTTTTACACATATTTGGAAAAGTACTGTATCCCTTTTCCACCTGCAGACCTCATGAGCTAAAGTTAAAATACAGTAAAGGTTCTAAGTAGCCTTGTCTATTTTTTTTTTTAATATAACTGAAATGCTGGGATGTATAATTTACCTTAGGGTGTGAGAATTTCTGGGAAAGGTATTGTCAGAGATGACTGCATGCTCAGTGTAGCTGAAACACTGAACTCTTCTTGTTTTAAGCCTGTGGTCACTGGAATAATGATCATGACTTTGAAAGTAAGGCTGTTGAGCTGCACTACCTTCAACACCGTTTTTGCCTTTAGGCCAACAAAGTTGGAGTGCTGTTAAGTCCCTCTTTTCTTTCTTGTGCTCACAAAGATGTGCATTTGTCATTTATTTACCACATCAAAGTCCTGAGAAGAATCATTTAAACCTGATGTCCTGGTTTGAATGAAGCCTTCCATGCCTCTCTGGTGCCATAAACCCTGCTGCAAATAGTGCCAATTCTGAGTGCAGCAGTGTAGATACAATATCCTGTTTTCCAGAGCCCCTTTCAAAGTCTGGGAAAGAGTGATGACTCCTTTACAGGCTAGTGACACTCTCTTTCCCCTGAAGCATTTATTTCCTCCTCAGAAGAGATTTTTTCATGTTCTAAAGCATGCCTTGCCATAATTTCCTGGAAGCCAGCCACATCCAACAGGTTAAAACCTTTCAAGGTTATCCAGTCTGCAGGATTTTTTAAAGAACAGAAATAACTCAAGTATGATGTGGGTCCAAATGCAGAGTTTAAAACACTAGAGATACCTAAAAATAGTGCTTAAGAGCAGTGGAAATGTTTCTGTGCCTCATTAATCTCCAGATTCACCATGGTATAGAAGCTGATTCCATAGATACCACATCTCTGTGATTTGTACGTACAACAATTGAAAAGGTATTTCGGGTCTTCATGGGAAGAAAATACAGATTTGAAGAATACTTAAAGCCAGTAAAACTACAGCAATTGGACTACAGAAAGCCCTGATCCACAGTGAGAAGCTCACCTCACAAATCAGGGACTGCAGAATTATTAAAATACCCTTGTGGCTTCTTTTAGTGTGTTTGTAGAAGCTTTTCATGCCATGTCTAGGTTATTATTCACAGCAACGTGGGGGGTCCACTGCTGTGATAGAACTGGGCTGTGTGGACGTGGCATCCTGTCCTATGTCATCCTTTATGCCTGCACCTTATTTTCTCCCTAGGCAAAAAGCATCCCTTGTTGTTATCCATTGTTATCAAAGCTCCTCTTTTTTTCCTCATGTTCTTACTGCTTGCAGGCCTTGTTCCTTCATCTCAGTTCAGTTCATTTCTGTTTCTATAAACCAGTCTTCTTGGCAGGTTTTCACTCTGCCATAATTTCTAAATAACAAGAATATGATCATACAAATCTTTCAGTCACCAGTGTGGGTTAAAGAGGTTCCACTGCTCCAGTAAAAGAGGAAGAGAGAGAAGCAAGTTCCCAACTTTGGTGCGTGAGTTATGTAGCCCCTGCTCATCCCCATCAAAATATTTGGCGGCCTCAGTATTAATTTTATCTAAACATCAATCTAATTAGGAAATCATACACTCTTGAGGCCTCTCAAGACTTAGTTTTCATTAGCTGTTGTTCATAACTTGATTTGATGGAAAGAAATGAGCCAGATTTTCACTAAACCATCTCTTAGATAATAATGATGGGATGCCATGACACAGCCATTTGATGAATATATTTCCAAAATTTAGAGCTATGTAATGACAAAGAAACCCTTGACAAAAAAAAATCCTTTTAAAGAGGTCCTGGGAAACACTCTGGAAACAGACAGATTCACAGATGGAGTGTCACGGTCTATCATATATTCATTTCAGTAAGACAGTTAACTTTTGGAAATAAAATCCAACAACCATTTGAAGTAACATTTGCTAAATTCCAGTAATCTTATTATTCTCTATCTGAAAACAGGTTAATCACATCCATATATTTCACCCAACCATATCTTATTGCTCTCTATGTGAAAACAGGTTAATCATGTCCATGCATTTCAGCCAACCATTACCTATCTCTATTAAAGGAGAGAAGCAGTAGACGGAAAAAATAAACACTGCTAATTGCAGGTTTAACTTTTGCCATATATCTTCCTCACTTCATGTCAGGTTCCAAGTCCCATTTATTGATACCTCCAAGTGTATGTGTACAAACACAGGCTGCAAGTAAGTAATATGCATCTCACAAAAGAGAAGGAATCCATATTTTTTGTTCTTGTTCAAATATTACAAACACAGTAACATTAAAACACATAGATCATTACATTTTATTAGATAAGAAGCACCTCAGCATTTAGCACTTAAATCTTCATCTCCAGCTTTAAATATTTCAAAAGAAAAGAATTCTTTACACATCTCATGTGTTTGTCAGCCAAATAAAAATCTGTAAAGAGAACCATTAAATCCTTCATAAACTGTGCAATAATGTATAATCTATCTATGTTTGTAAAGCAAAATAAAATCAATCTGCTTTGTATTTCAGAGGATACTTCCACATATATTTTCATATGGTCTTTAATAACAACTAAAATCTATTTCTAATCCTACTGAGTACTGCTGAGACAGCTGTAGACAGACAGTGCAAGGCTGTTTGTAGAAATAGCAGATTATTTTTCTTTCTCTGTGTAAGCTAACATTTTAATTCTTTTACTCCTCCAAGTTATTTTTGGCTGAGCTGACAGAACCAGCCATTGTGACAAAATCTGACCCTACAGCCCTCTGTTGTTGTACATGATAGCCCCAGCTTTCATTTTCTGTGCAAGGAAGACCTAAACAAAAATTTCCCCTAGAAAGCCTCATCCCCACTCAGCTGTGCCCATTGTTATCCAGATGTTGAATTTCCTACACATCTCAAAGCCATTCTTTGCATCTTTAACAACTAGGAAATTTTAATCACCATAACATAAGTGATGGTGATCTCTCATCATCCCCTGATTACTCACATGCATATGTCTCTCCAGCTCATAGCTGTACTTCTGGGGTCTAGGGAGAAGCATACCTCCAAGCTCATTGAAAATGAGAAAAAAGCCTTTGGAGGGGACATATCATAATCACTGTAAATCATAATAGATTACGTGCAGTTTGCTACCAGAACATTAGTCATCAGAAGTAAATTGCTGTATTTTGGGTGACAGACAGAGCCTGTAATTTTTTTGACTAATAATTGTGAAGTTCACAGCAACATTCCTTGTGTCTGACAAAACCTGCTCAGGCCAGCCCTCCGGAGATGCTCAGGGAGAGGCACACAACCATGTCCACCTCCACCAGCCTCAGCACTAAAGAAATTGCAAAGTGTTCTCTGGGAGAATATCTGTGACATCATGTATGGAGACTCATGTGTGGTGATAAATTGGAAATGTTTAAATCAGGGCTGCTAAAACAGACAGATTGGTGTGCTGCTTCCAGACAAGCATAGTTAGTAGTGATGGATATCTTTAATGCTGCCAAGATCCAGCAGGGACAGGCTCTCAAAAGTACAGAGGGAAGATAGATTATGTTTTCTTCCACTGAAATTGAGTCTCTCACCTACAATGCAACAAATCTCAGATCTCTGGTATTTCAAACTGCAGTAAGACTTGATTTTAGGGTGGAATATGTTTTGAAATATTTAAGAGAAATGAAGAGCACCCTACAGTCCCTCTTCTTAACTTAGTACCCCTCTAGTGCTGAGGACCAGAGACCCAAACAAAATATTACAGAACTTACATAAAATCTTGAAGGTGTAAATTTAGTTTTACTAAATCTCTGTGAAGGGTATTTTATATCAAGAGGTTTTTATTTGAATAATATAAATATATTGCTGTATTTATTTAATAAATTGCTTGCTAAATTTGTGTGCAAGAAAAAAGAAGTTTTCTCTGGGCAAATGGAACTTGTAGTTGACAAGAGTACTGCTGCCATAAAGAATTTATAGATCACATGTTTAAAAATAGCAGTCTGATCTCTGAGGTATGTTTTTAACCTTTCCTTTTACTTATGTAAAGATGTTTTTACATTTTAACTTAATAAATTATTTGGTTTATTTTTCTTTCTTTTTTTCTTCTTTTTCCCTTTAGGAATAAATCAGCCTGTGTTGCATGCAACAGGAATGGAGTGCATCACCACCCCTGATGTGACAAGAGTGTTAAACCACAGCATGATAATGCAGTACCACCATGAGTAAAAGCAGGAGTGGAAAACAGCAAAACAAGAAAAACCCACAGTAAGAAAGTATTTTTTTCTACATGTCTGAAATATTATGAGAACTCTCTTGGAAGACTGAGATCAGTAGTCAAGTATTTATCACATGTGAAATGTAGGCAAAACATTGACTTTATTCTTTCTTTAGCATTCAGCCCAATGCCTTTGTTCAAGTGATTTCCATAACCTCAGCTTTAACAGCATAATTATTTGACTAAAAGATTAGCAGGAGCAAAAATGGTAATACAAAAATGGTAAAATTTTCCTTTAACCAGTAGAATACCTGCAAAAACAACTTAATTATCTAATTTTTGGAGGAAAGTAATTTGGGAAGTATTTTGCTTACATCAAAGAAGATCCCAAAGGCTCGAAATCTTAGCACCAGCCAAAGTGCAGAGACCTAAGGGACGGAAACAAAGATGCTTTACTCTTAAACACTCAGTGTGTAATGAACCATACACAAATCTTACTCTCCCTAGAAAAATATTTGCACTTCAATTGTTACTTGAAGTAAGTAAAATAATTTCATGGTAGTGTCAATACAAAGTGTAGACTTATTGGATGTACCTCCTGTGTTACACTTCTGCAAAGTGTTCAAGCTAAAATACTCTGAACACTGTAGTGTGGCAAAACAGCTGCCAACACAGCCAACAATTCCATTGGTCTTTGCCACCACTGTGTGAAAATCTTCGGTTTTGGAATACAGAAGTCACCCATTTGGATTAAACTGGCTCTATCTTTGCATAATCTGCTTTTGACAAAAAGCAGGATCCGATAATTTCAGTGAACTAGATGTGAATCACAGTAAAAGGCAAGCTCTGCCTGTCACACTGTATCTACTAGCTCAGCTAAGAGAAATACACCACTACCCACTAAGGCTTTTATTGATTGAAATGAATTGGTATTGCTACTTAAATACAATAATGACCTTTTGACTTTACACTTGTAATGCTCATTCTCCCTCTTAAGAGTTGCAAAGTACTTCATAAACGCAATGGGAAAAAATGAAACTTCAGTCTAACTTGCTAATGAAAGGTGCAGGAAAAACATAGGGAGGTTTAGTATCTGGCCAAACACTCCATATCAACACTCTGACAGTGCCAACACAGAACACCAAGCTCCTAGTTTTAAATTTTCAGTTTTAGCATTTAACTACTTTCTGAGAAATCTTCCTTATACCTTTAGCTACAGCACAACTCTGTTGGGTATAAGTCAATATGATTCATTCTGCTTTAAGCTGTTTGTGGTCTTGCTAATGTGATTATATTCAGGTCATTGAGCTATATCTTCACGGAAAGTGAAACTACCAGAACATACTGAATAAATATCTTGTTGAATTGCTGTCAGATATATGTTGGAGGATAAGTTTTCAACTCTTACTCATATGAGACCACATGTTTAGCTGGGTCATACTGGTGGTTTGGATCAAATGGCAGTCTGTTACACACACACACACACACACACACACACACACACACGGTTTCTTGCAATGCAAATAAATTATCAAGTGTGCTTTGCTCCACAGAATTTTAAAAATTCATGGGTGAAGAAACATGTCACATTAGGGATTCCCTTTGCAGAATCAGACATCAGTGAATTACCAGCCTGACAGTGCACAAGTTTTTATAAAGCCATAGCAGCAGATAATTACACATATTTTATTTTGCTGAAGAGTTTAAAGATTTTAGCAGTGACATTCCTGAAATCATGTTTCCATAAAGACTCAAGTGCTTTACTGCACTCAGACCCAAAATACAAAGTAAAAACATTGTCCAAATGTTGAAAAACCTGCAATTTTCATTTAAGCTTTTTAAATTAAACACAGACATTTTTTAATCAAAACATTATTTTCTTGTACATTTACAAAGATTGCCATCAGCTAGGAAGACACTGTAGTCGTTGTGGAACTTTTTGTTCTCTCAACAGCAATCTTGTAAATGGTCAAAACCTATCTGTTTACATATGAATCAGCAGGTGGTTTTTTTAAGGGTTTTTTTGCATACTACAAAAACAGAAATGCACACCCTGCAATACAGAGTGTAAAACATCAAATGACACTGTTACACATCAGTCTAGAATATTGAATACCATTATGCTGTCTCAGAAGTGTCTATTTTGCTGTTGTAAAATAGAACAAGAAAAGAATTTAACTTTTTACCTCTACTACTGTTTTCATAGTTTCTGTAGGCTCAGAGATCAGTCATTAGTCTGACCAACTATCACAAGCTTCAGAAAGCTATTTTTTCTTTGGCTGGTCCAAATAATTATCAACCTAGTTTATTTCTGCAGCTATTCAGCTGCCTCTTAGGCAAATACTAAAGGACTGAAGGGAAGTCTTCATTTTTCTGGACAGAGAGTTGTCATACTACAACTAGTTTGTTTTCATGAGGAACATGGGTCTTAAATGCTTAGATCTATTTGAACATATTTTAACTGATTTTTAATGTGTAATGTGAGAATTGTAATGTCATTTAAATATTTTTAATTAAAAAAAAAAAAATTAAAAACCCTACAGCACCAATACCAGAACAAACCTTAATCCAGTATTATAAGTCAAAACTTTTCCTGTGTGTGTAAGCCAAGTGTTCTTGGCTCCTGACATTAACTATTACAAGGATAAACTATCCCCAGTTCTGACATTCAGGGGAACTGCACATCACGGTCAGCAACTCCATCCTAACAGTTCTCAGACAAAGCTTTGGGAATGACAAGTTTGAGGGGCAGTAATTGCTTCTGGCCTGGGAAAACAAGATGATAGGGATGCTGTTCTGCAACTATTTCAACCTATCACAGTTTATTTCAACTGAAGCAGGTACAGATTATAAATGTTTGTTGAAATTCGCTGTTTTGTCACCTCAGTTCCCTTCTTCCTTCTTTCCATAAAAGCTATTCACAAACTCAGAGAAACAGTCCACATTTAAGCCCACTAAGAAACCTTGCAAAATATGCTTCACAACAAAACTATGTTTGGACTTGAAAGAACTCCAAACAAGCACTCAGCAGCAGTGCACTGTTCATCCTAATGCTATTTATCCCAACATTATTGAACCTGTCCTATACCTCTGTAAGGAAAAATCGTACTTTTCAGATACAGCACATTGTTGAGCACAAAATTCATTTTCGAATAAAAGTGAAAAAAACCAAGAAAACACAGAAAAAAAATAGAATTGAATTAATTCTGTTTCTGGGAAAGAATTTCTACCCAGAAGCATTACTTTACATATAATTATTTGAAAGGTAATGACAAATGACCTAATGATTAGAAAGTTGTCATCACCATCCATTTGCCAGCGATAGGAAACATCTGTATCCCTACATGGAAATAAGTGCCCCAAACCAGATTTCAAAATCAAATGTGCAAACCATGCTTACCTCATTGCATAAATTCTTGTTGCACTTCTGGAATAATCACACATTTATGTTTTAGAAGATAGGGAAAGTAATACAACTCAAGAGCTACCATCCTAAAAAATGACCGTACAACAGAGTGTGAGAACTTTAACAAGCAATGATAAGTCACTTATAGAAAGTTCTCTAAATAATATCACTCACAAGTGTATTGAAAAAAGTGGCATTAATACATGAAAGACAGGAATGTACTTTGTAATTTCAGAACAACTTTATATGTCAGACTGCCAGATAAATATTTACAACGCACTCCAACTTAGCTGAACTTATATGACTTCAATCAAGGGAAACTGCTTCCAGACACGAAGGTTGTGAAACATGTTATCAACTTTCCAGAGCCTGCCTTCAAAATCACATTGAAAGTGGAGAGCCACACGGCTGTCTAGTGTTATACAGACTTAGAAACATTGATAGGAAGTTTATTAAATGCTCCCCAGAGGGAAAAAAAAAGAAGCAGGATTGTGCTGCTATCATATTATTTAATAAAAGCTACGGAAGGTTGTACTTTATGCATGATTCTTATAACCACGCCTGAGAACACCGATCTGTGACATGGGAGGCCATGTAGATTGGAGAGGCTTTGAATGTAGATGGTAAAAATCACCCTGACAAGTGAGAACAAATGCAGAGAGGGTCTGTGTAGCAGGCCTCCAGCCAGATCTGCAGTGTCAAGTTGTCTTCTTTTAAAAGAAGCATTACTACTGCTACACAAGAGTGAAAAGGGAAAGCACACCAGTTAGGAAAGGCTACATGAAAGCAAAGACCAGCCAAAATTGTCACTTACAGCCACAGTCAGAACCAACTACAAATAAATTATAATTAATTGAGATTAAAATCTTTCAAATGTTAATGAGAAAAAAGTGAAGAATGAGCAGTTTTTGTAAGAAATGTCATATTTGTTTTGACATAATTATTATTCTTTTATTAATAGATTAAGTTAACACATTGTATGAAGTTATCATGCAAAGGATGTTTTACCCTGCTTAACTGAAGACAGAAGTAAAGTATTCCAGGTATCACAGAACCTTGCAATTAAGGCATCAGGTCATGTACAATAAATTCTTCAAATTGCAGTTAAAAGTAGTGTTTTGGTGTTAATCGCCATTTTGAAGAATCACTGGAAATGTTGAGAATTCAAAATTTCCAAATTGAAAATCCTTCCTCTAATTAAAATATCTGGTTTCTTTTTATTTGCTTTCGGTTCTCTGAGCCTTAGGCATAACAAAAATACTAGTGATAAAAACTAGAAATTACTTCTGCTCCATTTGTTTGGATTTTGGGTTTTGTTAAAGAAAAGCTAAAAAGAACATGCTGATTTTCTAACCTTTCTTCATCATGGGTTTATGCTCATCTGCAGAAAGCAGAAAGGAAACAAGTGGCCTCTTAATTACTTTTCTTGCAACACTGGTGGATTTATTGCTTCTTTCATACCCAATATTAGCTATTTCTACTTCTATTTTAAGCTATAGGTTACTCTTGGTTACTTCTGTTACTACTGGATAACAATGTTTCTACTGTAATAAAGACTATAAAACTATATCTAAAACTATAGTAAAAAAGTAGCAACACGCACAGTAAATAAAAAATATCATTGGCACCGCTGTATGTATAAATGCATACACAAAGCAGTGAGTTTAGGAATATTATTGCCAAATGATCTGAAATTTGCTCGTTGTGTCCTACAACGACGCTGTGGTCTATTACTACCGGCACAGTGAATATGTCAGTTCTCAGTACTTAAGCTGATGTACACATTGCAAATGATGGGGAAAAGCCAGAAAAAGCATACCTATAGAGTATTCCCTCACTTAGTACTTTCTGTCATGAAATGGTTTTAAGTAAACCTGAAGGGCAGTGTATATTGTTCACAGAGCCCTTATGAAACCTTTGCCAATGTCCAGCCTATTGTTCTGGGAAACACAAATGAATTTAAATCCCCAGCTGAGACTCGTGGAGTTCTGGAATACAGGCTGTGATTCATAGCAAGAGAAGTATGTAGAATCACATCCTTGACCTAATGAAAGGATGGGGAAGTTGTATTAGTTGTCTCACCTATCTAAGTTCTTTTCTGACATTCCTGCTTGGCTCTTAAGTAAGTTAAATTGATTGATTTAACTTACAAAATTCCAAAGAAAAGGACTGGGAGAAGTACTTCTAACCCACAGCAAAAGAGTAGAGGTGTTTACCTTTTTCCAAAACCAGTCATAGGAATATAGAACAAACTCACATGTAGCCCAAATCTTCTCAAAACAATTCTGTGGTTTTCCTTACTATTGAAGTAGAAGCCCATCATCAAGCTAAATGCGTTTGCCATGTCATTAACCAGTCATAAAAACAGTTCCCTTTGAGTTTGCTATGGTCATACAACTCTGGTTTTATGTACAAGAGCCACACAGATTTGACTACTTTTTTATATTTGAACTTCTTTGTCCCTCAATCTGTTTTATTTTAAACACGAACTGTCAGAAGAACAAGACACTCTGAAACCCCACTGCTGTCTCTTGTGGGTGAGATAATCGATGTTACAGGCCTGTTGCTCTTATCTTTAGGGAGTGTTTAACAGCATGATGGGAGTTCCATTTTGATTTGTGACTGTTTCATCTGGGTGGCCCAAGCAGCCCATGAAAGGTGTAAACAGACAGCTGCTGCATTTATAAAGCAAAGAGTTTGTTCTGAATCTTAGGTTTTAATTTCTGAGGAAAATATAATCTTGGGATCAGGATTACAGCAAGTCAGATCTTGGGATCAAATATGTGTGTGTGCCTGCACATCATACATCTGATACTTTTTGTTTAAAGGGGGGCTCAGTCGTCCGAAACCAAGTCTCTCCGGAATAGTTCATCCAAGGAATAGTACCAAAAAGGATGCACTAGAAGATGCATTTCCTCTTGTAGCATAAACAACAGAGTGTTGGTAGGGTCATAGGGATATTCCCATGATGGTAACTCACAATTAAAAACAAACAACAAAAAAGATAATTTCAGTTGTTTCGTCTCTCAAATCTCTTTTCAAAAAGATTTTTCTTACAAGCATGGCATCTGCCTCTGTTGCTTGTAACGTGATGTGAACAATGAAATAAAAAAATAGCATTTTACACACAAGGCCTTAGCTTTCTGAAATGTTTCAGGCACAATCCTATATTTAAATCTGTTCAGACATATTGAAGAAATGGGCAAGAAAACTATTGTTAAAAAGCTCCTCTGGACCTCGGAAAGTATAGTCTCCACTGGTCATTTCAAAGAGTATGTCCAACCCTGACATCATTTATTGTTTTCTTCTGAAAAGAGGAGCACATTAACAGATTGTGCCTGGTTTTGGTTGTTAGGGCCATTGTTCAATTAAGTGGATTTCAGCTGAAGGTTTAAGTCGTAAGATAGTTAGGAAAGTTGATGACCTACAGGAATATGTAGAGTATGCATGGTGCTGAAAGGCAAGAGAGTGAAGTTTGACTCTATTAAGATGGATGTGGAGTGATTGATAACATGTGTGAGAATGTAGATAGGACTGTTGAACACGGAAGCAGAGGAGACAGGGAGTGTATTTTTACTCATTTCTAAATTCTAAAGTCAGGAGGGGCATTGTGTGCATTATTTGTACTCTCCTCTAGTTTGCTGCGGTAAACAGGATTTTTTAAAAATCTATGTTATCACAACTAAACCTAGAACACCTGAAAGACTGCAACAGGAAGAAATGTTGACTGAATCCACCACAAGTTCTTCTTATTTTTTAATTGAATCCTGTTCCTATTGCACAGAATCACAAAAAAAGCTGTAATCATCCAATATAGACACTTTAAAACATAAAAGCTCATGAATGATCTTTTTAGCTCTTTTTACAGAGCTATCTTCTCATTTTCTCTGTAGATCTACCTTGAGAACTGAGAAAATAACCTGAGAGGACTTTGACATAAGTGCACAAATAGACTCTGCCTTCTAAACCAGGTTCTTAGAAATAATTCTGTGCCTACTTCTTAAGTGTGAGTTAAGCCATTTTAAAATACTGTGTCTTAGTCTTCCACCCATAAATGAGGCATGCTATGTATGTTTTTCTTAAAACCAGTGAATTTAATTTCTTGCAATCAGTGGATTCTCAACCACTAAAAAATTACAATCCTTTAACTTTTTTTAGCCTCAAGTGAACATTAAAAGTCTAATAGAAAAAATATAATCTACACAATTCAAATCAGTCGAACATTCTCAAACTTCTAGTTGTTACAAGAACCCATCTTTGAACCTAATCTTTCAATGCACTCCTAAAAGCCTTCATGTAAGTTGCTTTCTCTGTTCTTAGGAAACACAGAATAATTTGGGTTGGAAAGGACCTTAAAGATCACTTATATCCAAATCCCCTGCCATAAGCAGTGACATCTTGCATTAGACCTGTCCTTGATCACTTCCAGGGATGGGGCATCCACAATTTCTCTGGACAACCTGTTACTCTGCCTCACCACCCTCACAGTTAAGAATTTCTCCTAATAACCAAACTAAATCTGCCCCCTTTCAGTTTAAAGTCAGTGCTCCTTTGCCCAATCGTTATTCATCCATTATCATTATTTTGCCAGTAAATATCTTCCCCTTTGAACTTTTCCAAAATTCTCCATTATATCTCGAAGTAGCGGCCTGGTATCCAAGATGGCCTTGAGCAGTGGTGGCTCTGCCATATTTCAGCACACAGGTATGTGCCCCACATCAGCTACTTTTCCTTTTCCCTCTGCACTGTGACAGCAGGCCCACGAGCTGGCTGCAGTTACTACAAGAGGTAAAAAAAAAGATCCCTCTGCATCTTGTGGAAAGTTCAAGAGTGGATCTTGGTATTCAAAAAGCAAGAGAAGGCACTGATCTAAAGACAGTATTTCCTCCTCAAATATACCACAATCTTCCACTCACTATTGTCTCTAAACATACTTACTATCTTTCACTACTGTTAACATCTTCCTCCAAGTCATAAACTCTTCAATAAAATACATAGATTAATAAATTGTTTTCAGCAACTTTTTACATTTCACACCATGAGAAAGCATTTCTGGAAAACATTCTAGAATTATTTGCCTCTGCTTTTTTCAGATCATTTGTCATGAAATTTTCAGCATTTCACACAGTATTTTCTGTTTCATATCTACTGCTTCACTGAAAATGTACTTTAATCTGCTTTCTATTTATTAGAAGCTTTTCTCTGAAAGTTGATGAAATGATCTGTTTAAAGCTGAACAAATGCAAAAAAAGGAAAGAATAAGCCATGAGCTTAGCTGTGAGCTATCTTCGCACATCCAAATTCAGACATAGTTTGCAAGTAATTTGACATTGAATAACCTGAGTTTTGGAGTCACTTTGAATGTAAGCATCCAGATGTTTTCTGTATTATCTTTGAGGAGTGTAAATGTAAGTTTAGCAGTAAGGAGCTCCAGGTTCTTCCACTTGATTTATTGTCAGACTTGAGGAAATCAGTTCTTTAAACTTCTAATTTTTTTTTCATGAAGGTTTAAAGTACTTATCTATCATGGCCCCTGCTTTGAGGTGAATATTTTTGGTAATGCAGGAAAGGGTGGCTTGTTATGCTCACACTTGGCACCTCCCTGCCACTGCTCTTCATCTGTCTCTGCTCACTGCAGAGCATTCATGAACCCTTCCTTTTCCATCTTCCTCCAGTCGAGGGAAGCAAGAACTTCATGACAGAATCCAGCAGACTGTTCATTATTCCATGGTTGTTTCTAGCCCACTGTGATTGCATTCACCATCTCTGGGACATTTATTATTTGCACTGTTTACTTCTTCCCCTTAATATCATAATTTAATGATGAAGCTGCGTCATGTTTACATGTGCAAAATATTGCCTTCTTACACTTGAACAGACCTTTAATTTGTTGTCTTCATCTTAACACATGCAAGCAGATTTATGAAAGCACTTCTTGTTTGGTCCCCATGAATTCTCTCCCAGCTGAACATTCTTTTTATGCTTTTTCATGTTTGGTTTAAGTGACATCATATTATGTCAAAAACTTTTGGCTCCATTTCATAACATTGAAGCAGAAAAGCTCATAATAAGTTGATTTACGATCTGTACAAAGATCTTACAGAATTTAGGAGCCCTAGTCCTCATTGTAGTGTGCATATATATGAGGAAATAGGCATGCACGCGTGTGTGTGTGTGTACATATAGGTTGTACATATGTGTATATTTTGTTACTGCAATGTGTCAAGTGTTCAGGATCTGAATGTTTCCAGCTATGGCAGATCATTAGCCAAAACACACTGACAGCAAATACATCACTAGCACAATCAGTAGAAAAACACGTCACAGTAACTGCCTCTCACTTCTGCTAATACAGAGATGTTTCTCAGTAAATCCTGTGTGCAGGACTACCCTTTTGAAAGAGAGCAAGAGAGAGAACGTGAGGAGGGGAGAGGAAAGTAAAAGAACTGTGCAGTATTTAATCCAAGCAAGTTTCTACACACCTCTACTGATTCTAACTTAAAGATTTCACTATCCTTTTTAGAAGATAAAACAGTTGACACATATTTGTCAGGGTGAAATAAACACTGTTATTTTAAGCAAGGAATATATACATGTTTTTAAAACCTCTTACCATGTTGAAGAGTGAGACACCAGGGAAATAGAAGTGTTTGTTTTTTGTAAAATTCCTCTGGGTTCTACAAAGATCCTCTCTGACCACAAAGGTTTACAAGGGAAAAGAAAACATGATGAATTCTCTCATAACTGCTTATGTCTCATAGACCTGATGTTTTTTACCAATATGTCCTGATTATTAGTATAAGGTAAGCTTCTTTCTTTGTGTGTCTAGCAACAGGACTTACTTCACAAAAAAAGCCCCAGAAACTTGGCTAAAAATAAGTAGGAATTTTTAGTATTCAGATGGTTTATTTTTTCCCTTATGCAATGACCAAGTTGATTAGTTGAGTACCTTAACGCTGCTTAATGTTAATCTGAAATTTATGCTGCACTATGGTTATTAAATGTTGAAAAACTAGTTGAAAACTTTGGTTTTTACATTGCTTTTCTGATGTACATTTCTTTGTACCTTTTACTTAAGCTATTTCAGTCTTTATCCTTGCCTTCCCAGACCTTTTTCATCTTCTACTTCAATACTCTCCAAAACGTTTTAGCAGGTGACTGACTCTATGCTCAGTTTTACGTGTGAGAATGCAAGAAGTTCAGGATGTCTTGCTACCTGCTAATTTCTTAGAGCAAGTAGAGAATGGTCAGCTGACTGTCCCAAGTTGCATTTTAAACTATATGAATGAGACAAACCTGATGCAGTCTAACAGTTACCACAGATATACCTTAGTGATGGCTTTGGTCTCCAAATCTAAATATTTTTTGTACTGTAATGTTCAGAACAAAATATAGGAAGATAAAACACTCATGGCTTCGTCAAAACACCTTGAGGCTCTAGAATTTTGAGCCCAAATTTCAGAATGAACTGTCCATTTAGAATTGCCATTGTGATTTGGACTTAATCAGCATCTAGTTGTTTATCAGATCTTTTCCCTTTCTGAATTAGGCCTTTACATATGCTTATTTTTAGCAGAGATAGGTCTATAAGCCCTGGAGGTGTAGGTAATTGCAGTGCCAAACCTGTTAGCAGATCTTCTGTATTTGATGCAACTCAAAGGAAGTACTGGCAATCTGAAATGTAGAACCTGATAATGTGGACTCAGCAGAGCTTACTTTCATTACCAAAGACAGGGCTGAATTTACAAGCCTGTCAGTCAGCTAACTAGGGTTGACTAAATGTTCCCCTAAGAAACTTGTATGTGGCCATCGAAATGGGAAACAGTGAGTGTGCAAATTTAATCTACCATCTTTTATATAAACGCACAATCTATAAATGTGCCTGTCAGAGTGCAACCATCCATGACTAATGGATGAGTGCATGTCTACTAGATAACTTAAAAACATGTAAACCCAGAAAAAAGTGGTTTTAAATTGTTATATTTTAAATATTGTTTATTCCATTGCTCTGGCTCTTCACATTCCTTTCATAGATAATGAATGTTTTTTTCTCAAAGCTTAGTTTATATTTGTGTCAAAGAACTGTGACCTGGCCTGATGATGAGGACAACTGTATAAAACTGTCTAAAACACCAGTAAAATTGGGTCTGTCAGAGATAGGTCTGCTGGGTATTAAATTTGAATGAGACTACACTCTGACAACATAAATGTTCTAGTTACAGCCTTGGCACAGCCACACTCTCCCATCTTAATTTGACTTGTCAGGCTCATAATGAAGTGAGCTGTGTGCATTTTATGTCAAGACAATGTATAGCATATAGAAAACAAGACCAATTCCACACAAGAAGCTAACAAAAAAATGGAGTAAAGCACCAACTCAGTCTCATTGATGCTTGGATTGAACTGCAGCCTACACATTTTGCCACCCACTGCTGGTAATCACAGGCAATAAAAAAATCCAACTTATGACAAAAAAAGCAGGTGGTATTCTCCTTAAAAATCACATTCATTTAGGGTTAATGCTCAAGCAAAAAAAAAGGAGAATGAAACACTACAAAGTTCTTTGTGACTTCGGTGAGGTACATCTTTGCACTCCACAGAGATTACTTCAGTGGGTATATGCCACTAGGTTTTATTCACTACTCTGTTTCTGAAAGTAAAGTCGTAATACTAACCTCTAGGACCTTTTCAACTCCCAAAAGCATTATTTATATTGGCATGTGTTTAATACACATGGTAGTGTGACATCTACAATCTGTCATTATAGTCCATAGAGAAAAAAAACACATATCTAGTACATCATGTCGAGACAGGTGTGCCCAAAACACGTTTCCCCGTCAGCCTGCTCTTTCAGGTCTTCATTCCTCCAATGCCTCTGAGAAGAATAGAAGTGCATGCAGCAGTAGAGCACAAATATGCTGGAGACAATGTTCACAAAGGTATTTAGACTTCTCTTAATTATGTACCTAATTTCTTGTGAAATTTGCAGACAGACTGTGTTTGTCTGAGGTCAAGCTGTAAACCATAATCTCCCTGTAATACCTGGTTTCAACAGTTTGCATGTGGTCACACAGGAAATTTTTGACAGAGCAGGGAAGTGACTTTCGCAAATTTATATCAACATTAAAGCTACCAGGTCATCTATCCTCTACATTATCTCTCAGCTTTGTCTAGCTAGTACTGCTTCCTTAATATTTATTTGGCTAGTTCCTATGTCTGCATGTCTCAGTGGACCCACTGCTTATGAGAAAATGCCTTATATATTATCTTTAACAAAATCACTCTTACCACAAACAAGTTATTTGAAAAGTAGCATGGATATCCCCAAAGAGGATTATCAGTCTCCTTCCAGCAGGCTGACAGGTTCTCTTTTGTTTCCTAGTCTTTTCTTCCCTGGCATCATTATCCTCCTTGCTGAATTCAGACAGTCTATAAGAATCAACACTCATCAGCATGTTGGGATATCAGCTCCACAGCTAAAAACCCTGAGCCATTCAGGTAAATTTCAAGGTGGGCAAAATTCACAAATTAGGAAAAACAAACAAACAAACAAACAAACAAACAAAACCTGGGGGAAAAAAGGGAAAAAAAAAAGCTTGTTCAATTTTTTTCAGACCTGCAGCTGATAAATACATTGATTGTTCCCAAATCTCACACTTGTGTACTATTGCCAGCCTGTTATCTGGTCTGACAGAAGAGCAGGGAATTGAGGACTAACCATAGCCCTCAGCTCTCACCCTGTTCCAAGACTGATGCAAATGATCCATCAGATGAGACAGCTCTGATTTAGAAACTGAACAGATCTGATAGTTCAACAAATAAATATGTCCATCTTCTGAAGAGAGTTTTTTAGCTCCAAGATAATGGTATGAACTTGGCACAGCTCCACACATCCTGAAACAGCCTGTTGGTGTATGATTTGGCACGATAGATAAAGCTTTCCTGCATTTACCCATACCCACCAGTAACACCTTACATCTGTCCCTTTGTGGCATTCCAACCACCTGATGCCCTGCTGAAATGAAGGGATTTGAGGGCTCAGGTCCAACAGATCCTAAAAATTCAGGGGAAGAGAAGGCTCAGCCATTCTTCCTGGTGCTCACAATGGGATTCACAAAACCAGTAGCCCACGAGAGAGTCAAAGGATTTATTAAACTGTCTCACAGTCCTCTATGTGGACAAGTGAAGCTTTAGTTTCTCAGGAAGAAATAATTACCAAGATCCAGAGACTCTGTGTAGACCACAAAGTGTACAGAATTCAGGCATGCCTACACAGCAAAGGTAAGACAGGTTTGTACCTATTTGAAGCACAAGCACTTATTTGGAGTCCAAGTATTGGTTTGGTGAGTATTTGTTCGTACATTTCCTGTCCTAGACATTTAGATACAGACATTATATTTCTAAAATATGTCAAACAGCTGATTAATCTTTAAAACTGGATAGATGCCTTCCCCATTCTAAAAGAATAACTCTTGAAATTAGTTTTAATGACATTATAAAAGCATGGAGTGGTTTATAATTAGCTTCTAATAGGTAGCTACATGATTTGGAAAGGTTTAATAGATTTAATTAAATTACTTAATTTGCATTGCTCTAAACATGTTATGAAATTAGCATGATACTTCGTTTCATGATTAATTTAAAAAACCTTTTATTAATACAAATAGCCTTTCGGTTGAAAGTTATGTGTACATCAGCAAGTGTAAAAGGTGAATGCCTGCACATCTTTTTCCTTAGGAAATGAATGTGGTTTCCTCAGCAGATGTTTATAATGAACAGTAAAGTTCCTGCCTGGAAAGAATTTTACAGAAACTGTTATTGACAGAGTTAAGCCCTCAGATTTTTATCTTCGTTTGACCTGCTGCTTGTGTGTTAAAGATGAAGGGGTGAGGCATGGCTGTTTCTTTTCCTGCCTTCTGGCAGGTTGCTGCTTTACTATGTGCAAACAAATAATTTTTTAACCACAAGTGACAAATAGACTGTTTCAAATACTACAGGTTTAGGTTAAAATTTATTATCATGAATAAAATTGCTGACTTTCAATTGGATTTCATCTGGCCATGGGAGAAGCAGCTGTGGTGCCACCTAGAACTAGAGAGATGAAGAAATTAAGTGCCCCACTAGAAAAAAACCTCATGGCACAAAGCCCAAGTAACATGAGGGATGGGTGAATTTGGATGTTATTTTGTGAAGAACCATATGTCTACGAAAGTGAGGCAAGAAGTCCCCAGTGAGAATGGTAGAAAAAGGTATTAGACACTGATGTAACAATATCATGGTCCTGAGAAATCTTGCCAGGATCTGCATCCTGATTTTGTGAGGTTAGCAAAACACCAATTCCCTGTTCCTGGAATCCTGCTGTGTCCATAACAGAAAAAAATATCGTCAAAGTTATGAAAAACACTCAATATTTTCTTCTCCAAAGTGGCTGAGTCAACACCATGATACTGTGAGCCAGGAATTCAAAGAAGGGTCTTTAAGTAGCCACCAACATGGCCAACATGGCCAGCATGACCTCTAGCTCAAGAAGTCTGCAGCTGCTGGTTGCCTAAACATATTCACCTTATCCTTTAGCCCCTATTCCTTAACTTGTGTAAGCAATTATTATTAATAGGCACCTATTAAAAATAAGAAAATGGGAAGATGAACTTCAAGGTTGTTTTCTGGAAGTTCCTGAGTTTTATCCACTTTCTCAGTTTATTAAAAAAAAAGATAAAATAGCATGACAAGAAACTCAGCAGTATATTGGAGGAGGCTCAGTTTGAAGTTGTGGTTAATGACTTCATTTCATAACACATTGTGAAGTATTCAACATTTGTTTTGAACAATACAAAGGTAACAGTGACACACAGATTTTATTTCAGGAGAGAGAAGACATACACAAATTGTTAAGCTGGATTTTGGCCTGTTAAACAATGAATAAGGTCTTCATCATTGCTTCTTTACTTTCATTTTTCGTTAATACCTTTGAATCACAGCAAATAGCAAAATGAACTGTGAAATATGTGCACACAAAACTCCTCCCTGTATTTAAATTTCTGCACTGCCAAGTAAGCTCTACAATGAGAGTCTCAAGGCATTGCTACATTTTGACTGTGCTATATTGCACTTACATATTTAATTTTTCGTCTTTCTTTTTCTATTTTTTTGTATTTTTTTTTTTAATGTACCACTAGAGCTCTTAAAACCAGGCTCAAATTATACCAGGTCCTTTCATAGTTTCATAGATGAGCAATAAAACAAGATTCCCAATACCTAAATCCAGGAATTACTTGGATACGTAACAGATTTTCAGTGACCTGCTGAAGAATAACTAGGTTCAGAAACTGGACTGTGGCAGAGTATGACTTTTGAAGAATTGATTGAAAAAAGTGAGGCAAAAGCAAAGCTAAAATAATGATTGAATATTCAGAATTAATCATGTTTCACTGCATTTGTCTTTAGGTAGAACTATGGAGTGTGTGTGGTCTTGGCAAGCTTTGAGGGGCTTACCAAAGGGTTACTGTAAGAGTGAGCATACGATAGAGAGATTTTTAAAACCTGCATGTCAAGTGAAGAGAAAGAAGTCTTTTTAAATAAAATAATATAATAAAATATTTTATATGGATGAGCTAAGATGTCCATCTGGAAGCTGCTTTGGAACTATATTATTCTATATTAATAATGCAAATGTATTTTTTACTGCAGTGCTAAATATAAAACAGGCATCACACAAGCTCTTATGCAAGCACTTCCATTCAGCTTTGCCAGCAAATGTCAGCACTGACCCCACAACACCCCATTTCCAGGGCCTCTCTTACACAGAGAACACCAATTGTACTGAACTGTGGGAGCACTTATACTGTAGAGAAGAGGCTAAAATGAGACTCACCAAACTTATTTTCACTTGAGATCAAAGGCAGAATGTGAGTTCCACTCTCCAGACATCAAAGACCAACGCAGAGCCCACTGTGCCACTTCAACCTGAAATTATGTCCTTATTATGTGCAGTGGGAAGTTTACAGCTTTTATCTCAGACCGCAATGCAAGAAATTCAACTAGCTAAAAATAACTAATAATACTAGTAGTAGTACTAGTAGTAAACATTATCACCATCATCTAGACTTGATCAATAAGAACAAAGCTAATTAAAAGAAATTATTTTTTTCTTCCAAGATTTCATGTTACATAGACTAGAAAATGATTGAGTAGAAAGACTTTATTCACAGACAATGAAATCATTATAAGTGTCTTTCTAATAGAATTTGATCGCACTCTCACCTGTCACGTGATTTTACAAAGTTTCATACAGAGGGACCTCAGAGCTGACTTCTAGTTACACCTATTTTACTAGACTGAAAATTATAAGCCACTGCAGTTCTGTTTCCACACCCTTTGAAATTATCAGAAAGGCTCCTCATGGTTTCAGGCTAGAAGATGTTTCATTGATGTGGTTAAAGTTATCTCTTATCCTGCATCCGTATTTTCCTGCAAGTGGGTTCATTGATGTCAGTGTGAAGACTTCACCAGTGCAACCAAGGTAAGCAAGTTAGACCTGCAGTGTTTTGTTCTTCAGAGAAGAGATGATTTAGACAGGTGGTTTCATAAACTGGAGGAATGACAATAACATGCATGGAGCCAGATGATGCATATGCACAAATCAGGCACTTGCCCAACTTGGACACAATTTTGACAATACACAGCAACATGTTGACGTTACTTTCTTATGTGGCAGTAAGAAAAGAGTGCAAAATACACATTTTTATCTAGTCTGATGGCATTTAGCCTTTTTTTCATTTTATTTGGGACACCTTGTGAAAAATTTTCAATAGAGAGGTGTAGACTTAGCTAGAAAATCATCCTACTGTGAATTTTTTCAGAGCAAACTCCTCAGAAGTAATGAAGCTCACAGAAGCCCTAGGGACCTGAAAAAACAAAAGTTAAGCATTGCACTGATCTAATAAACTTTTCAGTTCCAAACACATCCCATGAAATATAACCAAAGATTCTGGGGTTATCATAAATGGTCAGTCATGCATTCAGAATAGATACCCTGCATTGGACTATTTTCTGCTGATGGACTCCTATACCATGAATATGAGTTCTTGGTGAAGGGCTGTCTGAAATTTTTGGTGAATACCATGGTGAGGGGAGCACAACTGATGCTGCAGTAGGTAGTAAACGTAGGCTGCTATGTGTATGTGGACTGTGACTAGGTAAAGCCACAAAAGATACGCCTAGATTAGACAACACGCCCACAAGAGTTGTGGATTTCTAAATATCTGCACCAAGGATCTGGACAGAGAAAAATTATTCTTTCTAATAATCAACCTGAGCTTTCTGCTGCAGAAACAAGGGTGTATGGGGCAGACAAGGTGTACAGCATTTACCTGGGTACAACACACTCGGTAAATGAAAGTGTTCCAATACCCTGAGGCTTAGGTTCAGTGATATATGATTGCCTCTCTCATCTGCAGGAGTCTTTCAGGTGTTAACTGCACAAGAAAGTGTTGTGAAACATCAGCCAAAATAAAACTTTATCAGCCTACAGTCTAGAGACAATACACAAACTGAAATCTTCAACTCTGGAAAAGCTACAAAACTGAAGACATAGTAAGTACAAACAAATGTACATAGAAACTTATTTTTGATCATCATAATGTGTACTACAACATGCCAACTTCTGACATTGTAAGCTGATGGTACAAGGGATTACTTTATGGTTCACTTCCACTCTTGTTGCCTTGTAATCACCTGGCTGGTTGGTATGGATTTCTCTACACTGACCATTCACCCCTCTGTCCACAGCCAGGTTTGACCCAAGGCCAGAAATAAATACTGTTATCTTAGCTTTTCTTGAAAAAGTGGATGCACAATACATTGTAGTTAATAAAACATATAGGACAAAATAAGCATAAAAACTGAATTGAGTCGATAGTAGTCCAGCCTGTCAAACTGTGAGCAAAGCACATTTTCAAGCAGCAAGCAGTAAGTTGGTGATCACATTATGCCCACCTGCATTGTATCTGGGCCTTGAACATATATAAATACAAGGAAAAATTATTTGAACATTTTAGTATATGAATGTATAACTATAGAAGAAAACAGTATTTTTAATATATTCTAAACTACTAGAATTTCAGAAAGAAGTTATTCAGCTCCAGTTTTTGGCATTAGTCTGTTTCTATTATTGTATTTTATTAAATTTTTATACTGTAATACTCCTAGAAAACTAAATATTTACAAAAAGGTGCCAGTGAATTAAGACTACACACAGATTTTCAATAAAATTTTTGTGGTTTTCCTGCCCTATAAAAATAAATAATAAGCTTTTCTTCAACTGGCCAAAATGTGATCATTCTGAATAAGTGTACAATACATCATTCTGTCTTTAACAGTACCAGTTTTCTCTCTGACATAAGGCTACAGTCATTGTTTTTCAAAAATTTCCACTCTCAAATGCTTGTACTGAAAATGCTTTGCTTCTTTCAAAACACAAATAACAATGAAACTTAATTGCAAAATCATTTTTTAATAATGACAGGGTTGTAAATACTAAGCCTGAAATAGAAGTTTTTACAGGTAAGGGCATAACCTGGATGCAGCCAGAACTGTGCAGCATGAGAAGCCCCAGGCTCCGGCTTGGATCACAGACCAGCCAAGCACTGTCACCATCAGTCACACTGCTCAGGGCTACAGCCAGAGTAGCTCCTTGGACATTCAAGGCAAGATAGATGGAGCAACTAGGGGAAAGGACAGCCTGTCAGATCCCTGTTAACTCTGGCGGTTGGGTTAGGAGTAAGGAGCAGAAACTGATTGTGCAAAAAGTTATTACACAGCATGGTGCCTTTTTACGTCACTGTGGATTGCAATTCAAGGCAGTCACCAATAAGATATATGGCTCATAAATTAAGCAAAAAGAATGTTTCTTTCTGTAGAAACAAGACCTGCATCCACAGCTGACAGCAGGCAAGGCAGGCTGAACTTAAATTGTGCTAAAGTCAGCCGGACACAGCAGCTAGGAATTTCCCATCAGAAAACTGGTGACAGTAATACACAATATAGACAAGAGTGTCAGATCCTCAGCTAGAATAAAGAAAGTGGCACAACAACAGATTAGCTGTAGTCAGACCAGCTTTGCTGGTTTACAACAATTCAAAATCCATGATGCTTTGTAGCTCTATGCCAAAAAGGTCTGGAATAGCTCATTTTAAATACAGTTTTAAAGTGAGTGGAAAAGTTCTTGGTGGTCATAATGACTGCACCTTCAACAAATGAAAGTAAAAAGTTATTTTAATCTCTCATGTTAATACCTTACTAAGTTTTGCTTGCTTTCTAAGTAATATTGTTTTAACACTTGTGCCAATGGAAGCCTTGCCAATATTTTCACAAAATGTTGATAGGTTTTGCCAATATTATATTAAGAAGGACATCTAAGAAATGCAAACATTTAGTAGATTTTTATGAAAAATTATGTCTGTCCAGTATCTCATACCATAAGGACAAAAAAAGAAAACAAACCAAGATCTAGACCACTGGAGTACATTCTGATTTCATAATGACAAGGAGGCTCATTTTTTGTCCTGTGAAATAATGAATACGAAATATCACTGTTTGCTCTCAATCACCCAAATATACTCACATAATTTCTTCATGATGTCCTCATCATGAAGCCTTAGCAGTCTACAAGACAGCACTAAAGAGACATGAACATACAGAAAAGAAGTAAAGGAAGAAAAAAAGCATGATGATACAGAATTTTATGAGACTAGCCAGGTCAGTAAACACATCTAGTGAATTCATCTCTTTTTCCTTCCCTTTACTGTCTGGTTTGTTGCATGACTGTGTACCAATTTAGAACTGGTATGTTCTTCAATGTTTTTCCAGAGAAACAGAGACTGATACACATAAACAGTTATGATGTTCTCAGAAATATGCTGAGAGAGGCAATGGAAGTCAGCAAAGAACTAAAATGTAGTGCAATTCTGATGCAGAGTAAATCACAGAATTTCAATTTCTCCATGAAGAAAAAAAATAGGATGGTCTGCAAGCCAAGCTGAATGGCAGAACTCAGGAGATACAGATCTCTTGAAACTGCAAAGGCTCAGCCTCAAAACCAAGGCAAAGGAATGGAAGAGCTTCATCCAACTCTTGGCCATGTTCTACCGGCTCCTCACTCCAGACAGAGTACCTGGGTATAATGACTTGATTTTTATGAAGCCAATTGTGATGAAAATTGATCATGATTTGGAAAAAAAATAGGAAAAAACAGGGTTAAAATGTGAAGTTTAAGACTTAATACTTCTTCCAAGAATTTTATGAGCATTAGCAATCACAAATGATTAGATGTGGAGAGTTAAACTCTAATATTTAGAGCAAATGGCATAAAAAAATCCTTTGCTTAAAAATATGTTACAATGAGTTGATGAGGGGAGTCTATGTCTGCCAGGGGACACTGGCAGAAAAGACATGAGTTCAGAAGCTCATCATTACTGGAGAGATAGTAAGGGTTGTAAAATGTTCCCTGCAGTTTGGAAGACAGGAATTTTGTCTTTTGTTGCTGGGATAAAAAGAAGCTCTACAATATGAAGGTGTGGAATGTATGAGGGAACAAGTTCTGTACATCAACATCATCTTAAATGGATATAAATCAAATGTTTCAAAGCTGTGAGAGTTAAATCTCAAGATTTGTTTTAACATGGATGAAAACAGAATATTCTTCACAGAAATGGAACCTGAAGCTCTAGAAAGAAGGTTGAGGTTAACCGAATCTCTATCCTGCAGGCATCAGGCCCAGGAAGAACAGTGATGACATCATGCAAATGTAACAAAGAAAACTCAAGAGAAATGATTAAGAATTGTTTCGGGCATTCTGAGCTTTCTCTGGTGTTGAGCAGCACTGAGAACACTGGAAAAGAATTTGAATTTAACTTTGAGTGAAGGACTAAACCTGTGAGTCCTTGGCATCATCTCCTAGCTGGAGTTTTTTTGCAAAGAACATCCACAGGAGGGGAAAATAGAAGTAGGATTAAGAGATGAGTCCTGTGAGGAGATTGGAAGGAAGGCATGCAGGATCCCAAGGGAACTATAGCAGCAAATATTCTTTGCACATATTGTTGTAACGTTTGAAAATTCAAAGCTTTCCTTAAGGAAATGCAATGAAACACAGCTGAAATAAGCTATAATATAGTGGTAAGAAGATGATTTCCAAGATCTAAAGGATGACTCTTAAATGAATTTGCTGCAGATCTGGCTATGAGCAACCATTGCTGTCACACACTCACGATATTTAATATTACAGAGGTTCTTTTGTCTTGGGCTCTTTTTTCATGTCTTCTCATGTCCCATTGTCTCTAAATTGTATTCTTACTTCTTCCACTTAATTTAATCTAGCCTAATAACACTTTCAAGTAAGTTTAAACAAAGGTTGTACCAGTCCCTTAAACCGAATATGGTATTTCATGAACTTTAATTAGAAAGAAATGCAGAATTTTTACTCAGGTCTGTAGAACTAAACATAGTATTAGAAGTCAGTAAATGTTTACTAAAATCTATATTAGCTTTATAAATGACACTGGTTTATTCATTTTTGATTTAAGAATATTTCAGAAAGGTTGTTTGCTTTCCATGGAGGCATTTCCCCATCTTTTTTACACAGTTCTTCCACCTACTTGAAAAAAGTTATTCTGCAAATGACAAACTATACTGAGCATGGTCATGACTTATTGAGACCACATAGTCAACTGATGTAGAATGAAATGTCAGTTTGCTCTGAAAAATATAACAGATTTGGCATATTCACAATCAATACTGAATACTGTAATTATTTGACATGTATTTAACGTACCATTAAGTGGTAATAACCTTTAAACCACCATATTTCCAGCATCTTAAGCTGTAGGAACAGTTGGAATAGTCATTCTCAGGTTGCCCTCTGCTGTTTAAGGTTTAAAAGACAAGGCATGTTTTACAGAGCTGTAAAAAGCAGTTTGGTGGAGGGAGGTAGATCTGGGACTAGAACAGGAAAAAATTAAACTTGCACAGAGAATTTGTATTTTTATATAAAATCCATTCATTTTAAATGGAATAGACACCCTCTGAAGGGTTCATGAAGGAGAAAATATAGAAAGTTAAGAAATCTAACTTTATTTTTCTGATCACAAAATTTTTACTTTTCCTGGAGAATCATCGGCTACAGGAACAAATCCTGCAGTTGTAAAACAATTTGCCATCAAAATCAATGCCACAAATCTAATTCTCAGCAGTTTGAACTCAGATGAAATTCCTGGCTTGAAGTATTTGACCTGAGAATGTGGCAAGAAACACTGACTTCCCTTCTTTTATATCTACTTTATAGGTGTACTGTAATTTGGCAGACTATGTATCAATTTGTAAAATTCAAGGGCTGTGCTACCTAAGTAATTGATCTAAAGTGAACCCAGGTGTTTCTTGAGCCTCAGAAAAATTCAGTGATTTGTTCAGAGAGGTTTTATACTTGCCCAAAGAATCAACAGATCTTTAACTTTGCAGCCAAGGGGAAATCAAATTTATTTGATCAAGAATGAAGAAGAGAGGCTGGATGTGCTTTGTTTAACTGGAAGAGAAGATTAGGGAGGTCCATTGGTTGGCAATGGCTGCCAGATGTAGGGTAGATCTGTTTGCTGGCCCAGCACAGACTGTGGACATTCAGAACAGGGCACAGTGTCTTCCTTCTGGGCAGAAGAAGGTCTCAAATGAAGGAGGTTATGTATTCAGTAACTCTCACAGGAGAATGAAATGCTATTTTTTCGAGTGCTATATCTGGACATGCTGATTTGCTGATTATATTGTTTGTTTCTTTCATCAGTGAAAATATAAACCTGTCAAAGTTTGTTTTTTATTCAGCAAGAAAGTAACTAGAAAAGGTTTAGTGTTCATTGTCAATGGAGCACTAGCAGGAAAAACTTTGGATGATTTTGGGTGATTCAGGCCTGCTGGATGAAATAACTAAAGGAAACATGTTTCTTTAACAGAGTTTAATTATATTTGGGCTGCTATGAAAAAATCAAATTATTGCCACATGGCATCACTACAGAAAACAGGGGGGCAGGAGAAGGCTTGAATGTCTCTCTTGTGCATTTTCTTCATCAGACTCATTTAAATTTCTTACACAGCTCTTTTTCTTGTATTTGTTCTGCATGCCCTTTGGATATCTTTATTACTTCAAATTATAGCTACATCATGTGACCTTAACTTGAGCTTAGCATAGTTTTTGTCTAAGACTGTGTATGTTTAAGTTCAGTACCAATTAACTTCAATATAAGATTGAATTCACATCATAAATTCAAGAGAATGTAGTATGTAAAAAGCTCTCATTGCCTCTAAAAAAACATTCTGAACTGACCCAGATGTGCAAGAACAATACTTACTGACTACACAGAACAGGTTCTGGGGTCCTTTGATCTTAGCCTCCCCCCTTCTTTTCTAAACATCTTCAAAAAGCTGCCTTTCTGAAATGAGAAGTTCACCCATCCTTATTTGCTGACAGACTGAACAGGAAGGGCACATGGAAGCTCTTCTTACTTTATTGTGTGATTTATTCAAAAAACAAAGGCAAAAGGTCTGACACGTGTAACTCTGAGATCCAGGACTCTTCAACACACAGCTCAGTTCTGTATCATGGCAAACTCAGAGGACTAAATAGCTGCAGCTATACACAACAATTATTCAGGCAGGTTGCAGTGCAAAAGTGATTTTTTTTTCATTTACACACTAGTAGTCTAACAATAAAATCTCACCATGGTTAAATCTTCTCTGAATTGTGCCTGTCATTTACAAAAAAGTGAAATACAGACAGGTCTTGGAATACAGAGAAGTTCTTGTTTATGGGAAGTGGCAGTATCTCTAGGTTTGATTCAGGCTATTGGAAAATCTGAAGGAAGAAGTGTAAGCACTTGACTTCTTTAGTGTTATTCATAGACTAACTGATAGAGACCTCTTGAGCAACGCTGCAAATATTCCTTAAGTTTATCAAGAAAATTAGAAAACAATTACTTTAGACAATTTCTGCAAAATCGACAGAGTAGAAATCGGTAGCAAGACTAAAATATTATGTAGGACCTGACCCTTCACAACCACCCTGTGTACTTCTTTATAACAATTCAAAGTGGATATGGTCATAGTCTTACACTGTAAGGCAGTTCAGAGACTCCTTCACAAATACTTTAAGGTGTATTTATTTCTGCCACACCAGCATCCTTGAGATGTTAGAGTCATTATTTCAACAGATGTTCTATATTTTCAATCATTTTACAAATGAGAAGACAGACACTTTTCCATCTTCCCAGATGAGGACAGAGGGAAATAGGCAGATTCTAAGCATGCATTAGAGATATTAAAGAACAAATTAAATCCATTAAGCAATGTTACTCTTCTGACTCTCAGAAAATAAACCAAATATTTTGATAACGGTAGCTCTCAGATAAAAGTTTGTGGAAAATTATGCTTCATAGAAGAGAAAATCCATTGATTTATGAAGTTTCAAAATACTGGGACTTGTGAAATGGAACCTTTACACCTAAACATAGACTGAAGTTCATGTCCTTACCAGCTCCAAAAATTGTTGAGACCACATCTAGGGTCCTGTGTCTGTTGGGAGGCTCCTCATCACAAGAAGGACACTGGCACTCAGGAGGAAGCCCAGTGAGGGCACTGAGCCAATAGGCCAGACAATAAGGCCTATGGGCAGAGGCTGAGAAACTGGGCCTGCTCAGCCCTAAAAGAAGGTTGAGAGAAGACCTTGTTGCTGCCTACAAGTTCCTGAATAGAGGATAGGACTACTATGAAGACAAACTCTTGAAACTGCACAGTGAAAGTGAGTCAAGAGACACAAGTTAGGAACATGGAAAGATCTGCTTAGATACTAGAAAATTTGTTTTTCTATTAAATATTGGGAAAGGTCATCCAGAAAGATTGAAGAATCTCCATCTTGGAGATGTTCTGAATACAGCCCTAAGAAATCTGATTTAAATAGACATTCTTTGAGCAAAGGATCAGGCTGGATGACCTCTGGAGGTCCCTAACACCATAAATTGTGTGATTCAGTGGGTGGTGTTCCTCACCCATTACTGTTGTCATAGTCTGAGAACTTGGGTATGTTTCTGTGGATTTGAATCCTAGCAGGTTGGAAAGGTATACTGATTTTAAGAATCTCACATTCCAGCAAGAGCTCCAACTGCTTTAGTATTACAGTCAGGAAACACAACCTCTACTGTTCTGGATAATAAAGGACTAGTTTATTCTAATGTACAGTCCCAGGAGACATCTTTGCTTTATGGTAACTAAATGGGCAAAATACCTGTCCATAGCCTTTATAAAAGTCTGTGCAAGTTCTAAAAATCAATGGTTACTCAAAACTCAAGATTTCTTGACTATCCTTTAGATCTTTTGAATTCTCCATGAGGATGTAGTTTGGTTCCGGATTTCATTTACCATTCTTGGGATTGTCCTGCGCAGAGCCTGGATTTGGACTTGATGACCCTTTTGTGTCCCTTCCAACTCAGGATATTCTATGAATGAATTTACCTTCTTTGTTTGGGAGCTGTTATTATGGACCAAACACACAACTCTTCACATTGTTTATTTACTAGAAATTCTCCTGGCAGTTTTTTCATGCAAAAAAGCACTCTCTCAGACATCTGAGAATGGATTTGAGAATAGCATAGGGTATAGGAGAAGGAACATTTAGCTATTTGGATGCAAATTGTGGCATGACATATTCCTGTTCCCTCATATCCTTTAAGAATTGAGTCTTAGACTCCTAGTTCCTTTCGTGGATATAGTTTGTCATCATGCAAACTATTTACCTGTACAAAACGGAGGAAAATCTGATTGAGTACCTTTTAAGCTCTACTTATATTTTATCCATGCCTTTATCATGTCCTTAGGACTTAGAAGAAACTAGTCAAACCCTGAGGTTACTACACCAGTGGAAAATTCCATGGCAGACTAGTTACACCATATGAAAGGTGCCAGTGCAGTGCCCACTGCAGCCAACAGAAAAGTTCATACTGACATTGCCAGACACACTGAATTATTTTTAAAAAAGTGGAAGGTACAACCTAACCAAAGATATAGATGGAAGTCAAGAAATAAAATGCAGGAATACAGAAAAGAGTGATAATACTGAAACCATGCAGCTATCTAGGGAAGCTGTCAAAGGCACAGGAGTTGAAATTCCTCAACAAAACTTTAGTTAAGAGCCAAAGAATGTGTATTTATTTCACTCATGATGACAAGTTCAAGGCATCTACAAAAAAATAAGATGAGCGCCGAAAGATGAACTGACACAGGCTGTGCATTTCATCTGAGGAGTGTGGATGCTATGCTGTTCTTTCAGAAGGAGAGAACCATTCAGAGCACAAAGTTATTACAGACAGAACAATCACTGCTGTAATGAAATGATGTACAACTGGTCAGAGACATACAAAAGCTGTTTCTTTTAGGAGGATAATTAAAGGCTTTTTCTGTTTCAGAGCTGATAATAAATTTGTCTATATTGAGAAACAGCTGAGAATCCCCAAGCACATTATTGCTGTGTATTTTATCAGTTCCTTCCCTCTGAAAGAGGGGAATACTGCAAATAGATACAAGTAGTTCCCATTGCACAAGTTTATTTTCAACATGACTTAACACTCAACATTGTCTTCCTCACTGTATATAGCTGGTGACAATCTTTCTGTATTTACAAACTGTATTAGTTAAGTTCACTAGGGGACTAAAGTGTTTGAATTGGAGGCATAGGAAATTCCAGGAATTCAAGATAAAAGTAAGCACTATTATACACTAAATGTTCATTTATAAACTGCTGGATGGCCTCAGCATTCCATCTGGCTCTCCAAGCCAGGGCTTGCTATGGGACATTTGGACAGAGATACTAGAAAAATTAATGTTTTGGTGGGAATAAGAAAGAGTTCTACTTGTCAACAAGAACTTAGGCTTTCATTTTGCAGGTAAAAATGTAACTGTATCTGGAAAAGTTCTAAGGATTTAAAAGTACATAAGAAGTTAGAAGCAATTATAATTATTAAAGAACCCCCTCAACTAAAACTACCATGGAGTACACGGACTTAATGAAGATCTAGTTCTTACAGGCAAATTGCACTGGTTTATTGAAATGGGATGTTAAAAGACAACTTTAGCACTATCGTTTTTACTGTGAGAATAATTCCATTTGATTTAAATTTAGACTATTCTTAAACTCTAAATTAAACTCATTTCTCATTGAGGTGGGTACATTTTAGTGCTACAAACTCTTAAGAAATTTCTAAATTTACACTAGTTCTGCTTTAATGCAGTATTTCCACACAGCATGACTTATTTCACAACTTCCACTCAGCTCTGACTCCCAGCAACATCTATTTACAAACATTCACTCAAGATTTTGATATCAAAACTACAGATATACAGGGTAAAAAGGCAAACTAAAAAGGAATATGCAACCAGGATCTTTCTTCTGGCATATTTGAATACTGAATACAAAAAAAGGTATCTTGTCATCTTGAAGAATATTCTAGTCCTTCACTGATGAGACTGGGGATGGATTAAGGATGAAAGACAATATTCTGCTCACCAATTCTATGAAATCTTATACTATGTCAGATCTTTGTTACTTTCCTTTTCATATTTTTCATCTCATTCACATCCTATGGAGGAATATCAGAAAAACTTCAGATAGATGAACAAAAAAAGAGACAATATTCCAATGCAGTTTATCTATCTACCTGTCTTACAAACCATCTGAGAGCTTGTCTAGATTTCATCTCTAATCATTAAATTTAAACCCAGAAAGGGACAGTCACAAGCTCGGCCTATGTTGAATACTTTACACAGGAGCATATACATTAGAGGTCTTTTGTACATAGGATGTAAATCCAAACCTAAGTTTAGAGTTCTATTAATGATTTTATTATTTTCTCCCTTCGTAATAAAGCCCATTTAGCTGAAAGAGCCATAACAGCATCCCACTTCAGGGAAATGTACTCCTATAATTAGTAGGAGGAAAATCCGGTACTTAAGGATAATTTGCAAGATAAAAAGTTCATGTGAAAGGAATCTTTCTTTGCTACTAACTGAACAGTTGCCCATTCTGTTGAGAGACAAAAAAAGTTATTTTGGAATTTTATATTAATGTAATATGAAATACATGAAAAACAAACATCAGAAATATTTTATTCCTTGATCAGGAACAAGTTCTGAGACAAGAACTTCTTCTAGAGAAGAACACACGTGTTAAATCGACCTCTCAGAAACATGTCACTCAAAAAATATTCAGTAAGTACATAGATATTGAGACAAATCATTAAATCAATAAAAATTTTAGACTTAAATATCATGTGCTCTACTACCTTAACAACAAAAACCTCAAACCACCTCATTTTTTCTAACAAATGGAAGCTGAGGCCCTGAAATCATCCCATGCTGAGCAAAAGGAAGCTGAATTTTTTTAAAATATCATGGAACTCTTAAAAAATTACAAAGACAGAAAGAAAATCTAGGCAATATACACTCATTAACTACTTAAGCAGCTATTTGCAAAGCATGTTTAAATCTTTGGAGGAACTACTGGAAAAATATGCAAAGTATTACTATTAGAAGATGTTAAAACAGATGTTCCCCAACAATTTGTCACAAAAATTTAAAATATTTTATAAAGTTCATTTATTTTTTCAACAGTCTTTGAAGTAAAGAACGACATTTTTTAAGAGCTGTGATTAATAGGCACACTGTTTTATTTGGATTGTTTTGTAAATCATGTGGGGCTTTTTTCTGTTCCCGTAATGTGACAGCTTAACTCCTCTCTTATGTCAGAACAAACTGAAAAAAAATCCATAAACAAAGAAAACTCTCTTAGGACTTGTAAATCACAAAGAATATGCTGGCATGATGCACATCAGAAAAAACCTTTAGGTGATTTCACACATGCTTTCTGTTCCAAAGCCTGGTGACTGGAATTATATTACTTCATTGGAAGTAAGGATCTTACATCTAGTTTACACAAAACTTATATTAAATATTGCAATGTGATTATGCTGGACATATCTAACTGAACATGATACATGTACAATACATTGTGAATTAATCACCACCTCCTCCTGTGTTGGCCACTGGCATTTCCCAAGCAATTAACTAACTTTCAGTGGTTTGTTAAGTTTGGAGAGCCAGTCCTCCTGGCATGTCTAGTCCAGAGGCAGTATGGGAAGTTTTCTGAACCACCACTGATACCTTGCTGCACCATCCACACTGGATATGTTTATAATTATTGAAAGAAATTCCTTCCTCTTGATCATTTGCCCTGTTGGTGAACACCAATATGGAATAGCCATTAGCACTAGAACTAGATGAATTTTTATTTCACAGATTTCCTGATGCCAACAAGAAAAGTTATTTGTCCCATACAGGAACTGAAGGGAAAGTGCTTCAAAAAACCCATTTATCGTTATTTTTTTTTAATAAATGCCTTGGTTTTTCTTTTTTTTACCATCCAAAATTGTTTTAACTGTTGAAAAACCCCACAATTTTTTTTCCAAAATACTGAGTCTCGAAACTTAAACTTTTATATCAATATATAGTTGAATTTAGTGTGTCTCAAAATTGTCATATATTGTCCCTAAACATGACATAAACATGCCATTTATTCACAGACCTCTAGCTAACAAGGAGTTAAGTAGATACAATCAATTATATATAAAAATTGCTCTAATTACCAGTATTACTAAAATTTGTGGTAAATCTAGTAACTTTTCCATCCCCAGTTGCCCTAATTTGTAAAAGAGCAAATATTTATTTTCATCAGTAACATAAAACAGCTTAGCTATATCTTGACAGAATTACTTGAGAGTTTTCTTATCCTTTCATGAGTCCTCTTTGCAATACTTTCCCTAAAGTGTCTGAAGAGCATACTGACTCTTCTATTGTGAGAGTGGAACAGCAAGGCAGTCTGAAAAATCACCAGAGAATTTTGTATTTGCCTTCCTTTTGTCAGCAGAAGTCCTGGGTCCTGAACAGTGATGGTGAATCAAAATTTTTGTCTGCTGTTCTGCAAACAGAAGAAAGAGAACAACACTTTTAATGACCTACTGGTAAGTCAGTTGAGGTCACAATATCAATTAACAAAATAGTTAACACCTGCGAGTGGCTAATTCAATGACCAACAGTACAGAAAAGCCTGAAAATTTTTATTTGCAGAAATATTCATAGAGCTATACAAATTAATTTATTTAGGCAGGCCCCTATGAAAGTGTTAAGTGTTCAAAAGTTGGAAATCTGTGAGAGGAAAAAAGTCTCCAAGTGCATTTCATGCTCATGTACTGTTATGAATTCAGAGTACACTAATCTGGAAAACATGTCTAAAAACCCAAAGGGGATGGCTACACTCATATGTGCCTGCCTCTGTGTGAAAGTTCATTGACATTATGGAGGAACATAAGAAGACCCAGAATGTGCTTAGATGCTCTATTGTTCAGCATCCAGTGGAAATTTTAAGGGTCCACTAAAGGCCCTGAAGGATTGAGTTTACTCTTTCAAGTACCTACTATAAAATACCTACACTGGGGATCCCAAGCCAACTGCTGACAGATTATACCCTGGAAACTGAGATGCTTAAACAATGACACCATTTCAGTGATTTTAGGAATAACCATACAATTGTTGCTGTGCTTGGCTTCTTTAATTCTACAATTATTTCATAAAGGATAAAAATGTATATTTAAAAAATATACATGGATGAAAAGTGCCACTAAGAGAGATCTTCCCCTGTGTCAATGTAAAATATATCATAAATTGTATTCTTTTTATTTGGGGACTAGTTACCTTCTAAAATACACTTTTCTAAAAATTCCGTAAGTGTTTTAAATGAATATTTGCATGCTCCAGTTTATTCTGTACATCTGGGATCTCTTTAATCAGTCATTTTTTTATGAGACCATGTGGAGAAATGATAGTCTTGTTCAACAACATTGCATTAAAAAGAATGCATATGTTTGCTTCATGAAAGGAATTAGAAGAGCCTAGGGATGCTGGAGTTGACTGCATGATCTGGTTACTTGAGGTTTAACAATTCCTGCTATTCACAGCTGTCAGTGGTGCATGTAAGTGTTATATTTCCCCTTGTTTTCCAACTCTTTGTACTTTTTATAAGATTAATACTGGTTAAAGGATTTTGTAAGACGTACAGCTGGTAATCAACTATCTGTGTTTAAAGAAGTTTTAAAATGTACCAGATATTCAAATCCCTTTAATTCTTCATTTGCATAACAATTGCTTTTTATATTTTCCCTAGGAAGTTTAAAACTGTAATGTAAGAAAAGGAGAAAGTTTCATTTTCTAATTAAAAATTTCTATTCACTTCAATGGTAAATCTGAGCCTGGACCAACAAGAATTAGCTGTTGCTTAGGGTGTGAGGAAACTGCCCAAGCAACTCCAACAACTGTAGCCTCAAAATATGATCCGGTCTTGAAAACTTTTTGCTGTTTCCTAACCCTGAAGATCAGCATCAACACCCTATTGCCAAAGACCCAACAGGAAAGGGAAAGATAGAGGGACCTGCATGAGAAGCAGAGACCAGAGCACAACAGAACCTTCAGCATTTTTTCTCTCAGTATCAGTTTGAGGGCAAAAAGGAAATAACAGAAATTTCAGCCAGCATTCACCAACAGACTTCCTCCTCCAAATTGTTAAACCTCACTCTAGGATGGATGAAAGGATAGATGAATGAATGGATGGACGAATAGATAGATATTTTTTCCAAACAGAAATCTCTAGTAGAAACATCAAAAATCTAGTTAAGCTCTAATTCCATGGCAAGTTCAGAAGTGACAACAGCTTTATTTAATTTTCTCTGTTGTCTGGCATGAAATTCTGACAATGAGTTTGAATTGCAGGATAACAAGTTTTGGAGCTATGGACTCCTTTCTAGTGTTCCATATTATGTTCAAGAAGAACAGTGGTTTTGCTTTTAAAAAGATAAGTTTTAACTCATGTAATTGGGAAGATCATTGCATTTTCACATCAGATTCATGTTTCAAATGCTATAACTGCCAATGTTTGTGGAGCCTGAACCATGTGACTTTTCCCATTTGAGTATTAAGTCGTTCACAGAACTCAGCAAATAAACCCTTTGTAGCAAAACAATAGCATATTTTTATATTTTCTCCTAAAACTAACAAGAAGAATTAGGAGGAAAAATTGTGTAACTGTTCCCAATGCTTTCCATTTAACATGGTGATATTTCCAGCTTTTTCCACTGTTGAAAAAATTACCTAAGAAAAAAAGATTTCCTATGAGTAACATCTCATTAAAATGAGATCTCCTTGAAAATTTCTCCTGTCTTTCACAAATTAGGAAAAAATTAAAAAAAAAAAAAAAAAGAATAAGAAAATTACCAGAGCTGAAGAAAATCCCAAATTAAAAGAGCCAGACTCCATTAGACGAGCAAGAGATTTGAGTTCTGAAAGTCATCACACCAACAAGGACTCACAAATATCCCCACGTGGAGTAGTTAGAGTACAGTGCTGGAAATGGATCTTACATCACCCAGCAAGAGCTATATTAAATCAACAGCATTTGCAGTGAGGATGGAACACTGGAAGTGTCACTTTATGCTTTTGTTCATTTGGTGTCCACTCTAACATCACCAATTCTCCAGTTATATTGTAAGTACAATATTGTTTATGTAAGCATTAGTTTCTCTAACAAGTGTTCTGATGTAGACTCACAGAACAGTCTGAGTTGGAAGGGACCCACAAGAATCATTGAATCCAGCTCTTAAATGAATGACTCATACAGGGAACAAACCCACAGCCTTGGTGTTGTTAGTACCATGCTCTGAATAATTGAGCTAATCTCAGGATGCAAGTAGAGTAGCACAAAATATCATGAAGGGCTATTGAAGAGCATATTTTGTGTTTTCTTCATTTACTCCTATAAACACAGAAATTAGAGCCAGCTGCCAGATTAGCTGAAATTAAAAGGATGCATATCACTTTTATATTACAAATGAAACCAGTTTATTTTTTAAAGAAAGAAAGAAGCAGCAAGTTATTCCTTGAAGACTTTGTGGAAGATTTATTGCAAATGCACAAATCAAATTCATTTCATGCAACCACAGCTGAGATGCAGTATTGTTTCATTTCTCATACAGCTAATTCTGGCAGACAGTAATTATCCACCCCAAACCTACATGTGTCTTTAATTATCTCTTTGTCTCTAAAGCTGATATGATTGCCAGTAATAAAACTCAAACTAAAACATTTTAAATATATTTCATTATTATTATTAGGTATAACACAGTTTTCCTTTAAATCTCATGTTTAAAAAAACTATTCTACTATTCTTACGAGTTATTCTGGGATTTTCTTTCTTATTTTGATTTTTTCTCTTAAGAAAATCCCAATTTGTAATCTTTTGTGAGACCATATGCACTTTTAACATGATAACAATAAAATGCACGACTGATTGAAATCATTGAAGACAAAATTAAACAAAGCAAGTGCAGATTGACTCAGCTGCCTTTGGCTGGGATGCTGTCACCTCTGCATGTAGCTGCCTCATTGAGAAAATATTTGCCAGTATATTCTGGCAATAGCAGTAGAGTACACACCAGCACTAGCTGTATTCTGGCAATGAGGTAATTTTTTCAAAGCACTTATCTTCAAGCTATCAAAGAGGCTATGCCGGCAGCAGTGCCTTCCTTCCCTGGCTTTGTCAAGGCTCTCTAGCCATCTGTGCTCTGGAGTTTTCTCATATTCCTGTTCCAAAGACCTTAAATAATCCTACTCTCTTCACACGACTTGTCCATCTCCTGGTGCCTTCCAGCACTGCGTTCTTCCGTCCCTAGCAGGTGTTTGTCCAAGCGGCAGCACGACAGTGGCGTGGGGAGCTCTGGAAGAGGAATGCCGCAGGAAAAGCAGCCCTGGCAGAGGAATGCCGCAGGAAAAGCAGCCCTGGCAGAGGAATGCAGCAGGGCTGCTCCCTGCGGCAGGAAAAGGCTTCCCTGCCCCGCGGCACCTGCCCGGGCTGCGCTGCGCTGGCTGCGAGACATCGGTCTCTGGTGCTCCCTGGAGGTGCCTCCGGGAAGTTTCAGAGAACTCTCTGTGCAAGGGAGGGTGAAACACAATCCCCAATGGTCTACAAGCCTGTCAATGATTTTATGACCAGTTTGCAAGAGAGAGTTGTCTGGCTTCCCAAACTGTTAGGATCATACCGTAATTCTGGCGAGTAACAGTAGCTCCGGATTTTTGATTCCTTTCTCTTATGACCCGGCGTAAAAGTTTAGCTTTAGTACAAAGAGTGCAGGACACTTACTTTATGTCCCCCACCACCAGTTACAGTCAGATTGTGTTTCTCCCATGGGCTATCCCATGGAGTTTGTCCCTTGAGTTCCCTACAGTCATAGGGAAAAACAGATCCTGTCTGATTCCTGCTTTGAGATTCTCAAGTGTCACTAGCTAATGGGAAGCTATTCCTTCAGAGTCCAACCTATCCCTCATCTGCCCAGCCACACTTCCAGCTGAGCTAGGAAGCATTTCTCTTATCAATCTATAGGAAATAATAAAAAGGGTGAAGAAATGGTCATAGCTGTACTTTCTAATGGGGAGATGGGTTAAGGGCTCTTTTCTGACTTTGTCCAGTTCCCTGAGATGATGCTAGCCAGCTATCTACAGATTTTTGTTTGACATGAGATGTGGAGCAAAATATGCAGAAAGCAGACCTTCCATATTCCAGAATACTTCCTTTTGTGATGAAAAGAAGGATAACAAACATCCTTTGATTTTACGTCTTGATGCTATCCATCCACCAATTGTTTCTCTCTGGAAACACTGTATAGCTGTAAGGATTTCCAAATTTGAACAGTATCCTCTCACCAGGTCATATCTAAGCTTGTCCCTGAAGCAGATATAGTATTTTGAATATTTGATTTATCCTGGCTTGAGTCATAACATTTAAGTTTGTCCTCCTTCTCTTGATGCCTGCCAAGGCTTTTCTCTTGCTTAGAACCAGGTTTTCTGTTTCTCCACTCATTGTTACTGGTCTGCTGCTTTCCATCTCTTTTACTCTTTCACATCTCTTTAGGACATTTCTATAGCTCTGGAAAACTTCTTGATTTTCTATGACTCTCTTAACAATCTCCTTGGCAAGCTGCTCTGAGATTCCTGATCTCTTCCTGTGTTCTGGCTTTTGATTATTTCTGGCATGGGATGGGAGGAATGACCTTCTCTCCTCAGTTTTGCCTAGCATTTTTGAAAGGGAAAATACGAAAGAAGCAAGCATCTTTAAACAAAGCTCTTTACATCATTTGGTGCTAGACTTTTTCCCCCTGTTGACTTTCATATGTCCCTGACATTGAAAAAGGGAAAGGAAAGAAAGGGACTTAACTTTCCTCTGGTTCTTTTCTGTTTCCTCAAGTACATTTCTACATGAAAATTTAATTTTTCCTGTTACCTACTGGTGTATCCTTAATGGCACAATCATAGTTAATTACTTAGAGCAGCCAATGTCCCTGCTCTGGTCTAAGCTCAGAAGACAAGTTTTTCTGGCATATATGACATGCGTCACCTGTGCACTCTGTGTTACCAGAATGAAAAAAAATTGTGGCAAAAGCTAAGAGGACAGAAAGAGAGGAAAAAAGCATCAACTTCAACTTTCTGTAGACAGTTCTCAGTGTCAGGCTGCCAAAAATACACTCATCACCCTTTTAAGTGATGAAAGAAAGGCAATCTTTTTTGATTTACATCTGTGTTTTAGTTCTAAGTATTGAAATAGAATTGAGATTTAAGTTAGAAGGATGTAAAATTATATAAAAGGCTTTTCCTTCATCCATAATTTACCATGGATGTAATTTTTTTCTTAATAAAAGGAGTATAGAAGTCTCATTAGCTAGTACTAAGGTAGTTGGATTGAAGATGAATCAATGGTCTTAAAATAGACAAATGTGACAAAAAAAAGAGATAAATTATTATTTTGATACCATATATGTATGCAGTAACCAACATGAGATACATCTACACTCTGTTCCAAGTATTTTTGTTTCCACAGGAGAAAGTTCAAGGTAGAGAGCAGGATTACACAATGTTATATAGCATGATCACAGCCCTCAACTTCAGGAGAGCAGACTTTGGCCTCTTCAGGGGTCTCCTTGGAGAAATATCATGTGATACTGTCCTGGAGAGAAGAGCAGTCCAGGAGAGCTGGTTGTTTTTGGGGATCACCTCTTCCAAGCTCAAGGATGGATCATCCTCGTGTAGGAAATCAAGAAAAGGCAGTTTGCTGGAGTCCTGCATGGATGAACAAGAACATCCTGACAAAATGGAGGTATAAAACAAAATTATAGAGGAGGTGGAAGCAAGAACAGGTGGAACAGGAGGAATATAAAAACAGTCTGAGCATGCAGAGATGGGCAAGACAGTGCATGTTCTGAGCACTGGCCTTCCCTGCAAAGGAGCAAATGAACATATAGGGGTGAGTCCAGTAAAAGGACATTTATAGGAATATAAATATGTGATTTTGTGGGTTGTCCTGTGTAGGGCAGGGGTTGGACTTGATATCCTTTTGTGTCCCTTCCAGCTCAGGAAATTCTATGATTCTATGACTAAGGTACAAGGTGAGGCTGAGAGCTTGTGCTGTTTAGCCTGTAGAAAAGAAGGCTCAGAAGGATCTTGGAAGTATAAGTAAATATCCAATGAGAGGGAATAAAAATGTCATAGCCAGAATCTTGAGTGATGTGTAGTGAAAGGACAAGAAGAAGCGGGAACAAACAGAAACAAAGAAATTCCATTTAGACTTAGAAAAAGGGTAGGGTTTTTGTGTGGGTTTTTTTTTATTGTAAATGTGCTTGAACATTTATAAGAACCTATTCCAACAGAGACATATTGTAAATTCTTAGTGTTTGGAAATAATCAAAACCTGGCTGGACACACTCATGAGCACTCTGGTCTAGCTGACCATGCTTTAAGCAGGTGTTTGTATTAGAGGACCTCCAGAGATCCCATCCAACCTCAACTATTCCTTGGTTCTGTGATTCTGTTTATAAGACTATGTCCCTGTTTTTACAAATGAAAATTTTAAACCTTTCAGTCCATTTTAATCTTGGAAATGTAAAAGATTTCTAATACTCTCAAAAACTAAAAATTCATGGCCAGCTGAGAGTAACCACTGAGAAAAAAGGTAGAACTGTAAAGTAAATGTTCTCACCAGCACTTCTAACTGGGATATTATGCTTTCGTTTTTAAATACATATCTGGCAAATGTGAGATCCTGGATACCCTGGAAGCCGTATAAGCAATATTTCTTTAGGAACACATGATGGCAACTTAGGTTAAACCCTCATAATTGAACTAAAAGCAGTTAAAAAAAGGAAACTATGCTATATTTAATTTATATTTTATTTTTGCAAACATATTAGTTTTAGCTGTAAGGCTTTCTTTCCTACAATGTAGACCAGGCAATAAAATATTAAGTGGCAAAAAAAAAAAAAATCCAAGTTAGAATTGATTCAGGATCTCCTTAAATCTAATCTTAACTGAAATTTAAAAATAACATATTAAGTATCATGTTCCTGAACATTAAACCAGATTATCTTGGAAAGAATGTTCAGCTCAGTTCAGTCAGAATAGAATAGAGTAAAATAGAATAGATTATTTCAGCTGGAAGAAACCTACAGAAATCTTCAAGTCTAAATGTCTATGTTTTTTGAAAAATAAGTAACTCTATATACTGATCTGGCAACTTTTTCAGTTAAAAGAATACAGTCTCCACAAAATAAATATTATAATGTAGGAGGATATATGCCAAAATTCAGACATAGAAAATAAAAAAAGCTTCAACAGCGAAATATTGCTCAATGAAGATTTCCTAGGTTTTTTCTGCAGGGGTATAAAAAAATATTAATCACACAGAGTATGAAAAATTTCCCCATGTGAAATATAACATCCTTTAAGAATTGCATTCTTCCTTTGTAAAAAACCACATGTAGATGCAACTTTTAGAGACCCAGCTTAGAGTGTAGATGAGGCACTTAGGGACATGGTTTAATGGTGGACTTGGCAATGTCAGGTATGTGGTTGGACTCAATGATCTTAAAGATATTTTTCAGCTTCAATATTTTTATGATTTGTATTTTCTTATAGCTCTGTATTGTCAGCTATTTATCATCAGTTTTGTAGAAGTATTTGCACACACATTTTACATTATTCAACTAAGAAAAAAAAATATAATTTAGAAACAAGATTCAACATCTAACATACTAAATTCTGATTAACTTAGGTGAGGTGCAGAGATACACTTGTAGATGTGGACTGTGAGGAACCTGCAGCAGATGCTCTGTCACTTTCATGTTTGTGTTATGCTGCTAAGTTTGGAAAGCAAGAGTTTGAAAATCAGGGAGTTAGTTTCTGGAAGATAATTCTTTTTCTTCTGATGTGATGTATTTCACATTTCATAAAAAATTTTATACCTGAGTATGTTGCCTTAAACTGCTGTAAAGGCCCTTTTTACCCAGACTGCAGAAGAACAAAATTGCAGGACTGTTTTCCTCTGTGCCTGATAAGATGGAGAGATGTGAAAATTTTAAAAGCCACAACCTTTTTGCATCACCCACATAAAGCAAACGCAAGGGTCCTAAAGGGTGGAAAGTCCCCCATAAATCTGTGCTACTCTTGGGAGATGTGCACAACAGGATAGCCCAGAGGGAAAGCTCCTGTGGTGGGGGGAAAGGGCCGGGAGCAGCAGCAGAAACAGCAGCGGAACCATCAGCAGCAGCAGCAGGAGAACCAGGAGCAGCAGAAAAACCAGGAGTAGCAGGAACAGAACCAGGAACAGCAGCAGGAGCAGCAGGAGAACCAGGAGCAGCAGAAGCAGAACCAGGAGCAGCAGCAGGAGCAGAAGCAGCAACAGCAGCAGCAGCAGGAGCAGAAGCAGCAGCAGAAGCAGAAGCGGGAGAACCAGGAGCAGAGGCAGCAGGCACTGGGCTCTCCCACGGCCTCGGGGCGGCACTCGTGCTCCGCTGCTGTGCGCTCCCGAGATTTGCGTCTCTGTTATTCCCACCCTGCAGGGCCATTTCCCATCAGAAACCAGTCCTGTTTTCAAATCTGCGTGTTTCTTAGAACTATCCCCGGAAAACTAATGGAAAACAAAAGAGCTGCGCAATATCTATGAAGTAACTCTTATGCTTGGCTCTGGCCGAGATGGAAGTGCCAAGAGAACAGCTTCCCATAGTAACTCAGAATTTCTAATTCTGCATAAGAATATTAAAATAAACATACACGCACACACACATATTACTGTTATGATTTTGTTCAGAGATAAATCTGAAGGGTCAGCCTCCTTTTTATTAAAAATGCTCTTACTCTAATCCATAGGTGTGGGGATGGGAGGGAGGAAATAAGCAAATTATTATGTGTTTTAGTTTCTTGGAAAAAATTCCTAAGATAAGGTTTCCTAGATTTTTAAATATATTTTACATTGGCATATGTATGTATGCTTTTATGTTTGTATGTATGTATTCTATTCATGCAAAACCCCCAAATCTGGTAAGATTTCTTTGAGAATTTTTCTGCATTTAACAGATGTGACTCTTTTTTCTGTGTCAGACTGATTTTGTAACCAAGACACTGTTTTTTTACTAAAAGCTATGACAACAAAATCACTCATCTATTTAAGAACCAGATAATTTTTCTTAAATCAAAGAATACTTGGTTTGCCAGGTAATGTCTAATAAGAGGGAAGTAGATATTGTGCTTTATTTTGTTCATAAACTAAATCTGAAATAAAAAAAAATTCTGAAGTCCAAACCACCTTTAGCACATACAACTGTCCTTACCATATTTTTATAATGGGATGAACGAGGAAAAAAGTGTTCTTTTCTCTTTATTACTTGCAGAGGAAGGGGTTTTTTTAAATATGAATTTAGGCAGAATGAAGTACTTCAAATTCTTTATTAATATATAGATTTTCATTTAAAATATCAAGCAATCTTGCTGCCTCTGGAGGATGCCTTTTACCCGCAAATTTTCATTTGATTATTCTTAAAGGAAGCAGTGGTCAATTTTGATCAACTGCCTTATTTTCCAAAAGTGTTTATTTTGATCTTGTTTATTTGAGAAGATCTTTTGAAGATTTGTGTGATGTGGGTTCTTAGTGAAAATTAAACTTGCAATGCAAAACTGTTAAGCTGTTAGCAAGAAGTCATACCTGAACACAGTACCTGTTAGATAGTAATGTTCTATTTTACCCTGCTGAACAGTGACAGGCTGTTTGATGATTACAGATGGGGTGAAGATGAAGACTCCTTTTGACTAAGCATGAAAGACTAGCAGTAATCTTCCTCCAGAGTGCTCAGAGTCCTGATGTCTTCCTGTGGAAAATAACACCGAATCAGTGTAGTGAAGCTGGATGGCAGCTGATCCAGGAAAGTGTATAATGATGTATTTAGAAAAGCAGGTCTGGTAATTGAAAATAACCTGGACAGGACTGTATGTAATAGTGGGACATCTCAAAAACAACTCAGAGCTGGCATTACAGCCCGAAGGCTTTACAAACCACAGACCAGAAGCTTTAGGCAACCTTGATGATATTCCAAGATAAGAAAGGTTGTAAGCTATGTCCCTCAACAGGCCCCCATGAAGTGCAAGTGCATGAATCACGGGGTGCAGAAGAGAGTTAATAATTTTATCTTCATTAATGTGTAGATGATAACATTATTAAAATTTAATACATTTCTAATTTAGAGCCTTGTATGATAGATGAATGCAACAGTATTTTTTCATAAGACTTAAGACTAAGGAAGAAGAAATGCCAGGTGACCAAAAAAACTCTAAGGATTTTTATTCCTACCTGAACAAAAATGGCTGTGAGTAAAGAGCATACCGAATGGGTATCTGCTTGTTCCAACTGAAAAGTAATAGTAAAATATTGATCTTTTCAAACAACCCTTTCAGAAATAGAATTCTATTGCATTAATAAAAAACTGGCATATTACTCTTGCAACAAAAGACTGTCAATTAAACAAATTCTAAAAATTAAAATCAGGAGAACAGAGGCATGGTCAGACAAAGGGGTATTCAGGAAATCCTAGGAGGTGATGTGCTCGAAATAGTCCCTATCTCTCTCTCCCGAAGGCAATAAGAGAGAATGTTGTGGAAAAGACTGTTATTAAAAAGGAATAATTTCCACCCTTTTTGAAGGCAATATTTGACATCTGTACCAGAAGGGGCTCCAACACAACTCTTTACTGCTGCTATATCTGCATCATACCCCTCTCCAATAACATGCTCCACAGAAGTCTCTAAACAGTCCATGGCCTTCTGCAGGGATGGAGATGAAGCCCATGCTACCTTCTCAGTTTTCTTTGAGGACCTGCCAGGCCTTCTCTGGGCAAGAGCTCTTTTCTTCATATGGACTGTAGTTCTGTAGTTTCTAAGGGAAATGATGATTATAAGCTGAAGAACATGCTGGACATAGTTTTCATGTTAACAAGGATGAAAATGTTTCTGCTCAGAGTTTTGGAATGTTGTTGCCCTCCTTCTCCTCTGGGGCGGCTTTTTTTTCACAAGTGTCTTATCCAGAAGGGTCTGGACAGACTAGAAAGAAATGAAGTGCTGCTGTTCTCTTGGCAACACTTGTTACAGGCATGGAGGGCAAACAAGAATCAGTCAAGCCCTCTGAGTGCTGTGTCGTCTTCCAGTTTACATAACAAAGCAAAACATCTTTTTTTTTTTATTTCTATTCAGTTTTATGATACAGAAAAATTTGCACAAAGTTTAATGCAAATTTTACCATTCGCATTGCAGAACTGTTCAACGAAACACTCCATACTTCCTCAAAGCTTTATACAATTTGAGCCATCTCTGGCTTGATTTAAATATTTACCTCTTGAAGGTTCAGCTTTATTTAATATTACATTTATTAATGCATCTTTGAGCTAATACATCTTTCTTATTGTTTTAGTTAAAGTCTTGGTATCTTCCACTATTATAAACATTTTTGTTGTGCAATGTCTGAATATTTCCACTTATTTTGTGCAGTGAGCCTGAATTAAAGGACGGGGGTAGGAGAAGTTTGTGACCAGATAGCAAGTCAGGGAAAATGTAGGAGAGCAAGCACCATGACTGAGGATTTCATGCAGAAACTGAAGATTTTGAAAATGTTAAATTCTTCACATTTGACAGCTGCTTGAAAATGTAGCATTAATCTTAAGTACAGATCACAGCTTTTCTAAGTATTGCAGCAGACAGCGTATACCCAGCAGAGCACAGTTTTGTGTCTTGTGCAAAAGTGACGAGAACAGAGCACATTCAGGGTGATCAAAGTCCTCCTTCACAGTGTGCACAGCACTGATGCTCAAACTGCAGTCTGCTTACATGGGCCTGGTTGCTTTGGTAGGTCTTGACCTTCCCAGATCTCCAGATCTCATGGATGACAGTTAGAGGTTCAGTTATGAAAACTATACTGTCTGTGACACTTCAATGACCACCCATATCCCCTTCACAGTCATGGATGGATGAACACTCATTTATTGTTGTCTGGGCAGACAGCAACATGACCAGAGCTTTTGGCTTTTTCTCATGAAGGTATTTCTGTTATTGACCCTGTAATTTTTTTGGTTTTGGGGACAAATTCCTTTCTCTTTTTAAGTTCATGACAAAAATGTGTTATGTAGATATGGCATTCTCTGACAATTCTCCAGCTGGAGCTGGACACGTCTCTCCCTCAAAGCCTCAGGATCTCCAGAAGGCTCCCAAAAGTAGCAGAAAGCAGCAGAATGGCTGCACCACTAGTTGTATTTCTTAACATCAAGAAGGGAAATTCCTCTCTTATCACTTCATTAGAATAATCTTAACTAGTCAAAGTGATCTATACACAGATACAGATGTCTAGTGAGCAAGAAGAGTGCTAGAGAACTGTGCTTGGGACACAGACACATGAATTTTTAGCCCCCCCCCCTTTTTTTTTTTTTTTTTCAAAATCAGACCCACAGAAGTCGGGAAGAAAGCCAAACATGAAAATCTTCTTGGTGGGAAAACCACTTTCCCTCATACATTTCCCTCTACCAACACACCCTCTGACTGCTTTCCCACACAGACTGGTGGATAGAACTCCAGCTCTATGCAAACACATTTCCTTGCAGAACACCGTGGTCTCAACACTCACCTGAGTGACTGATTCTTGAGAAGAGGATTAACACTGCAATACCACACAGCTGTGACAAGTTACAGTAATTCCTATTTGTTGAGCCAGCAAACCTGCAGCATCTCCTCATGTCTCCAAGCACTGTCTTGTGGACTGCCATGGTTTGCACTGGCTCTGTTAAGGCATGTGCCTCAAGAACAGCATGTTCAGCCAAGGCACCCTTTTAAAAACAGGCTCATAGCTAAATGGATTTGAATGGAATCTTACCAAAGAGACAGAAGGGTATCATCAGAGATCCTCTAACACGGGAGGGTTTAAAAACTCCGATTTTTGTGAAATGAAGCAGCTGTTTCTGTCCTAGGTTGCCATTAAACTCCGCAAAAAATATTACTAGCTACCAGTTGACACACTTCTTGAGATAGAGAAAAGGAAAGACTAAATAAGTTCCTTATTAAAAGTAGTTTCATTATTTTCTTTTTAAATGCCGTTTTTGCATTTCTAATCAAAGACTGGAACTCACTGGTTTCTGCAACACTCTTGCCAAATGCATCCTTTTAGGCAATAAATGACCTGGAAATATTTGCACAGAAACTCAGATAAAATTTCAAGGAAGCAAAGAACCAAAATAAATGTTAAGCTTCCAACAAAACCAACACAGTTAATTTCCTCTGCTTCCTCCTTATAAAGGTAGCTTTATGGTTTTTTTGAGATTGAGAAAAAAAAAACCTGTTGTCTTGTCTAAAGTCCTAATCTGTTCAGGACCTTTTTACTACTCATCTAATCTGAATGTTGTCAGCAGTTCCCTCATCTTGGCACTATTTGTAATGTCAAGCATGTGAGGGTATAGAGACTTTCAAAATTAAAACTGCAGCTGTGCTGATTTGAAATACGACTAAAACAGCCTATAGCATCATATGTTAGTTTAACATGTTTTTTTTTATTGCTATGAACTTTTTGATATATATTTCTGTTACTTTTATCTTAAGTAACAGACACGCACATCAGGACCAATCCCGAAAACTCTCCCAGGCTGGCACAACTCCACAAGCCAGAGGTTTATGAATCACTTTTCATCTGATGGTGCTAATTCTTCTTTGTAGGCTGCCTTCAGCATTTCCCATGAGAACTCAACAAATTTGAAAAATAGTTTTCAGGTATATTGCAAAATAAATGCATACAGAAAAAAGAATTTTGCTTCCAAACTTGGGACCTCAGGCCTATCAACTCTACTAGTCTATTTCAACCTGCGTGGTTGTGGGCAAAGCACAGATTTGGGGACTTTTGCTGCAGTGCCAATGAACACAAATCTCTGCTTACCAAGTCTGTGTTGAGGAAAAGAACACACACAAAAAAAAATCCTTCATAAAACGCCCCACTCCACTCTGTTCCCAGTCTGTATTTTCCTTCCTTCTGCTCTGGATTATATTAAATCCATAAAGATCCATCCAGTGAGATGATGAGCCTCAGTCCCTCCCAGGTACCTCCACCAGTCTGAGCTGCTCACAGGATCCACAGTGTCCATACCCCCTTCAGCATGGAATATCTCCTGCTCCAAGAGTGCATCTCTGGTCCCCAGGGGTTGCAGTAGTCCTTCTAAAATATTTTTGAATGGCAGCACTTGATCAAAACTTTAGTTTAACCACCTTCTGCGTTAAACTAAAGTTTTAATCACAGGTGGGTTTTACCACTGTTGACAACACTTCTTTCAGAGTCAGCTGGAAGAAGCTGTGAATGTCACAGTGTACTTCATGATCTCCTCACACAGGTCACTACATCCCTCTGAGACATAATGCAACTTATGTCTACTACCATGCCAACAATAAATTCAGATTAAATTAGTATGTGCTGAAAAATAAAATGGTAACTTTTGACAAAATGTTGTGAGAACAGCACTGAATTGTTACCAGCTCTGATATTTATGTCATGCTCTTATGCTTCACACTGCCAAATATTTCTCATCAAAAGAATCATTTTAACTAGTTATCTAGACATTTACATTTGGAGGGTTTATTTAAAAAGTACTTTTGTCAATTAACAGATATCAATCTTACCTCAATTCTGGTTAGTAATTTGCAATCATGTATCTTTGAATCATTAGCCAAAACAAAGAACTCAGGGTAGAAATAGTATTTTCTTCCTTTTTTTTTTGTTTTCAAACAGAAAAAGCACAAAAATTAAAAACCTGGCATTTTCTCAAAAAAGCTAAGTAACAATTACAAAGGTCTCAGCCCTCTAAGCAGGAGTTTGCATAATTGGCATTGAAATGACTTTGAATACGTAAGGCATTGAGTCCAAGACAATGGCTTCCAATGCTGTTGAGAAGTTCATGTTTGTACACATGCTTTCTATCTCTCCCATGATCCTGAGATCCAGGGTTGGTTCAAATAATACTCTTGGAAAAATTGCGGGGATTTTCAGAAAGTCAAGGGCTTATTAAGCTTATAGCAGTTTTTGAGTCGTTATCGTCACCCACTAATGAAAAACTGCCCTTACAATTATTCTTTTTCATGAAGTTAGGAAAAAGGACTTATTCCCCAAGAAGGCAACAGGTTTACCTAAACACACCAAATGGGAAGAAGTAAAGGAGAGCTCATCTATAAGGCTAGCTTTTAAAAATAAAATAGTATCTTTGTGTTCACATTTACAAGGAAAGTACTGCCCAGATTCATCCAAGTGTCTAATCTTCAACTAATTATCTAAATGTGTCATATCCTTCCCTGTATGGCACATAACTTCAAACAATTCTACACATACAGCTGTGCATAGCGTGTGAGATCTCCTCCTTTCCTCTTAAGATCTGTGTCCTGTGCAACTGCTATTTTTTAGTTCAATACATACACCATATCATGTCTTACTGCTGCTGTTAAACAGTTGTCAAAGATATAAGTAAAACACATTTTAGACGTGCTTTGGTCTGAAGGTTTAAAGTTAAATAATATCTAACCATGGAGAGACTTACTAACAGTGCTTGTGAGCCTGTGCTTCTGATTGCATCTGATAACTTCCAAGAGGGTTAAGGGTTTCAGGATTCTTGCTACCTTAAGATCATACTGTTCTTCAGCTTGGGATGAAAATTTTGGAATATGTCTGGTTTTATCTTTATCTGCATCTGACTGACTACCAGTGTGAATTTTCTCCAAAAAATGGGAGAATATTTTAGAACCCCAGAGTAGTCTATATTTTTACAGATTTGTGCCTGCTCAAACTCATGGTAATTCATGAAAGTTTCTATGCCTTCTGGGAGCTCATCAACAAGATGAACATAGTGGTGTCTGATATCTTCACCTCAGCAAGATCTACAAATTCAGCTGCAAGATCTAACAAAGCGCCTGCACTTAGATGTCAGTCTCAGTTCCACTCTGAAGATTAATACAACATAGCAGTTCACTACAGAGTATGCATTTGTTCCTGAGGTGCTGTCATTTATAAACTGCTAAACACAGATGCATTTCCATCCATTTCAGTTTCAGTGACTACACAAGGATCTCAGTGAGCATAGAGGAGGACAGGGGCTGGTGGCAATTGTTGAGGAGCAGGCACAGGGCAGGTAGCTCTGTGTGCAGTCACTGCCAGCTGCAGGTTGAGCTCGTGTGGTGACAGCCCCAGGCAAGAGGCCATGAACTGCTCACCCTTTACACAACAAATGTCATGGGGACTGCAGCCTGGCCAGGGGACCAGAGACTCAGCAGGAACCAATGACCCACCATCACACCCAGGCTTTTGTGGACTTTGCCTGTGAGGGTATGAAAGCCCAGGGCTTCCTTTGTTCAAGGTCACTTCCGGGAGGCACCAGCTCAAGCTGTTATTTTGTTATTTAATTGTTCCACCATGATTAAATCGTTTAAAGGATCCCCATGTCTTAGGTTCTGCTCTGGGGAGCCCAAGGTCCAGCTGGTGAGGAAATCTGTTCTGACTGTGTGAGTGTGGGGTGGGTGGCCATGAAGGGCCTGGGTCCCAGCTCAGGTGGTGTGGTGTGAGTTCCTGCCAGAGTGGGTCCTGGATGGTTGGAGAGGGAAGCTTCCTTAATAGTGATGATCCCTGTGGAGTAGATGGGTGGGAACTCCACAGTATCAGGCTACCTCAGTTAAGTCAAAGAAGGCTTGTGACTCAGTCCTCAGCCATACCGTCTCAACTGTAAAGACATATTTATGCAAGAATTAAAAATTACCTGCCGTGCACTGCCCTTCTTTCTGGCCATATGCACACCTGGTCCTTCAGGGTGTTACAGAACCAGCTGTATTTCTTTAAAAAGGCACCTATGCAGCAGAGGGGGAAGACATTGGAAAATTCTTTTAATCTTAACACGATAGTGTTTCATCTCTTGCTGTGATTAATGCTTAGGTTTGTACAATACAGTGCACAGTAAATTATATAATTTTCCTAATAACTTTTATAACTAATTGTTTTGATTAATTTTCTAATTAATTGCTTTAAATAATCATAAGCACTGCAATTATCCACTCTGTCACATCCCACTGTAGCCAGCATTTAGCAAGGTTTGTGATAAGCTGCTATTGTGGGAATACAGTTTGGGAAAATTATTGAAACTCTAAGTTTTACTAAAGGAGTAGTAATCAATCCTGATATGCTTCAATGAGCTCAGACCTATAGGGAGGTTGACAAAGCCTCGGGAGAGAGCTATATTGCTGAAATTGTGCACAAGACATGCAGAATTTATGGACCATAAGGACATTTTTCAGAGCCCTGAGACAGAAAAGAAATTAACTAGGACAATTCAGCAATTGTCCTGAAACCCAATGTGGGTGAACTAATTAGCATGAAAAGTGAGAAATCAATAACCAATAGAAGACAGAATACTAATTAATGAAATAAATTATGTAATTTCTAGCCAATGAACATTAATTTGTTTGCCAAAATGTATAAATAATGAAAAGTTTTGAAAGTGTGTGTGCATGTCAGGTGAAGCTATCCCCAAGCACCCACAATGCTGAATAAAATAATGCTGACCTATCAAACTGGTTGGAGAGTTTACTTCTAAAGATCTAGATGATCTTTAAAGTTCTTTCCAACCCAAACCACTTTATGATTCCATGATATTCCACAAAAGAAATGAAAATTGGCCTGCTCTATGTTTCAAGTCCTATTCCAGATCTTAAAAATCGACCCTAGGATTCAAGACTGGTCTTGAATAATACCTTGGTGGTACAGTAGTCCAGGCTGAAATGCACACATTTTCTTCACTGTTAGCAAAGAGTCCATGAGCCTTAAATGATCTTTATTTGAAGAAGTCTTCATCTATATTTTTATCTGTTATTTGCCATTTTAACAGGGCAAAGGTAATTTTATGATAAGGTTATATGTGGCATGAAGTTCTGTTGCAGAGCTGAGCTTTCCCTCTCCTCTGTCTGTTTAGCACAATAGTAGCATTCTCAAAACTACATCAATATTTTTCAATTCTAGTATGGTAAAAAAATTTCTACTTTTTTAAGAAGGGGATTTGGAGGCTTCCCAAAAAGTATATCTGCCCTTTCTTCTTGCATCACACCTAAAATAATGGAGCTGCTCAGGGAAATAATACGAATTAATATGCTTATCTAGAATGCATGTGCTACCTACTTTCTCTCTCGCAATAACATCTGGATTTTCTTCAGAGTGCCTGGCTGTGTAACTTGGAAATACATGCCAAAACACATCCAACTCAGCTGCATATTGCAAAGCATCTGCAGCTTAGGGCTTGTGGGAATCCCTTGAATTATGGCAGACAGAGAGCAGGAGCAGGAGGGGAGGGGAAGAAAGAGTAGGCAAAACTCCAAATTCTTGTGCTGCACTGTTAGTATGAAAGAAAAAATAAAACCAAAATTAGAGTAAAAGTGAACATATATAGCCTCATTCAATTAATCAGCATTGCAGAACTGGAGTCACTTGCATACAGAAGAAACGAAATTTTGTTCATGTCATTCTGGATCTTTAAAATGCTATCATTTAGCATTCACACATAGTTATCATTACTGCATATAAAATTAAGACTGAAAAGTATTTCTTCCACATCTTTCTATCTGTTGCCAAGTTTCTTCAAATTATCACTTTGTCATTAACTGTCATGGTTTTAGTTCAAAGTCAAATATACCTTTAGGGGATAAAGATCTTTTACCCTCCCTGCTAAGATCACTGACTGCCTTTATCAACAGTTTGAAGAGAACTGATCAAAGATTTTGATTTTAAACAAACCCATGGAACTGAGATTAAACTGATTTGAATTTATAAATTCATTATGAACCAAAAAAAAAAAAAAAAGGCCAGAAAACCCATTATCTAAACTATCTTAGTAGAGCAACAAACACAACATACTTTTCCATAAAAGCCTAAAAGAGAAGCTCTAACAAGTCAAACCAATAGTTTAATATTCTGTCTCCAACACTGGCAATGGGAAATACTGCGTAATACCTGAGCCATTATCTGCTGTCCATTCATCTCATACTCCCTCAGCATCTGCAATCACTGGATCAGGGATGGTCATTCTATTTACCTATACAATTACCTATTCCTGTATTAGATTATAGCTGTGAGAGGTTATACTTGCCTATTCCTCTCATCATCTGTTTATAGACCTTTAGTCCTTGAATTTCTTTTTAACTCTCTCTAGAGAGAAAATATCTGACCACAAAATAAATCACTAGGATCAGCCTTAGAGTTAGAAATCACATGCCCTAGCCAAGAGAATATGCAGACTAGAAGACATTTATGGTAGAAAAACTGTTCACTGCTCCTGCTGAAGCCAGGCTACAGCATAACAAGCAACATGAGGCCAAAAGGAGAGAACCAAACCGTGACAGAGAAATCCTGTGGCTGCACTCCATGTCCCTGGGACTTTTCATGTACCTACCACAATACAATTAAATAAAGGACTGAAACAACTCTGGAGCAAATATCAGGAGCCCTCTTACAGTTGTGGCCCTTAGCTTCTGTAGATGGCAACCAAGTCCACTCAGAAATAGAAAGAAAACATAAAGCCTCACTGCAGTTTCTGACAAAAAAAAAAAATAAAAAGAGGACTTCAGGGGGAAAAAAATAAAACCAAACGACCCCAACTAAACCCCCAAAACTCTAATCTTTCTCAAAAAGGCCCCTTAAAGTCTGAAGGGAAGCTAAGAAACAGTTGCAAGCCAAGACATATCTTCTAACTACTACTGTTTTCTTTCTGGAACTGAATTTCTGTTTTGAAAAGTCACAGGGGTAGAACAAATCAGCCTCATTTTCAGTGTTTATTCATTTGTGGTCTATGAACTGTTAGTTAGCTTCATCAGTATTGCCCAATTAAAATCAAGTGTTACATGAGTGTCACTGAAGACACAATCTGAAAACAAGGAGGCTGGGAGCATTTCTGCAGCAGGCATGACCACAGATATATTACTGGCCCTTTAAGTAAGTATACAGCTTCATTAGGGTTGAAGACATATGTTTATTAGACATAAACAGAACTAGTTTGCATTTTAAAAAAAATCAGTTGGAGTCTGGAAGAGTTTGGCAATGGACTAAAGACTGGGCTCACTTCTGGACACTTTCTCTAGTCACATTTTTCTTAAAGTTTTTCACTTCTGAAAGGAACTGCACTTCAAATACAGGGCTGCTCTTCTCCCACATGTCCTGCAGATCAGGCTGCTCTAATACATCCTAAAGTTAATGTCCTTTCCTCAGTCCTGGACAGAGGTTTCTCATAAAAGAAACAATGCCAGGTTCAGCACAGAGCTTTCGGTAAAGTACTAAACAAAAAAGCTGACAGTGGTTTCTGGGTTACACTTTCAGAAGGGTACATTTTGTTCTTCTTGGTGTCAGTCCAAAATAACTTCAGTCTAGAGCTTACTGGAATTCATGCTGGCTTACACCATTGGACGTGAAAGTGAACTGGTGTCAAAAGACAAATACATTTTGTTGGTGAAGAGAGAGAGTTTGAATTCAAAAAACTCTCATACCCTCTGGTAAGTGGTAGCATCAGCCTTCAGTAACATCACCCACTTAAAAAAGCATGACACTTGTGCCGGAAACATCTGGTTATTTTTATTCTATATTCTACTTTGTCAGCATAACAAAGCTGAAGCACTGAATTTGATTTTGATCTGGCTAGGAAAGATCTGTCTTCTCATTTGATAAGGTTTCAATCAGGATTTTAGCAATATTTTTGTTTAAAAAAGTTAACATGGCACTTAATTGATTTTTGGTTTGCTTTTAGCAAACATGGATGAAAATCTACTTTTTTTCTGCTCTGCAGTTTTCTGTAACTCATCCTGATACATGGAGACACGTCATGTAAGCTCTGTAACTATTCACTATTCTTTCACTGATATCTTTATATTGAGCATACAGGTGTAAGAGCACAATTTCCTTATACTGACATTTGTAATATGGAAGGTTTGCATTACCATAATGTGGAAAGCAACATTGGGGTTTTTCCCCCAGGAATAAACAAAGAGACATATAACAATAATTTCTCATTAACAAGAACAGCTGAGATGCAATGAAGACCAGTTAGCCACAAAATAATTCCTTTAAAGATGCACCTTGTTTTTCTTTTTTATTTTTTTTCTCTTTCTGTTTTGTTTGGTTTTAATTTAGAGACAGATATTAGGAGGCCAGGATAAACTAAGGCAAACTGAGAATAGAAAGATCCTAAATACACAGTACAGTATGCAACTGTCTTTTCCAGGACATGTGAATAAGATATAAAATAGTGTATGCTTTTGAAAAAGCACTTTTGAATCATCCTAGCAATGTAACAGCTTTTAAAACCAATGACTACAGCATATAAAGTTCTTTGTCCTCCTAATTTGAATCTTTTGTAGTTTAAAATAAAGTTCCAATTGTGAATCATTAAACTAGGGCATAAAAGCCTTGTGAACACAAAAATTCCACTGCTCTGAAACCTTCTGCTGTTTGAGAGAAACAAATGCAAAAAGCAGTAACAGATATGAAAGAGGGGAAAAGGTGGCATTTGTACCTGGTCAGTTGCTTACCAGAAAAGAACCAAGGTCTTTATAAGTCCACTTCTGATCAAATTTAAAGGAAACAAGAGGCACAGTGAGCACACTTTATCAAGAAACAGCACCTGAAGATAACTTCGAGGTACCCCTGTTTCAAGCAAATATTTGGACTTAGCTGATCTCTCAAGGTCATAGATTCATCAAATCATAGAATATGTAAAGATGGAAAAGACCCATAAGGATCACTGAGTCCAATCCCTGCTCCTCACAGGAGTACCTAAAACCAAACCATATTACCAAGAGCATTGTCCAGACACTCCTTGAACTCTGACAGGCTTGGTGCCACAACCACTTTCCTGAGGAGCCTGTAACCCAATGCCTTCTCAGGGCATTTTTTTATTCCTGATGTCCAAGGAACCGTCCTTTCCAACCTCCAAAGCATGATCCTACAAAACCCAGTGCCATGAACACATTGACAGGGTCCACCATGCAAAGGCAGGATGTCTAGGACAATGCAGGAACTACACAGGGTTACTTAGGGATATTTTTTTTCATTCTACACTCCCAAGAAAACTCTAAATGTGAAGGTGACTGGGACAGGAGAAATCAATGTACATACAATACTCAGTGTCTTTTCAAACAAAGCAATTGTATGGCAAACCCTCACATTTTTTACTCCAGTGGAAGAAAATCTGCATCTCCCCATCTTCTGCAATTATTTTACTACATGTATGAAATTCCAAAAGAATTTGTTATTTGAATTAAAAAGGACAAAAATATTTTACTCAGGAGCTTGTGACACCATTTTATTGTATTTTGTAGCATTCTTTCCATGACATGCCTAATACAATATTTGTAACCACTACTGAAAGGCTTGTATGAGGGCATTAACTGCACTTACAGCCAAACTTGATAACCAATAAGCAAACAGACAGCTACAGTTCTTATTGCCTTTTTGTTTTTTTTGAAGTGAGCATTTTATGTCCAAAATAGCATCCCAGGATTAGAACAATCTTACTGTCTGTAACATTATTATGTTCTGGGTAAATATGAACATACAGTGAAAACCTCACGGTTGAGTGGAATTCCACAAGCAGTTTGATAGAACATTCATATGTGTCTAACTACTGCACATTTTGCTAGTAACACTTGTCATAGCTAAATACAGATACAGTTGTGCTTACAGATGCTTTATTTCCCTGGTTTATTTGAAAAACATATAACCCATAAAACTAAAACTGGAATTTGTGGGATTTTTTCTAAAGTATATGTCAAAAAGAGGTTTGTGGAGGTCTGGTGTCTGTTTTGCTGTTTCATTTTTTTGTATAGGTTGAATGCAAGTTTTAGGCTTAAAAGTCAAATAATTTCTGTTAAGTGATGGCTTAAACAACAGGTATTTTAGTGCAGGCCTTCCCTGTCAGGTATCCAAACATCACCTTGAATACTAGCCCAATAATGCAAGATTACCAAATTACATATCCTGAGGGATTTTAATGTCCTACACAGAAAACCCTATCCACCTCTCCCCTCCAAAAAAATCTGCAGCAAACAACAGCTGCAGAATAAATTTGTTAAGCTTCTACAAATTATCAGCAATAGTGGGACATTGGTGTTTTCTATACTTTTGAATAGTTGACCTCATATGACTTTTGATTCTTCCTTATTCAGGTATTTATTTTCTTATCTGACTGCATCAGGACTAACTGAAATAAAACATTGCGCATTACATTGGGGAAAAAAAACAAACCAAACCAAACAAACCCCCTACACATACAGTCTTAGATACCAAGAACTTTACAAGTAATTTCTCTCCTGACACTCAAAACTTCTATCATCATCATGCCTCATCTTAAAAAATATTAAACTTATTTTTCTGAGACCAAATACATGGAGGCTGAGACAGAAGTACTGAATAGCAGAAAGAATTTGTGGATTACTAGTCTGGCAAGTATACTTCAGAGCTGACACTCCATTGCGAGGGTCAGTGCAAGGTGGTTTTGCAAATGAGTGTGCTTTGCAAATGAGAAAAAAATCCAGTTTGTAGCTATTGAGGAGCATAAGAAGATACTTAAAACACAGCAAAAAGTAAACATTTTCTGGATTATTTAAAAGTATATTACTAGAACCAACAGGACATAACTTTAAACATGTATAAAGTATTATACATATAAATGCATAGATGTACAGTAAATATGTTCATTTATATGTAGACATGGCAGTATGTACACATAGAGTCTGTTGTGCTTTGGTGAGTCTCAGCAGTGAATCCTGCAGCACGTTGTCAAAGCAGTTTTATTATACAACTGTGTCGACATAGCAGGTGTGAGAACAATGTACTTTAACACTAAGTAGGTAAGTCATATCCATTTACTCTTGAAATGTACAAATATAGGAAACAAAGGCCATAAATGCAATTGTACCTACACCTCCAAGACTTCTTTTTTCCTTCTTTATTTAAATATGCACAAGTCCACCTACTGGTGCTGCGTAAATTTCTTTCCTTGTCAACATGCTGACCAGGCACTCAGAACAATACCTCTGATGCACTTCAGGACCACTTCCACTGATCCAACTCAGTGCACTCCTGACCTTGAAGTCTTCAGGTCAAAAATTAGAGGAAAAAATAAAATAAAATATATATAAATAAAACAAACAAGCTTGTGGTCTTTATTTTCACAAGTTATTTGCCACCAATACTGTCAAAGCAGCTGAACTGTAGTGCATCCATGGGCAGGAGCATATAGCAGCTTTTGTGCACTTTGCGAAAAAATACATTAAAGAAAATCAAGTCTTTACTGGCTTGTTTTATCTGTTGCTAAAAAGATGCTATGCTGCTTCTGAGCCCTTTCCATCAAATTCTTTTTCTTCTTTTTTTTGTCCTTCGTTTTTGCCGGCCTTCTCCCTAAAAAAAAAAAAAAAAAAAAAAAAAAAAAAAAAAAAGGAAAAAAATTATAGCAATGAGTCAAATAGAGAATCCAGGAGTGATTAAAAACCCCAACAAAAACAACTCAGAAATTTTCAATAGGGACTGCAATGGTAATTCTGGCTAAAGAGCTTCAATCATCAGTGAAAACAGAAGTTTTCAGTGTGTTACAAAAGGAAGCAGGATCCCCAACTGTCATCACTTCTCCACAGGCACAATTTTTCTGGTATGAGTAACCATGTTGATGCAGGTTTCATTTTTGGCAGGGTAAGTTACAAAAGCAACGTTATGCAAGTGCCCAAGGCCCTGAGCCAAATGAGTATGCAGACTCCTTACTCACTGGAAGCTGGATATATGCCTTAGACCCTTGTGTAAATTTGCTTGAGTGAGTAATCCTATTTAAGTCATGTCCAATACATCTGTGATTTCAATGAAATTAGGCATTACAGCCCAAGAACTTGGTTGGATGCCATCCTACACGCTTTGGCAGAGACAGTACCACCTCTGTGAAGAACTTAGTTATTGCTTATTAGTACATTGTGCCTAACTCTCACAGTATATAGCTGTGCAGAGACAAAAATTTAATTATGTGCTTCTACTATTGGAAGTTCACTGAAAAATAAACAAAATTGGGAAATCAGGATCAATCCAGAAAAAAAAGTTTAAAAGATTTTTGAATGAGAAAGTTTTTCCTGTTTAGCTCTAATAATAAATCAGTGCCCTTTGGTTACCTCAGCAAAGATAGCATGGACAGAAGAAATGTCAGATACAAAGGCCCTCATTGAGCAGTGCATTACCTTTTAAGTATATGCTTAAATCCTATCAAGTCTAGTAGGATTTAAGGAGACGACCAAATGTTGTCGGATGTGAGAATGGTCTGGATTTTCTTGGCAGTATCATATACTAAAATATGTGATCAATGGTAAAAGAATAAGGTTATTAAACTCTAGAAGTGCCAACTTTGTAAACTTTCAGGAGCACTTAATGAACTTAAGATGACAGTAAAAAGAAATTCAATTAGCAGATTACATAAAAATGTGAAAATGCATTTTTCATCTACATTGTCAATACAATATCAATTGCAAAAAATGTTTGGTAGTCTGGTTTTGTCTGACTTCCATATTGTTTCATAATTAAAAAGGCCCAAACCAGTGCAAAGAGTTTTTCTCTATTTGATAATAATACTGAATAACTCTGATTATAAAAGTATCAAAATTTATGATTCATTAAAATATATACATACTTCAGGTTACACTTTTGTAATACACTTTCTAGGCTACTGTTCTCTAGGAATTATTGGAGTACTTGTATCTAAAACAGGGCAGGACATTAAGGTAACAAGCACATGAGCTTAGATCATATTAAAAATCATAAGGGTCCTTGGAGTTTACTTCTGCTTCTCATTAAAGTCTGGCATTAAAGTTACTATGGCATTTTGCCATTTTTAAATCTAGTTAATCCTACACAATAAATCCTCAGTCCAACCAAGCATTTATCAAAGCAGCTTTTAAGTTAAAACTCTTTAGTAACAGTGTATCTAATGACAAGGCACGCCTAATGAGGTCAGAGGGAAGGAACTCTTGACACAAAGTGGCATTACAATACAAATACAAAGTGGTTTGAATTATAGAAATTTCGATTTTATTTTTTAATGCAATTGTACTAGTTGGTATATTTTAAGGCAACAAAACTTGCATGAATGTATTGTTCCACACTGCATTCTAACTTGCACTTTCAATATTCTAATTTTTTTTTACCCAAATCTATGAAATGCTTGTTAAGGAGGACTAGATGAGGGGAAATAATATGAGAAAAGTGACCAATTCTGCTGGTCAATTGACCAGCAATCACAAGACCAGCAGAATCAACAGGAGCTTTACTGGAAATTTGCTACCTGGTTTGCTCAGTGATCTTACCTTCTGGAGTTTTTCATTAAATAGACCAATCAGTAAAAGAAATATAAACTTCAGTCAGTGTCTCACCTAGTTTCTCTACAACCTCCTCCAGAGAACTAGATTAATTGCTTACTATAAGTTTAAAGTAGTGAAAGATCCTATTATTTTTCCTCTAAAAAACCATGAGTTGCACTGATAAAATGACACACAACACGGTGTCTATCTAAGCCTTAGAAAGTAACTCTTGCAACACAAACATCAAATCAAATTGCCAGCACACTCCCCATAAGATATTCTGAAAAGAGAAATGAACGGGACTAGAGTTCAGTGATTTGATGTCACTGTGCAACAAGCACATTACAGTGCTTCTGCTGCTCTGCAGGAATTGTCTCTGGATCTGCTTTTTTATTGCAAGGGACACCAAAGGCAAACTACCTTCTTTTACATATACTGTGGACTAGGTACCCATGCAGAGGCAGCACCCCTGAGACACTGACAAATGGCAGTTTGTTCTTCTATTAGGAGCTCTTTGGCTGCTCACTATATCTCAAATTGCCCTGTTGTACAGATTATGTTTCATTATTTTCAGGACAATATTAAAGCACACAAGGAAAATCCAGATGATTTGGTGATGCTAAGAGTCCCAAATTCCACGTGATTTTAACCAGAAAACTGAATGTAAAAAGGTATTTCCTTCTGACCATCAGTTCCCATATTGTTAGTAGAATGCAACAGAGATTAGATTAGCAAGAAAAAAATGATAATAAAGACTAGAGTTCAAATAAAGTATGCTGTTGGAGTCCCCATGCACGAGAACTTTTATTAAATGCAGATTTCAATTACAGTGTTTATTTTATGAGCAGAAGCACAGTGAACAGAAATATGTTCTGAATGTCTTGCTACAGACATCTTTTGAAGAACATGATGTTTGTGGATATGCAAAGTAGGTCCTCTGAGAGGATCTGTGCACCAAGATATCCCATTTCCCTGACTGGACAACAGTGGGACGAGGACAGCCAATGAAGGAGACTGTCCCCTGGGGCCAGGATGGCAGCAGCTATCTCAGCTTTGTGTCATGGGTCAGGTGTGGACAGCCCCACGTGCAGGTTTTCTGCATAACCTTCCCCACACCTTGCCATGATCACTTCCTGCTCCTCAGAGCAAGAGCCCTGACTCCAAACTCATCTCTCCATAGGAAGCAGCAGGGCTCTGCCATGATCAGATCTGTTGTGCAGTTGAAAAGGAGTGGATTTTTTTAGCAGCACTGTATTACAGTCCAGAACCTGCTGTGGCACAAAAAAGATAACTCCTGATTGAAACAAATGAGGAGGGTGAGTAAAAGGACTCTGTCTCTTTAGAAGGGTTTTATCGCCATCAAAACCAGGCTATAATATTGTACAGAATAGAAAGTGACAATACAAGAGAACTGGGAAGGGACTTCTTACAAGGAAGGGCATGTTGTGATAGGGAAGGAAGAAATAGCTTTAAACTGAAGGAGGGTTGGTTAAGATTAGATATCAGGAAGAAATTGTTTACTGTGAGGGTGATGAGGCATTGGAACAGGTGGTCCAGAGAAGTTGTGCCTGCCCCACCCCTGGAAGTGCTCAAGGCCAAGGATGGATGAGGCTTTGAGCAACCCAGTCTATTGGAAGGTGTCCTTGCCCATGGCAGGGGTTTGGAAGTAGATGATCTATAAGGTCCCTTCCAACCCAAAGCATTATATGGTTATATGAATACCTGAGATATTAAGTCTGATCTGACTACTTTATAAACCCCTCTTGATGAGAAGCAGTATACAAGCAAGCAAACAATCCATTGCAACTGCCTAGGATCCACAGTCAGCACCGATCTGTTAAGTGACATTACATCCTTTTGTGGAAGGATGCTCATCTGCTTGTCATCTGGCAGATAGCAACACACCTTGTTTCTGCTTTCTGGGTTATAGGTCTCCAAATCAGGCCTCATCTTCAATCTTTGTTTTATGACTGCTGTCTTTATGTTTTTTAAGACTTTGATGCTAGCAGCAAGGGGAGCAAATATAAATAATTCATGCTAAGAGCAGGATATCTGAGCACTGTTCAGGTTACTGTATTCTTTTATTTACATCAACTGTGTTTTCCCTTGCATACTAGCCAACTAGCTTTTCCTTGGAAAGCACTTTTTATTTCTGTCTAAAAACAGGCTCCTCAATTCCTTTTATCGAAGTTAGCTCTGAACATGATTTACATAATTTGTTTAATTCTCTGTAAAGTCATATGTGTACATTGACATGTATAGGGCCCAAGAAAGATGTGAAATGTAGCTGAATTCAGTGTTGAACTACTACCAAAAAAAAGCCTTGAAAGCCCTATCTATCATCCTATATCACACATGTCCGCACACGTTATTTTTGAAGAAGCAATATTGGTAGAGCCATTAATTTAAACTCTTTATTCCAATTTTTAAAAATCCTGTTTTGCAATTTGCTTTATCAATTACCAATGAGTGAGTTTTTATTTTCTAAGTAACTTATCCCAATGGGTGTCTTTACAGTGTTATTTATTGAACTTTTGTTCTGGTAGGTAGCTGGGCAACTAATATGCTATGAAATGAAATATTATCTTTAGCTAACTATGTACCATATCTCTTAATGGCAACATATACGTAATGGTCCAATAATGTATAGATTATAATCTATATATTATAGATTCAATTATAACATGAATTCCTGAAAAAACATTATTTATGCTAATATACACAGCTAATATACATGTATGTAATTATGCTAATATACATACATGTCTGTATGCCAAAGAGTAACAGCTACAAAAAAAACCCCCAAAACAACCCTAAGTTGGATCTTGATGCGTTATTTTTCTTCATTTTATCTTGCTTTTGTACCATTTTATTCATGTTCCTCCTACAACTCATGCACTTGTGCTCAGTTTTCTGATTTGTCTCATACCCCAAGCTGAAACATGCTTGGAAATACTGCATATTCCTTCTGGATGGACCCACCTGGTCAATTGGGGATACACATTACCTGGTTCAGAAGGAGCCTTTATCACCTTCTGACAGCTGCAAAGGCAGTTTTCTCCAGACAGAATTTGGGCAGCAGATTCCTAACACCCAGGGCAGTCCCAGCCCTCTAGAGTCAAAAGGCAGAAAATGTATTCACAGGGACTCCCAGCCACATTTCTTGAGGTTCTTGACTCAGGCAGACAGCATCAGTTCAGTGTCTGAACTGTCCTTCATCTGGTGTACAAACACTGCAGCATGTACTGCTGTCCTAACAAATCCTGTGCATTGGAGTTTCAGCAGATAAAGGTACAGCCACATGAGGGCAGCACATTTAAAACATTTATTAAAACGGAAAAACGAAACTACCATCTGCAGTTTTATTTCACAGTGTAATTTCAGCAGTCTTACATACAAATCATCATATTAGAGCTATCAGAATGCTTAATTCTCCCTTCCTTATTTAAAACATTTTTCTCTTCTATTGATGATTACTGAATGATGGGATTTATATGTGTGTGCCTGTTTCCCTTCAGTGGATTTTCACACACAGAACTTTCACTGCTAGAAGCAAAGGCACAGGGGGAGTCCTAAGATAACAGCAGACCCTGCTAAATACACCTTTTAGGCTCTTCTTCCCTTTCACTTGTCCTTTTAAGAGCTAAATGTGCACGTTTGTACATCATGCTTCTACAGCTGCAGTTCTACCACAGACCTCATGTGTGGCAGCATTTCATCCATGTGGGAAGCTAGAAAAGTTATTATCAAGTCATATCACTGAAGGATGGCAACATCAGGGAACTAATGACAGCAGTGGAAAGATGATAGATACTCAACTATTAGATAGTCAATGAGATCAACTCAAGAGAAAGAATGGAAGGTCACAGAATCACAGAATAGAATCATTAGGGTTGAAGGGTCATGTAAGATCATCAAGTCCAACCATCAACAAAGCACCACCACGTTTGCCCCTAAACCATGTCACAATCATAGAATCACAGAACTATTTAGGTTGGAAAAGACCTCTAAGATTGAGTCCAGTCAATCATCAGCTTGTCAACTAGACCATGGCACTAAGTGCCATGTTCACTCTTTTCTTGAACACTTCCAGGAATGGTGACTCCACCACCTCCCTGGTTTGACAACCCTTTCTGTGAATGAATCCTTTCTGATATCCACCCTGAATCTCCCCTGGCACAGCTTAAGGCAACGTCTTCTAATCCAGTCACTTGCTACCTGTGAGAAGAGCCCGACCCCTACCTGGCTACAGCTTCCTTTCAAGGAGTTGCAAAGAGTGATAAGGTCCCCCCTGATGCTCCCCTTCTCCAGGGAAACAGCCCCTGTTGCCTCAGCCATTCCTTAGGTCAGCTTCTGGAGGAGTCCCCTCTGGCAGGACACTGGTTATGCAGACCCACAAATGTCTCATCACTTACTTTGCAGTTGCACCACACATTAAGCTACACATAAACACAGACTGCAAAAATCCAAAGACCAAGCAAACAGAGAATTCAGTCCAGAAATTATTCCCCAGAAATAATTTATTTCCCAGGACTTTCAGTTAAAAAATCTGGATACTGAAACTGCCAAAGAAATGCACAAATTGTTAAGAAATCTTATAAACACACACTCAATGGAAAAAAAATTCCTCACTGCTAAAGAGTCATCCTCTTCCTAAAGCATGATTTACAAACCAACACTGACAAGTGGCTCACAAGAAGGGGACATACAGAGCTTTCATAATTCTGCAAACTACCACCCATGGGCATTCCCACCAATGTCCCTCACTACTGAATTCATGACAGTCTTCCTAAACTAGTTTGCAGTTGCGGATTTTCTTAATGCCAAAACATTTAGGCTGAAATTGGCTGCACTCAATATGTGCTTTAGGAGGAATATGATTTGGAGGAAATCAGCCAAAGTAAAATACTTTTTTGGACAGGGAGTGAAAGACATTTGGTCTTGGATGGTGACACTGTAAAAGAAATAAGATTGAGGAGATGCAACAGATAGGGTCAAGTGTCAGAATCCATTTCCTCATTTTCCTGGGTGAATTTCTGATGTCATTTGACAAAGTCTTGTGAACACATATTTGCCTCTGAAGACACCAGAAGAGATGGAATGATCACACAGAGTACATCAGCTGCCCAAAATACCATTTCAAATCCCTAAGACCAGAATGTGTGAAGGTTGGTTAATAAACATTTGCAAAGCACTGAAACTTGATAACAATGGACATCACAAAAAGTAAGGAATTCTTTAACCATTTTTTCTTCATTTGCAAAAGTTAAATAATGTTCAGCAAATGAAGTGTTAGAACAATTACTGAATAAGAATACGAACACCCATACCATAATTATGGCCATCATCACAACGGAAAAAAATAAGAAGCAAATGAAGGTACTTCTTCAGCTTTGAAATGCCTGAGTTTGCAAGCTTACTGATCTTCTTTTATTTTTTTTTTTGGTGTAATACTGGTGGCTAATGGTAAAAATAATATTTCCAGCCTAATTAAATTAATACACTAAGAAGTGGAATTCGCTTATGCAAACACAGTCTAATGTTTTGCGTGCACTCTTGTCTATTTGATGCCAGCTTTCCTGATGATATCAGAAAAATTTCTGTCCTGAGTAAACCTTGCAATTTCTACACAAACCATTACAAAAGCATTCATTGCAAAGCTGATCTGAGGGATATCTTCCTCAGCTCCTGACATTTAGAATCCTGCTAGTTTATTTTCTACTTAATAATGTCACAACTTTAGGAAAATTATTATATCTATCCCGACCACCACTTAGTGTTGCATATACTTGATGTTTGCATACACTAGACATTAGCTACTGAGATGAAAGCTAATTTAAAAGATTCAAAGACTAATTCTTCAATTAAAAGAAATATCAAAATATCTCAAGTTCCTGCATCTAAATCCTGCTAGGTTTTAGTTTGGACATATCTATTAAGAAATTAAAGGTATTACTTCTCAGGACAAGAATAAGCAAAGTGAGGTATTCTTTTTCTCCCAAACCACCCATCTATTTTTCGTCTGGCCTGAATACAAACTAAGCAATACTATAATCTGATGTTCTTTCCGTCTGGACAATATAGTGTCATCAGACATTGTCATCTGTTTAACAAATACTGATTCCTATGCAAAGAATGGAATTTACATGTCACAGCCTATTGAAAGTTCAGTAGTTTTTTCCCTCAAGTTTAGGGCAAATTAATTGGGAAATCATCTTACACAGCTGAAATGCAATTAATTTCCCACAGTGCAGTTTTCCAGCATACACAGTAGATGGCAGTGAGATACGAACTGAAAACTGGCTTGCACTTCCAACATTTCCAGGAACATTATTTTTTATTTGTAGAAGTACATATTCATGAAAGAAATGAAAGTGAAAGACTAAAAATTCACAAACATCCTCAGAGAATAAAGCAAGAGTAAGCACTCTCAGGGCAGAGGAAAACTAGTAAACTCAAGGGGACAATGAAGCTCCATAAAACTCTCATAGGAGACCCCATGTGTAAGTGAATATACAGATGCTCAAATGTTGGGTCCCACTGGCCTCTCAGTCACAGTTGCATGGAAACAGGTGAGTCTCCACTGCAGCCAAAATGTTTGTCTAATGTAAATTTAGCTCAGAATAAAACAATATGAATATCAGTTGCATGCAGGGTACTCACTATTCATATCTTAATCAACACCGTGCCAGATCAGATACTTTGCAAGCAGAGCCAAGCAAAATATTTATAATGAAAGGTTTGGGTTTGTTTATTTTCCTTCCTTTTACAGAGAAATATAAAGCAAATTTCAAAATAATAAAAATATTTATACACTGTCAAGAGTATGCATACACATGTAAATATATTCTAAGTCTACAGGCAACAGTTGTAGCTAAAAACTAATTGGTTTGAACTTCTCTAGGTTTGACTGGATACAAATCTGACTTTAAACTCCCTCTGCTCTGCATTTCAAAATGGATTCTTTATTTTTCTTCCTGTTTCCAAGTGAATTTAATGAATTTTATTTTTATCTCATCATATTGAGAATAAAAAATTAATTCTATTGAAACATTTATTTGTGGCACCCCCAAGGTTTAATTTCATACTGGAAATGACATTTTATTCAATTAAGGGCTTCTTACAGAGAGGAAGATTATACTGAGAAGCTAATTTTTTTTGAGACATATTTTCTTCTGTGGAATACTATTTACTCATGAAGAGTTAGTCCTTTTTTAATTCCCTTCAAGGATTCAGGTTAAGAACTGAGGAATAAACTTGTTCCAGGATCTTCTTTTTCTATAACTGAAACAGCTCAAAACTTATTTATATTATCCCTCATGCCTCTCTTTAAGTATTGCACAGTAAATCCTATAGATGTTCAGAAAGAAAAGAGGCTAAATTAAACACCTGACAACAAACTAAAGTACAGTCCAGCAGGAAGACTCCTTCTGAATAGTAACTGAAAGTGAATATGAATGCATTATTTCTAATACGATGTAAAATTATTGCCTCATTCTTCTCATGTAGTGAAGGGTGTACCAGGGGAACTGCTGCACCGGCACTGCTCACTGACCCTCACTGGGTTTATATTGTCAGGGTGCTCGGGACACTCGCAGTGCCTGCCTGAGTGTGGCCAGGCAGTCTCTGTTTATCCATAACTCCACTGCTGAATACAATGCACACCCTTCCCTTCTCCACAGACATTTGATCAGACCAATGATCCAAATTTAGCTTTGAGGACTTTACCTGTACATCCCACACACTATGGCCACAGACTTCTCCACAGTAATGCCAGGCCTGCATTACTACATTCAAGAGTGTTGGAGGACATCCCCAGACCCTACCTCAGCTGTTTGTTGTGCTTTGATCTGGGGCAGCCCTGCCCTTCCCAGACAGGGAGCACAGGCCAGGCCTGCTCCTGCAGGCATCTCCCTGGCTTGGGAGCTCTGAGCTGAACAATATGGACATGGACCAACCTGTGTCCCTCAATGCAGTGCCAGGTAACACCCCAGCAACTTTAGTGAACTACTAGAGAGATAGTGACTATCTTCCAACTGTGGCCAGTCAGGAGTTACAGATGTTCTGAGTTACATGGCTTCATCCCTAAATGTGTTACAGTAGATTTCTTGCTGGCTTAATGAGAAGCACTTTCCCAAGACTATGAGGCCCTAATGATTCATACCTGCATACCTTTTCAATGTCAGGAGATTAAATAATAAATACATAGGCAAAGTAGATAATATATGTCTTTTTTAGAATGCCTACATTTTACATTAATATAATTGAAAACATATTTTATTGCTTAAAACTTAAGATGATGCAGTGATTACAAATGAGAATTGGGGTCAAGAGGACCTTTAATGAGATCTCTTACATAAACATGAGAAACGAAACATTAGTTTCATATGCTGTTGAGGCTACTAACTTGTTGAAGAAATTTTTCCAATCTAAATCCAAAGACAAGAGGAGATGGTGGGTCCAATACTTTGGTGATTGTTCCAGCCACCAGAATTCCTGTCAATTCCTAACTTGAATTTTATTATGCAGGTCTTATTTCTCATTATTCCTTTCTGTCCTAGATCAGACTGTAGATAAATACTTTTTCATCATCTGAGAAGATAAACATATGGCTGATTTTGTACACCTTTCTTTAAAATTTATTTTTCAGTCCTGGTATAATTCTTTTTCACTTCTACCTGCAGTTTCCAACTGAATTACCTGTTTAGTTTTCCACTATCTTCTATAAAATACAAGTCTCTGTCTGGATGTCAGAATTCTGAAACTGATTTATTTTGTTTCTTCCTTATTGCCAAAATTATACAGAAAGAAATTGCATTTGAATTTTTTCTCTATATATTGTAGTGGAGCCAGAGAATTTCCTTTGAGAAACATACATGCAGGTATGTTTTCTTAGTTCTATAACTCTTTGATTCTCCAGAATAACTTTACATTTAACTACATGAAAAGTAATTGCATTGCTTTACAAAGTAACTTATGTGTTTCTTTGGGTCTACTCTATAGTATACTATAGGGTCTACTCTATAGTATAGTTTACCATTATCCTCAGATCATTTATTTTTCTAAAAGATGTTTATATAACTGATTAAAACAAAAACTAATGCTTACAGATACAGCTAGAGGCCATTACCACTTTTTCCTAAACATCCAAGCAGCAAATATTTGAATTTCATTTTGTGGTAAAGACAAAGAAAATTCAATAGGTCTGTAAATGTCCTGAGTCTGAAAACATTCAAGTATGGTATGTAGACCTGGACATGACTCCTGTGATGCTTCTATTAGCTTCATTTCTATGGCTGCAAATATTAATCCAAAAGGAAAAAAACTTTGCAGAAGTTTTTCATATATGAATGTACAGGCTTAGTCTCACAAAAAGAAATTCTACTTTTAAAGTAATTATGTTTGGTTAAACTCTTCTGATGGCATGACAAAACCAAAGAAAACCAAAACAACCTGGGCTAGACTTAACCATATGCCTGTAACACCTTTCACATCAGAAGCTGCAATAAGCAAAACGTGATCCCTCAGGGTGGTGCCACAGAGCCCAAGTCTGATATTTATCTTCACTATTGAAATGTATGTCTAGGAAAAGCCATTAGAAACATAATAAGCATATTTTCAGAATGAAACCAGGATTACTGCAATTACAGGGAATGCCCCTTTTCTGAACGCAGCTGCAGGGGACAATTTTGTCCAAGCTCTTCCTCAGTGCCCATCAACACAGAAACTACTCCCATCATTGCAGGCAGAAGAGGCCACACAAAAATTGTCAGCCCACAGAAGTGAAGTGTCATGCCTGCAGGAAGGCTCAGCTCCACCTGTGCTGCTGCAGGCTGGATGAGAGCTGTCCATGTGTGTGTCCCTTCTCCAGACAGCTGTGCACTCCTGTGTCCCCTCCTCTGGACAGCTGGGCATTCCCATGTCCCTGTCTCTGGACAGCTGTGCATTCCCATGTCCCTTCCTCTGCCACAGCTGTGCACTCCCGTGTCCCTTCCTCTGCCACAGCTGTGCACTTCCATGTCCCTTCTCCAGACAGCTGTGCATTCCCATGTCCCTTCCTCTGGACAGCTGTGCACTCCCATGTGCCTTCCTCTGCCACAGCTGCAGGAACACCTACAGCAGGGCAGTGCTGGCCTCACGTACAGCAACCACCCAGAATAAATTGAACAAAGGCTTTTCATTTTTTCACTAAACTGAAATAACCCCATGACAATAAATTTATCCATGGGAGCTATTCACATGCTTAAATATGCTAAATAACGAATATGTATTTCAACTCTAAGTGCATCAATGTTTAAACAGGTACTCAAAAGCATGTATTTTTTACATTCAGCACTGATGTGAAGAACACAACTCAAAAAATGCCTTTTTTCCCCTTCCAGAGGTCAGAGACTGATTTGCTAGGTGAATCAATGAATGGTCTGCAGCATCTCTGTTACAGCAGCTTGCACTGTAGATGCTCTCAGCACCACAGTAGGCTGTCTTTCTCCTCATATACACAGCTGCTGGAGACACACTTGGGATCACATGATATAAGAAGCAATATAACATGGTGTCCAATAATACATGTGGAGTGGACAAATAGGTTCTGAGATGTATCTGCAAGAAAGACAGTGCTATAACCTGTACCATCAGCTTAAACATGTCAAAATGGAATTGAAAAACTGATTTTTTTCTTGCATAAAACATTTTAAGGTATATATTCACTGAAAAACCAACTGAAAGTTGAAGGAAAATGTGTGGATACTTTCTTAAGAAGAAAAGGAAAAAGAATACATGAAATAAACACAGCATGTAGCTTAAAGGGTACTTGCCATATAAGGCTTTTCCTGACTGGAAGTTACAGTACAGATGTGCTTAAAAAACAGATGTACTTCAAAGACTGTTGATTAGAAGCACAGAGAGAAGTAATTATCAGTTTCAGTTTTTTAAAAAAATAAATTCTTTATTCTAATACCAATAAAACCCTAGTATGTACAGAATGATTCTATGGGTTTAATTAACCATATGAAAAATATAAATGTATGTGCGATTCCAGCTCCACATCATCAGATTTTTATGGCTACATTTGGGTGAGCTTCTAATGTATGCGAGATCTTGCCTTTATTATTTTGTGATAGTATTAGCTTAAAGACTGAAACTGTTCAAGATTTTTTTTTTTTTCTTAGAAATGCCTGATGCTAATAATTCTTTGTGCACCAGAGGTACTTCCACCAGTAGATATGGAGGTTGGCAGTCAGACACTGGAATACAGTACAGCAGCACAAACCACATTCCTTGCTGAACTGGTGGCCAGCTGCAAGCACTACATCTTATGAATAAAATCAGTAACCTGGTGCGGTGGGTTGCATCCCTGGCCATGGCAGGAGGGTTGGAACTAGAGGGCCATTAAGATCCTTCCCACTTCAAACCACTCTATGTTTATATGAAAATAAACAGAGCCAGAGCACAGGTTTGAACACTGTCCTGAAACACTAGAAGGTTTCCTGGCATGTTTCTTGTGCCAACTGTCTTCCAAGAATGTTAAACTCCTGTTTGCTCTTCACAAAAGATTAAGAGATGATGAAACATTTACCTGAACCCTTGACTTCACTACTTCAGATTTACAGCTGTTTTTCAAGCGGAACAATTTTTACAGATTAGATGCATGAGTGATAAATGCCTGGAATACATGGTCCTAAAAACCAGACATGCAAGTTGTGGTTTAACCCAACAGGCAGCTAAACACTGCACAGCCAGTTGCTCACTTGTCTTCAATGGGATGGGGGAGGAGAATTGAAAAAGAGGTAACATTCATGGGTTGTCATAAAGACAGTTTCATAGGACAGAAAAGGATGGGAAAATAACAATAACAACAATAACACCCATGATGATGATAGAATATAGAAAACAAATGATGCACAGTGCAATTGCCCAGCCAGTCCCTGAGAAGTAGCTGCTAGCCTCCACCCAATTCCTCCCGGTTTTGTTGTTCAACATGATGCCACATGGTCTGGAATACCCCTTTGCTCAGATGCGGTCAGCTGTCCTGGCTGTGTCCCCTCCCAGCATTCTGTGCCCCCTCCAACTCCTTGCTGACAGGGCAGCATGAGAAGCTGACAAGCCCTCAGCCTAGTATAAGCAACAACCAGCACATGTGTGTTATCAACATTATTCTCATCCTAAATCCAAGCACTGTACCAGCTACTAGGAAGAAAATTAGCACAAATGTATGACTGTGGCTACATACTTGGACTGGCTGATACCTTTTTAAGTGCTGGAAGGAACTATTAATTTGGACCAAGCTCAGCTAAGTTATTATCAGCTTCTCACATTGAGGTATGACTGATCTCTACCAAACAGTAATTATTTCATCATGTTAGCAAATACTCATTTCTTGGCCAGTACATTCATCACAATCTATTCCATATGTTGATTTGAACTGTCCTGTAAGATTAATAGTGGATGACAACTGGATCATTTAGGGTGTGACATACTTATCGAATTAGTTACAAGCATCCTCTCAACTGTTTATTTTCTCTGCTGAGACAATTAAACCACTATTACAGCCAGTTTCCTTCTCTTTAACTCAGACTGGAAAGCATTTTCCTCTTCTCATTTACTGACTTCACAAAACTCCTTTCAAAATTCAATTTGAATTTATTTTCCTTCCAGTTATGCATAATATCTTCCAGTTTCCTTCTGTGTAGCCAAATAATTACTTACTCCCCAATGCTAACTAGTTATTCTTCTTTAAACTTCTTTCCACATATACAGGCTTTGAACTTGTGATTTCTGTTGTTGCTCATTACTGTGTAAATAAACTTTTGGTAATAGCTCTTTTCCTCAAACCTGATTTCAACAGGAAACGTAAAGGACTAATACACAGTTGAAAAGAAATGTTTGTATTACGGAATAAGCATTTCTCACTGGTTTGTCTGTCAACTACAGACAATTTAAATCTGCACAATTATTTGGATTGTTAGTTAGAAATTGCCAGTGTTAAAGCTTGTCTCTATCAGAACTATGGAAACATCCTAGGTAAGAGTAACAATGCAGATTAACTCTCCTATCTCCATGATGAACATTCACAACTTGCATTAATCATTATTCACATGAAATTAACTAAACTAAAAAATCCTGCCACCAGCAATATAAGCATGACATCTAGAAAAAAATGTTTTAAAATGCACATTAGGATGTAATATCAATATTATGCCACAAGTTACAGAATTATTTATATATTTAGATTTTTATTGATACACAGTTAGCTTTTCAAAGGAAAATATCTTAGACATTTGAATATTTCTAGAATACTGAAAAAACTGACCATTTTAAACTATGTATCTGCCCAACAGACAAAACACACAGAAACATTTAAAAGTGATTAGTAAGGTAAGAGCAACAAATCAATTATTCATTGTCAGGAAATGTGTCTATTTAGATTAAGTGATCATAATACTATTTGTTTCCAACAAATACAATTCTCTGATCTTTAAGCAATACATTATTTTGAAATACCTCTGATTTTATGTATTAGATGACTGATTTATTTTTGAATATCTGTACAAACATACAAGTGAAATTTTTGTGAATCAAGACTTTCCAAGCCAAATCTCAACTGTGAGGGATATTTTATGATTAAGTATGAATTCCTGGAAAACATGGTTTATCATAGAAAAACTGGCAAAACTTTCATAGCATTTGCCCTAACAGGCGCCACTGTAATGGGCTGCAGATCTACGAATAGGCCAAGTACAGAAGCTAAAACTAACACTGAACAATACAATATGTTACTAAATGGGAAGATGGGGTTTTCTTTTTTTAAATAATAATAGATCATTTCATCCATAATTTACATAATGAACAACTTAACTAGCCTGATCTCATCATTTCTCAAAAACATTGTTTTGATAAATGATTCTCTTCTGAAATTTCATCTGGCAATGAAATTTTGGTCATCTTTGAAGAACTGATTTATTCTCTTCTTATGCACAAGAATTACTACTTGGGAACATAACTGAGCTTTCAAACAACAGACCAGATATAAGTTACTATCGCTAGCAGAATTTTGTTCATTCCATGCTGGCCAAGTCTTGAACAATCACTGAAACTCAAATTTCACAAATCCTTAAAAGCCTATGTGCATAATGTTATGGGCTGCAAGAGTCAGCTGGTGGCATCAGAATACAAAAACATGAAAGTGGCTGCTCTGGGTCAACCAAGGATCCACCAAAACCACTATTGCTGCAGCCCACAACTAACATGTCAGTAACAGTATGAAAGTAGGACAAAGATATGTACTCCCTTTCACAAGAAGCTTCCCTAACACACATGAGGCCTGGCATGTCCATGGCCATATGGAGGCCCTCACTGCACAAGGGCTTGGAAAAAGATTTTTGCTGGAGAGCATTTGTCCTGGCAGAACCCTTGTAAGGGAAAACCTCAGCCTGACCTTCTACCACTCAGGAACTTCTCTGCCACTTCATGATGCTAATCCTGCAAATCTGGTTAGGACCATGTAACTATGACATTCTGACTTATAATTTTTCAGCTGATAATAGATTAGGACAAACTTTTTTGCACAAAAGGGACAGCTGATTTTGCATGAAACTGAAAATGTATGAAATGTAGGCTTATTAAAAAAGCACAAGACATGGATTGAAATGGCAAGTCTTGCATGTACTGCCTAAGACATGAGAGGTCAGAAACAACAAGGGAAAATGTGAACTGCTGTATGAGATTGCACTAATAGAGAGTAAAAGAAAGAGTGGAGGTACAGTTCACCATACAAGTGTTTTCATGCTAAAATCAGGATATTTATTATCTTATGCCCTGAACACCAGGTCCAGTCCTGACATGATAGGTCATGAATCTGCTTCTTTTGCAATGCCAACCTACAGCATCATGTAGCCATCAAGATGCTGCCACTTAAAACTTGTAGCTCCATAGTGTCTCATACAAAAACGTGTGCATCACTCCATCTCTAATTTAAATGCCTTGTAAATCAGGCACATAGTGCCTGCATTTCTGTTATGAGAAGTTTATGACTATAAAAAATAACTGCATTTTTGCATATGGCTTTCAAGTACCACATTTTGGAAAGACTGGCCCAGGACATTAGCTAGAAAACATGAAAGCATGTGGAGACAATAATTTCTGATAAAATGAATGGTTAAGATTCCTGTTATAAGCTGACTACATCAGTCAACAACTGAAGTGAGACTTCTATCACCTTTGGGAAAGAAAACAGAAAATTATTTTCACTGTGATTAAATGGGGTCAGAAGAGAGAAAGGCATCTGTTAATATTCTGTTGTGAGGCAAGCTTATTCAGCCAAGTATTGTGCTAATGCAAATGGTAACAGTTTGTTGCAGATGTGCAGTGGAATATAACACAGTCAAATCCCCTGGGCTTTTTGAAGATGCTGGTGTGTTTAACAACCATTACAAAAGAGAATTTTAAGCATAGTGCCCCTTGCCTCAACCACCAACACTGCAAATGTTCAGTTGTAAATGTTATTTTGAGGAGATTAAGATGTAGGTTGACTCAGAAATCAAAGTCCAAGAGGCTAAGGGATTTCAGGCCTCTGTTATTGACATTTCAAGGCAGACAATCATTTTAGGTTCTAGTCACTTATTATATTGATTTTACTTATTATTGTGGCAGAGAGACAGAGTGACTATAAAAGAGGGGGATTATTTTAGGATATTAAGAAAGAGACACAAATGGTGCTAATGTCCCAGTTGTAACAAAAGAGATCCAGAGCATAGCAAAGAACTACATTCTACTTTCAGCTACATCAAGTAAACTGTAGATATTTCATTATACATCTCATCTAAGTTCTCACTAATTTTTTTTCCTTAGAGCTCTGCAAGTTTCAGAATTCTGCTCTATAATCACCCTCAATGTTCCAGTGAGGTGCACAGCTTCCCATCAGTCATCTACTCACATAAATTGCCCTTCCCTGGTAAAGCAACAGACTAAATTGTCAGGTGGACTAAAATGTCAGGTTCTCTAAACTACATAGCATGAAGGTACATGTTACATCACTTTTTTTTTTTTAATAATTATGGAGAACCATATAATTAATAAAAAAGCCATGAACTTTTTACCTCTGGAAATATGCTTGCTTTTTAAGATAGCTAGTATAACAATTTTGATTAATTTATCACCACTTCAAATTTGAAATCAAACTATAGATAGTAGAGAATGGTTGAAGTTGGAAAGGACTTTGAGCTTAAAAAGAGAGGTCATCTGGTCCAACATCTGCTCAAGCAGGACCTTGCAGAGCTATTTGCCCCAAACTATGTTCAAATGGCTTTGGAACATCTCCAAACTTCTTTGAGCAACCTGTGCCAGCACTTGGTTGCCTCACAGTGAAAAAGTTTCCTGATATTCAGAAGGAACCTCCTGTGTTTCAGTTTGTGCCAGCACTTGGTTGCCTCACAGTGAAAAAGTTTCCTGATATTCAGAAGGAACCTCCTGTGTTTCAGTTCATGCCCATTGCCTTGTTTCCACTCTCTCTTCAGGTATTTAAACACCTAAGATTCCCCTGAGCCTTCTCTCTAGGCTGAAAGGTTTGCCTCTCTCTCAGCTCTTCCTCACAGCAGAGACATTCCAGTCCCTTCAATCATCTTCACTTAACCCTTCACTGAACTCTCTCCAGTATGTCCATGTCTCTCTTGCACTGGGGAGCCCAGAGGTGGACACACAACTCCAGCTGTGGCCTCACCACCACTGGGTAGAGGGGAAAGATCTCCCTCATCCCACTGGCAACACTTCTCCTAAAACAGCAAAGGACACCATTAACCTCCTAGGTTGTAAAAGCTGTAATGGTACACTGCTGGCTGAAATACATAAATATATGGAGACTCCTTATTTAAAGGTTAGATAAATATACCCCATTCACTTAGATTACCCACTGAATACAAAGTGGTATTATAACCAAACATCAAAATTATTGGGTAGACTGATAAAAATTATCACTCTATATTAATTACAGCAATAAATTACAGCAATAAATAAATTAATTTTTTTTATTTTACACAGATTGAAAGAGCTTGCAAAATTGAAAGAGTGAATTACAGTATTAGTGAGTAAATAGAAAAGACATACAGAGTAAAAACCCCTGTTTATTGAAGAAAAATGAAGTACAAGCACAGAAAGCAGAAGTAAACCTGGGAAATGGGGAGGAATATAGATAAACAGGGAGAAATGTGTCAAAAACTGAAGGAAGAAGAAAGCACACAGGTGTCCAGAAATGGTTTTGGAAAGTGCTAGAAGCCTAGTAGTCACTAGACACTATCAATGCCACGACAGAAGAAATGTTGATGTTGACATTTTTGTGAATTTATGTTAAGTGATGCTTTTTGTAATCATCCACCAAATAAAGCAATTTATAATTTATTATAATGCTTTTAAAATTAAATACTGTAATTATTTTACAGAGAGCAGAAAACTCACGTCATTATGTATGTCTGCTAAGCTCAGCAACTTCAAAAACTGAGGTTTTGGTGAAGCTACAATTCCACGAATACTTGAAATTGTGATTTTCAATATGCACTGTGCCAGCACCTGTGTAAGAGTGGATCTATCTTTGTACAAGCATCCTGAGTGGAGAGTCTCTCAATCAAACAAGAATATCAAATCTTGTCTGAGTATAGGATTGAAAAAATTTTCATGATTTGAATGGAATATTATGAAACACTATGGATTTTCTTTTTCCTCAAGGGACTTAAGAAAACATATCAAATTTTTTTGTGGTTATGTTAGAGAGCTAGATTTAAAAAAAAATACCCAGAAGTAGAAATGTCCCAACAAAAATGCACAGTGTGAGCTACGTCTCCTCTCCAAACTGCATTATTCCATTGAAAATCATTTATTTTAGTAACCAAGAATTGGAATTCTAGGATTATTTAGTAGCCACATCTTGACATTTAGAAAAATAGCTGTATATCAAGTATCACAATTATCCACAGTACAATAGCAATATAATCATACAAAACAAAACACAATCCATTAACCACAATTTGAATATTTTCATATACTTCTGCAATTCCTACTTTTAGCCAGTACTGGAAGCTCCAAAATCTTGGAAGAAAGTTTGTTCTTATGGCATGACTTTGAAAGATTTTGCATTCCTTTTTAGTAGTAAGATAAATTAAATCATGATCAAGACTTTTTGCAATGATATATAGAAAGCTAAATATTCTTGAGGTCATGGTTAGAATTCTAGGGCTGTGGGTCAATATCCAAAGACATTCAAAGACATACTGTGCTACCACTGTTCCAAACTAATACGTAATTCCCAGGTAGCTACAACACAAAAATCTCTATCCTTCTATTTCATCCCTTGATTTAAGCCTTGCAAAAATAGGGTATTATATACCTGAAAATAAATGGTGTTTATTTTCACTGACATCAAGCAATTCCAAGAATAGTGCAACAACATTTTAGTTGCCAAACTGTTTCACACTCTCATTTCTAAACCAGTGAGGGAGAGCTCCTTGTGGAGCGTTCAGCACATCTGACCACTAAGTTATTTGTCTCATTTGGGCTGATACGTGTAACAGTAACATAGTCAGAAGTATTCCACAAATTAAGACACTGCTTCTGAGGAAAACAAGAGAATATGGTCTTATGGGACTATTTTTAATCTAGCATTTTATAATCTTGAAGTTTAGTGTGGAGAAGTGTAAGACTACAAAAACCCTTCCAGCATGCTCTGCAATACCATTACTCTGGGAAGAAAAGACTAACTTTACGATGAACATTTTCACAACCCCCTGAGGGATTTAGACCAGCAAGTCCATCTAGAAGTCAGTCAGGCATTTTTATAAAAGCTGAAGGAAACTTTGAACACACTCATCCATCCCTCTGAAAGAATGCTCTTCAGTAGCAAATGTTCAAAAGTGCTCAGCACTCCGTAGGGCATGATAATAACAAAACTGTTACGGAACAAATTTTTGAAAGCCTAAACAACAGCAGCTGTGTATTAAAAGAAACACCAGTAGTGAAAGATTAAAATTATTCTAGCTGCAAGTATCTTCTGGAGTTAGGAAATACCAGCAAGCTTGAATGCACACAAACACTTTTAGTTCTGTGCATGTACACATACATTTTAGTATTAATATTATATCTAAACAGAAGACTATTGTCCCAATCTCTCTAATGTGGGGGCGTTAGCTTTTTGGGATAACACAGTAAACTTTAGTTATAAATTAAAAACATGGTATATACCAAACTTTATCAGAAAAAATCTAAGCACACACAAAATCTAAGACCCATATCTTAGCTAAATGTGTTGAGTGGTAGAAAAATAAAAGCAGAATAATAAACGTTGGCGCTTGAGGTATAGTCACTCAGATAAAAATGCTTCTACATTTTAATATTATACACATCATTAGATAATCAATTTCCTGGTATTTTTCCATCAAAATAAAGCTAGACTGTGATAAACACTGTATGAAGCCTAAAGCAAGGAAGACCTAGACCTGATTTTATTATCATTATTTTCATAAGTTTGGCAGAAAAACACTCCAAAACTTCCAAACTAGGCAAAGTACCTCTTGCATTTATCTTCAGAAGTGTAAGATGACCAAAAGTACATTTTAGCTCCTTTTTAATGGGAAAATATATTTGCTAGCAAAGATGAGATTACAGAGCTTGTTTAGTATTAACTTCTGCCAAGCATAAACAATGTTTCCCTGAGTTACTGCTGACTCATATGGCTAATGGCAGTAACTATTATCACTTCATTTTCTGTAAAATGGCTTAGGCTTGAAGCCTCCCACACATGACCCTTGTGACAACTCATGACTGTTGAAAAATCAGCAAGTGCTTGCTTTCCAAATCTCATACCTGAGGTAGCATAGTGACATCACTACCCTTCAACAGCCCTTTAAAATGAGCTTTTTTGATTTTAACTTATGCTCAGCTGAACACCATATTCACGTGAACACTGTGAGAGGACAACTTCAATCAACTCAGCTTTGAAGACCACAAGGAGCACATTTTAAAAGAAAGCTATGTTTTAATAGCAGAATGTAAATATAACTGAAGACTGAAGTATTTTTATCTAAAGCAGGAAATTGCTGTGATTAATACAGGATTTGGAAAGTCTGACTGTATCACAACCGGGTTTAGTGCAATCTCTTTTTGGACACACAATTGTACCTATTCAAGACAAATGGAACTGCTGACAGGAACCAAGGAAGTAAATTACCAGCTATTCTTTTGGTCAGTCACAATGCATTGCATTAGCTCATTTTTTTAGAGCTTAATAGAGAATATGAATTTTTAATCTTCTCAAATCAGCATGTTAGATAGTGCACTGAAGTGTTCTTTCGCTGGTAACATTTGATTTTTTGCTGCTGACTAGGTTTTATGTAAATACCATGAAAACCAAATGTTTTCACACAGAAATACATCAGAGTTTTCATATGATTACCTAAGCGAGACACCATGTTTTAGCAAACATTGAAAATTCTAAACCAGCACCTCTAAACGTGTTCCCTTTGGCACTGGATGTCAGGTATAAGTTTGACAACTACATTGAGTCAAAAACCATAAGCCAGTTGCAAGTAAAATTTAAAACCATTGGATTTTTAAACGGAATAATTAATTTCCAGTGCTTTTCATTTAATTTCTGGTGTTGAAACATTTAAAGTATCCATTTTCTCCAACTTTTGCCTGCAGCTATAAAGACTGGAAAAACAGCTAAAACATTAAAAGTGTTATTATGTGGTGGTTCCAGCAGCTGAACTTTAAGAAATCAGGAAACTGGTGGCCTGATTAACCATTAATGTCCTCATTACTACTTTATTCTCTAAATCGTTTTAGGAAGTAATAAGGTAAAACTTTTTATAACAATTCCTGCAGTGATACATGTTAACTTCCACAGTTCAAAGAGTTCTGCTGAAGGAAGTACCTGAGCTTCCTCAAAGTGTCCACAAGAAACAAATACTCTTACAGATTTCAGGGCATTTGTACCTTTCCTTTGGCAGCTGAAGCATTGCCACACCAATAGCTTTGGAGTTTCACTCCCTAAAAAAATGTCTTTCCAAAATCAGTAATTTTTGGTTGAAGGAGAAGAAAAAAGTTTGTACGTGACACTGTTCTCAGAAGGCCTCCACTACTCTTTTGTCTCTTACTGTCTTAGAACAAGATAATTAGAAAAATTACTGTAAATGGTACAAAAGGTAAATGCACCCATTCAATTGCTATTGAGCTGACATGAAGCCTCTACCAATTCTAGAGAATACACAGCTAATTGTCCAACTAGATGAAATTTTGGTTCACACAGAAAAATAAAACTCCTATCAATAGATTCACACCCTTCTTTAATAACCCTGAAACATGATAGAGAGATGCTGACTTGAACAACTGTCTAAAAAAGAATAAGCATTTTTAAGTGGTTGTTTTGAAACATGTTGCTCCCAGCTTTGAAGTGCACTCACTGATGCAGACAGTTATAACTCTTAAGTCCAGCAATGCTATTTAAACATTTATTCTACTCTATTCAAATTCAGTTGAGGAAAGTGCATCCCTTTCAGGTTGTTTTTTTATTATTATTTATTTTAGGACAACCTTCTCTAATTTAGAGAGGTTCTAGAGAAATTCTCTAAATTTTTGAGAGGTTCTAAAATTGCTGAATGAAGTGAGAAGGACTTCAGTTATATTTTGGCTCCTATTTTACATTCACTTTTAAGTTCTGAGATCCCATTACTTCATGCAACAAGTAATAATTACAAAATAGAGAGATTTGCTTCTCATTTAAACCAACCAAGCAATTAAACTTTGCTGGCTTTGATGGGACTTCTGATTTTTGGAAGTAACCATCAAGAAGTTTGTGCTTATCAATGCTATGAGGGATTAATAGCAACTCATCTACAAAACACAACCAACCTATTCCAGATAAGCATCTCACCAAAAGAACTAGGAGGTGAATGCTTTATAAGCTTGAGTCACAGTTTGAGATACTGTAAACCTATGACACTGTAATAAAAGGGGGAGAAAGTTCCCCTTCAAAGAAATTGAATTTCTTTCATCTCTCTGAAAAAATAATTCAGATGTTTGGAAGAAAACTAAGAGAAAAGTAAATCATTATTATTATTTCACAATATACTCCACCCAAAAAAAAATATTCTGGAAAAGAAGTATAAATCAACTTTTGTTCTACAGCTTGAAATTTGAGGACCAATTACTTATTTAATTAAAAAATTCCAGTTGAAAGAACTGTTCAGCATGTTATAAAATTTCTCTCAAAACACTATAGTGTTTTTTGAGTCATCTCTGAGTTCTGCAGAATAAATCCTCTTCTCTTTTTCCTTGCCACAGCTGTGCAAGAAAAAAAGAACTTTATCTCCCAGGATTTTTCCATTTATACGTCCAAGGCTCATGATCCACTGGCTTCCCCTGCTCTCAAAAGAGGAATTATTGCAGCCTACGTTCAAGCTACCACTGGATTGCAGACACGATTAACAAAGTCTGGTGGCAGAATAATCATGTGCTGAGTGCTGGGAACTACAGCTGATAGCATCTATTCATCCCACAGAGAACATATATAGAATCACCTTCAGTGACTATGAAAAACTGATTTGGACCTCAAATCAGGATGTCAGTAATTTGTATTATCACACTGACAAAATCTGTAATGATCTTGAAACAACTTCCTTTTTCTTCAGATACACCTCCCTTTATTTTGTTAAAGTACTTTCTTTTAGCTAGAAACCTCCCACCAGTTAATTCCAGTTGTCTAACCAGAGCAATGACCTGAAGCCTGACACAGGACTTGCCCAGTAGATATTTTTCATCTGTCAAGTTTTTACGGCCCAGAAATTTCTTCAGCCATCAGTTATCAAATACAAAGTCTTTTTTCCTGTTGTAAGTACACTCAAAGAGTCCTACTCATATACCACTCTTAGTGCTATATGGCAGAGTTGCAAAATGATTTTTAGTGCATATTCTTTGCACAATGTTTTGCAATGTTTAATATTAGCCTCTATATTTGACCAAATCGTGGTTTTTCTCTGCAAACCCCAACAGAAGTTTTTTCATCTTGTTTAGATGTTATAAGGAACAGATTGTAAATAAGGAGATGGTAAAATAATTTGGTTCATAAATTCAGAGCAAAAATAAAAACCCAGAATTTACCCATCTTTTTGGTAGTTTATAACTAGCTTTGTTTTAGAAACCGTTTAAGCATTTTTCATGTCAAGTAATAGATAAATGTAGCAACTTCATCAGTACTGAAGATACTATAGTATTAGAGACGCAATCTAGCTTCAGGGCAGCTATGCCAGATGTGATCAAAGCTGCTTGGCACTTGCCTCTAGTCAACAGCTAAGGTTTCATTGTGCAACATTAAATGCAATGAATTAAAAGAGTTTGACAGTTTTTATAGTACTCTTTCTACTGTGTTGAACTTTTTGTATAAGTACAGTTGGCAACTCATCCAAAATGTTCACATTTGTATCTGACAGAGAAGCAGAGTAACTTAAGAGCTGGCTGCCATTTTCATCAGGAGCCACTCTAACAAGTGCCATGGTGTGAACATAGGATATTGAAGCCACTGGAAATCCCTGGGATCTTTATGTTCCATGATAGCTCAAGCAGATATGTTGGAGTTGCAAGTCATGCCCCTTGTTTGAACTTCTTGAAGTTTTTAAGAAATCTGACATGATGTAAAGCACCTGCTTTGGTGTCCTATTGCTGCTGCTTTTTGCAACTGGATACCTCTGATTTGGTACCAGGTTTGCAGAAGTCATCACACTTATGTGTATGACCAGATAAGAATGCCAAGGAATGCACATAGGAAACCAATAAAAGGCTTAAAATAGGCAAACATATGAACAGTCAAACCAATACAGTTGTGTAAGTAGCATAGTCTTAAAACATGATCTAAAAGCTTGCTATTGTGTCTGCAATATTTCTACACAGTAAATAGATGTACACAACATATGACTGAAGTGTCAAACTGGAAGGTGCTGTGTAGGGCTGTATAAACTTAGCCTCATTTGAACCACAATAGCCTTCTACCTGATTCACACTATCTTTATAAAGAAACACAATCTGATAAACTCTCACATTAAATGGCAAAGATGATGTAAGATACTAACTCAGTGGAAGACACTTTAAAACAGATTTTTGGGGCTCCTTCAAAACCTAAACAGTGCTAGTTTAGACACACAAAATAAATATGTTTGTGATAGAGGATTTATTGCATAAAGGGGCCCTGCATTGTGTCTGTCATAATCAATACTGCTTCTGTGTTTGATCATTTGGTGCAGAATGTTATACTGACACAGGAAAAGTACTGAGATATCTCTGTGGTATTGCATTGCTCTTTACGTGTTACTACTCGTTTTAGGCTGATTAAGACTAAAGACTGTGCTCAGAAAATTACTTAAACCTACTCATTTTTAATGAGAACAATACCATGTAACATCAATGGAGAGTGGGGATGACCCCTGTTCATCATGAGAAATTCTTGCTTTCTCTCACTCTTCCTTTGCTCAAGTTCGCACTCCTTTACCAAACACTCTCTGCAGTATTTCTGTACTTCTTCAGAATGAATCAGGAATTCAAAGTGTTCAAGAGAAAGTTCTTTGCATTCATCTCTGAGCTGTAAAGCAAAATGCACTACAGGAATCATTGGTGCCCAGATTTTCCAATCTGAAATAAAATTATCTCAAATTATCTCAGAAAGCTCTAAAAAGACAACAACCACAATGACAAAAAGAAAAAAAAGGCAAAACCAAGGAACAATTAAAAAAAAAAGAATAGCAGATCTGTTCTTCCATTTCCCTTCTTCTGTTGTGCCCCAGAGGTAAAGATGCAGATGTATCTAGAAGCTTTCTGTGAAGGACTTTCACTGCACAGCCTTAAAAGTCAGTGCAGTTGACTCCAGCCTAGTTCTAGCACTGGTGGTCACCCAAGTGAGAGCAGCTGGGGAGATTGTTCCTTCACATATTCCCTCTTGGCATTCCTCCTTCACTCCTCTAGCCATCTGCTTCAAGTTAATTAAATTAAATCTGGCCTGCAGCAGAGTACTGGAAGCTGCTGCTGCATTTATGCATCGAGCACTGTGCCCTTCCAGAGTTACTGTGAGCCTCTGTAACAACTAGACAGGAGTAAATCCCACAAGAGAATGAGTCCCCCAAGTTAGCATTCTTGATCTATGCACCCACAGAGCAAATCACAGTTCTTCCTCCAAAACACAGTACCTCATGACCTGAAAACATTATATCTGCACAGCACCATGCCAGATCTAATAAATTGTGTGTCTCAGCAGGGACCATTAACTCCTGCACAGCATTATGCTGACACTTTTGAACTCTCCATTTCTTGAGCTACTTTATGCAGCATTGGTTTAGGAGTCACTGAACTACACATCACTGTAGAACTGCACATTCTTTGTCTGATTTCAAAAGGCATTGGAAATCATTCAGTGAATCAGCATGTGTGAATAGGCTTTACTTTCTCCTGTTGGCTAACAAGGCCATTAATTAGGAACCTTCATGATTTTTTTCTGCCTAAAGAACCAAAGAAGAGGAAGAACCATTCACTCTATTTCTCAGATCCTTTCCTCTCTCCTTCTCTTTCCTGGATTATTTGCCCTCCACATTTGCACTCTCTGGCTGTAGGATAAGAAGTAAACAACTTCTGCTGAATTTTGCCTGAACCCTTGAGGCTCCTGTCTTAGGATACCTTAGGCTGCCACAAGCTGTCAAGCAAGCAGGCCACAGAGCATTCAAAATCATTTTCCGGAATAACAAAGCTATTATGAAGACTAGAGATGAGACATCACAATCACAATTACAGCAGTGTAATGAGTTTCTATCTTAACAGTCAAGTAGCTGCAATTCGCTTGTGTACTCTGCTGGCCTACTGCAAGTAGTGATCTATACTTAGATAACTTGCATTCGTACTGGATAAGGAGCACTGCACCTGATGGTCAGAACACAAATGATCATTGACATCAATGACACCAAGACTGGAGGAAGCCTGGGCTGCTGTGATTACACACTGGTGGAGTTTGTAGTCCTGAGGGATATGGGTCAGGCAAAGAGAAAATTTGGGGACCCTGAATTTTAGGAAAGCAAAATTCCAGCTGGTCAAGGAATTGGTCAATAGGACCCCCTGGTCCTGTTTCTATTAGTCAATAGAAACCCCTGGTTTCCCTCCAGGAAACTGCCCTCAGGGACAAGGGAGTGGAACAGAAATGGTAGAACTTTTAGGATGCTTTCCATAGAGCACAAGAGCTCCCGATTTCCAAGTGTAAGAAATCAGGAAAGAAAGGCAAGAGAGCGGCATAGCTGAGTCGAGACCTACTGGTCAAACTAAAGGGCAAGAAGGAAATGCACAGGCAATGGAACAGGGCCAGGTATTCTGGGAAGAATAGAGGCACCCTGCCTGGTGGTGTGGAGATGGAGTCAGGATGGCCAAGGTACACCTGGACTTAAACTTGGCAAGGGACACAAAGAATAACGTGAAGGGCTTCTACAGGTGCGTCAGCCAGAAAAGGAAGGTCAAGGAAAGTGTAACCCCCCCTGATGAGCAAAACTGACAAAACTGGTAACAACAGACAAGGAGAACACTGAGGTACTCAACTTTTTTGCCTCAGTCTTCACCAGCAACCTCTCTTCCCTCACAACTTGAGTGAACAGACTGGAAGATGGGGGGAGTAAAATCCATCCTACTGTAAGAGATCAGGTTCATGACTGCCCAAAGAGTTTGAGTGTTCATAAGCCTACGGAGCCTGATGAGAGCCTGATGCATCCCAGAGTCTGGAGGGAATTGGCTGATGGAGTCACCGAGTCCCTCTCCATGATGTTTGAAAATCAGGGTAATCAGGTGAAGTATCAGGTGACTGAAAAAGGGGAAACATTATGCCCACTTTTGAAAAGTGCAGGAGGCAGAACCCTGGGAAATACAGACCTGTCTGCTTTACCTTTGTGCTTGATGATACCATGGAACAGTCAGGATGTGGCCCTTGTACCAGTGCTGTGAATACAAATACTATCTGTATAGCCTAATAGGTTTATTACTTAAGTAGAAACTTCTGTGCAAAGAAAGCCTTATTGAACCTTTAAAAACTGAGAAAGGCTGATTGCTCTCTAGCCATCCCACACCTGAGGCAGATGGCTCTCCAGACGTGCCATACCCAGGCTTATGGTTTGGCAGAGGATATGCACAGAACTGTGCCTAACTGTGCCTAATCCTAAGGGAAGAACATAGAATCTCAGGCAGGTGAGCATTTGCTGGTTTCTCTGCTGTGACTGAAATGGCTGACGCCATAATGTACAAAAATACCTCTTTGGTCAAGAATTAGAAATGAGTATGTATATGGCTTTTCCTACAAAAATAGCTCTTTGGTTAAGAATCAGAAATGAATATGTATATGGCTTTTCCTCCTACAAGTGGACTGTGATTTCAGAATGAGCAAGAGACAAAAACCAACAGGAGTTACTTCACAAGGGTACGCACAATAAAATCCATCAAGTACCTTTTATGGACAAATTCAATCTGTACACTTGGATCAGCCACAGCTCTTTTCAGCATTTTTATTTCCATGTGGATTAGCAGCTGGCTCTCCTTCAGTATTTTTAAACAACCTTGAATTGTATAATTGCCATGGGACAATTCTAACTCATACTCTGGTCATTTACGAGGATCTACACTCTGGTACACTCAGTAATTCATTAAAAACAGATAACTCCCATAGGAGACACTGCATCACTCAATACTCATGCTACTTCTGAAATATGGTATACTTAAAGAAACACACATGTTAAAAGTACTTATCTGGTCTAAGATAGAATAATGGCAATAAATAAATAAATTGTGCATATTACCTTTTAATGATTGGGAAAACTATGTTAATGTCTTCCCAAGGAAATAATTTCTATTACTTTAATTAAAAAGGAGGATTGAAGGATAATTTATATTCAGAAGGAAGGGAAAAATACTCCTGAGTTGGCTTTTCTGCGCTGCCAGTAATTCCCTCGAAAGCCTTTAAAAGTAAGTGGAGAATGTATTCTGCCAATATGATAAAACAATACATAAATTTCCACAGGCTGAATCATCCTGATAAAGTATGTAGAGTTAAAGCCTTATGCTCAGTATATATAGTCCATTACAAGATATGCTTTGTGCAGTGGTACTGAAGAGGAAAACTAAAACAGAAATCAAATTACAACAATGCTTTGCTACAAAAGTGTTTTGCTAATGTCATGGAAGGACCCTCTACAGATCACTTTAGACAGATTTAATTTCTAGTCTATGCATTTTAAATTCTGCTTCATTCAAGGAACTGAAATCTCTTAAAAGTTTTAAAACATGATCCACCAGTTAAAAAAGCAAACCAAAACCACACTTCACTATAACAGCACCCCAAGGAAGTTTAGGTTAGTTATATATATCTAAGTTACAGGTTTCAATATAAGTAACACATTACTACACCACATTCATACAAACCCACAAATTTTAATAATTGTAATTGTAACCCATACTAATATTTATCCTGACAAAAACAGCATAAAAAGTTTGTAGGAGCACAGTGACACAGTAACAAGCTGCCTCAACTCCTGTGCAAGAACCACCATCCCATTTTCAAGGAAAATACAAACCCAGACACTGAACCTAAATGACCTAAATCTCAGAAAGGGTATTTTCAATAAGTGTTGATATTTTTCCAGAGCACTTAATTGTTTAACTGCTTACTTTAACTGACCTGATTCCAAACACACAGAAAAAGGAGGAGAATAAGTCAACAGCTATACCTTGTTCACAGAGCTTTAGGAGCTTCTTCACCTCAGCCATCAAGCAATGTGATTTAATCTAGAAGCAGCAAAGAGGAGCCATTCCTGCAAAATCTGCCTGTTGGTCCTTGACGGATAGTGCTTGGTTTCAGAATTGAACATGACTGCTACTCAAACCAATGTTCAAGTTCATGTGGCTTATAAAAACTATTTCCAACTACTTTTCAAATATGAGTCCAACTGGATTGCATTTTCTCTTTGGAAAATAACTAAGGAATGGATTGCTCCCAACAATATAAAAGAAAAATAACAACAATTGTTTAAAAGTCACAGTAAGTTTATATTTGAACTCATTTTAATGAATATGAATCAAATACCTGCATAATACAGTTATTTGCTCTCTTAGCCCCTCAAAAATGCATAAGAAATACCCATATAATTTTTTGTTTCTAAGAAGAAAGATTACAGGAAACATGATACTTAAATGCAGAAAAGAAAAATCAGAGTTTCTTCCTTCACTTGAGTTACTTTATAGTATGCTATCATTTGAGAGTATGCTATCAGTGTGCTATAGTATGCTATCACACTGCCTAACTTTTACCTGCAAATCTAAGAAGCATCAGGTATAGAAGTGCTCCAAAACAGGCATATGCATGCATTTAACCTAACTGCCAATGAATGCAATGTCACGAAAACATAACTACAAATTTCCTGTGCATTTCTGTATTTTCCACTTTCAAACAAATAAAAACAACAATTTGTAAATGATCTCTGAAATAAGCATATGAAGAGGAATAGAACCAAGACCAAAAAAGGGAGACTATTTAATGTCTGAGGATTGTGAGAGTAATGGCCAATCCTAGTTTTCTCACAACTGACCTGATTTAAGCAGGAGGTTGGACTAGATGACCTTCTGTGTTCCTTTCCAACCTGAAACTACTTATGATTTGATTTTCATTTTTTTTATTGTTACCAGAGATGAAAACATTTTTTCTCTTCTTAGAAGCTGGTACAAACTTAATTGACTATTGATGATATAACTATAGCTCCTGCCTATGTGCCTTAATTAAAATACATAGTCTAGTTGCAGGCACTCCCACTGAAATGAGCAGTATTATGTGTTTCATTTTCTTCAGGGTCTAGACTTCCTTTACAATTAGTTTTCACTGGCTGAAGTCCCTTCTGAATATGATCAGCTAAAGGGTAGAAAAAGACCCACATTTTAATACTTGTAGCACAACAAAGTAGATGTTGACAATCCAGACAAGCAGAATCTGCAGCTGACAAAGGCCTGTTTCCTGAACAAATGTACTAACAAGCGTGCCAGGCTCTGAGGGTTAAGCCACACTGTAAAACAGTTCTTGTTTCCTGGAAAGCCTCCAAAATACATCAGATTACTACTTTGTCCTTTCTTGCTCCCACTTCTTAGGTCCTTCGCAAAATGTGCAGAATGGCCATCAACTAAAATACTCACAAAAATATTTCCTCATTACTATTGCTTTCCCACCCTGCACTGTGCAATTAAGTGTTTACAAGGAGTTTACTCCTTGTAAACTAATGCTGAAGCGAGTTTTCCTTCTCTCCTTCAAAAGCTTTGAGTCATGATTTGCAAACGAAAATGATGGGTTATAATTTCAGACAAGCTAAGGACATGTCTTTTTGGCCAGAGTGGCATGCAAAAAACACATCAAGGAGGAAAACCTGCTTGGTGACATCAAGATTCTAGCAGAGTCAGTACTCAGTGGAGGTATACATTTAATGCAGCTTATACCTGTCTGGTGAGTGCAAACAAGGGCAAATTTGGGCCAATGCAACTGCAAAATTAATCCATCACAATCTTCAATCAAGAAGGTAATCAACTGCCTGGTCACTAAGATCATTTACTGAGTTCTGGTGTTATATTTATTTTGACTGGTTTTTATTTCACACTATTGAGGAAAAGATTCATTGCAGCTGAAAGGAATCTCATGAAATTCAACAAAGTGCAAAGTCCTGCATCTGGGAAGGAAGTACTCCCTGAAAAAATATGAGCTAGATATGGGCTGTCTGGTGAACAGCTCTCCTGGGAAAGTCCTGATGAGATTTGAGCTAAATGTGAGCCAACTTTGTGCCGTAGCAGCAGTGATCACTTCCTTC
>JANPWX010000012.1:679706-744450 GCA_024734555.1 Trochalopteron elliotii | reverse complement strand
GTGTTTCCAAAAGGAATGGCATCTTGATTACCTGCTGATCACCCACCTCTCCCACAAATTTTGAAACTTGGTTAAGTAATCAAGACACATAACTGAGAGGTTAAACTTTTCAACTTAAAACTCTCTACCAGTGATATGCTTTCAATTTGGGGTCTAAAAAAAACCAAGCCCAGATTTGAAACTCAATTTCCTTTTTCACATCAGCATCACTACTTAAGTCTTACGACACCATGATAAAGAAATTTGATTTTATTTACTTGGGACAATTGCCATAGGCATTTTCATGCTGAAAATCTTTATATCTATCACTGTCCTACTTGTATCACAGTAGGATACACTAGTAGGACAGTTTGGCCTCGCTCTACAATATTCAAAACAAATAACGTGTTCCAGTTAATAGCTCCAGCTAACAGTGCCATGTGTAATTAACTTCTCCTAATTTAAATACTCATCACACCAACACTGTGTGCCACCTGCAGAGAGGTTTAGAATCATAATCTTTCCTGCCATGTGCAGAACAAGTTGTTCCACCATCAACATTGTTTCCATGCTAAAGAGCAAACTGCAACCTGTTATGGTTCTTCCATGAGGCACCTCTTTGAAAACCCCTCAGTACCACACCAGGAAAAACAGTTTCACAGTCTGGTGAAGGACTGATTACTCCCATGCTGAGCATTTCCCTGCAGCCTTGCTATACAGACTAGGACTGATGTAGTATTGCTGCTTTTCAGCCTTGGCTGACAGAACAGAGACAGAATTTGGCCTTCAGCTCATGAAGTTTTTTCTGGCATGGGCTACACTCACCTCCTGGACAATGCCTCATGGCCATTTTACACCGTCTGGATTCTGCAATGGTTGGACATGGTATTGTGTCTTTCGCTGGCTTCTTCACAATTTGTCTTGTTCTCGTTTCCAGGCCCCATTTAAATCCACATGTTTTGTTATTTCTGCTGCAAGTTCCCCACTCACTCCACTGACCCACTTCACAGCCTTCTGATAAAACAAAAGAAAACACAAGTGAGCAATTCTTCTGGGTTTTTTTTCTTTTTTTTCATTAGAATACACTGTACACTGTTAGAAAGCAATACTTGACAGTTTTACTATTAGCAGGTAAAAGCTAGGAACAAAATTAAAATATCTTACAGAATGTGAATCTTTTAAGCCAGCATCAACCCAACAAAAAAAAATCAGAATTTCAAACTTCAAACATATCAATGTTTGATATGTTATGACAGCTCCAAATATTGAAAAACTCTCCTAAAATAATGAGATTGACTTTTTCCTGTATCTAATATATAGATCCTATTTGGTTGTCACCTGGGTTTGAAAACTTCAGAAGTCCACATTTCCAAGCCCTCTCCATCATGAAATGCAAGCAATACTCTTGAAAGAAAGAGTTAGTTCTGACACAAGTCCTGAAATCTTAGGAATTCTGAGTTGTAAATCTTCAAACAATTCTGAGTTGCAAATCTTCATAAAAGGTGATTTTACAGGTAAGAGGACAGAACTTTCTGATGCACAACAGAGAGATATTTCCAATGAGCCAGGATTTTAAAGTTTGGAAAAATTTAGTGGTATTATCAGTAAAGAAATCAATAATACTTTATTATTGAGTATTTCTTGATAAGAAATACTAAGCATCATCATAACGTAGTGCCATATTTGAATATGACCACCTGGCAAAAGAGCTACCTGAGCAGCACTGCTGTGCTGGAGGACTCACCCACACATTCCATAAGCTCTTCCAAGGCTGCAAATCCAGCAGGACACCCTCGAAAGCAGCGGCCTCTGTGCGAGTAAAAGCCAGTTTTGCATTTGGTACAAAAGTCTCTGCTAAAGCAGGAGTCACAGTTTTCTATTCTGCATCCTAAATCACAAGGATCATAAAGAACAATGAGATAGCAAAGTTAGGATAAGCCTAAAAATGAAGGGACTTATAAAGCAATAAAATAGCAAAGCCAGAAATGCTACAATACTGTCATCCTGAAACCCATCTGGTATATAGATGGAATTAGAGGTAACTGTGTTTACCACACTTTCCTCAGTATCATTCTAATCCTATTTTTTTAATCAAACTGTAGATAAAGCCCCTAGTATAATTATATTTGAGTTAATGACATCTTTTTGGAGGAAATATGCTCAATATAAATTATTTTCATGTGTAAGTAATTTCAATGAAACCAAGATGAGACAAATTATTTTGGGAAGTATGCATGTATTATACATATTGTCTTCAGCTTATAATTTATCACTGAAAGCAGGATACATTTTTTTTCTGAGTCGACCCTATAAATAGCTGAGTGGATGCTTTCATGTAGTATATCTGATGTTTGTGCCTACATATATCCATGTGCAAAAGGTCTCAATTTTTCTGGATTTAACTCCTGCCTATTATTGAGACATATAATCCACAAAAAATAACCATTCTTAAATGACTCGGAGACATACACCATAACCAATAGATTAAAAAAAAAAAACAAAAACCCAAACAAAACAAACAAAACAACTATTGCCTTTATGAAATATTGTATTTCTCTGAAAATCTAAGAGGAATATGACCTGCAATAGATGACAGACTCAGGTGTAGGCTTTTCAGAAATATCCTATTCCATATTAAAACATGTCAACTTGAAAATGAACTAGTCATCAATGATCATATGCATACCATACATACCTACAAAAAAATACCAGGGAAAAATATACCAAAGATTAAAAAGGATAAGCCATTATATTTGGAACAGCAAGGATCCCTTTGTAATTAATTTTTAGAAAATCTATTCCTTTAGCTAACAAAATTGAATAAATTACATTAACTGTATCCTCTCTTTGGCCATCTGAAGCCAGAAAAAGAAGCACTTTTTATTCATGTCATGCAACAATATAATAATAATATTGGTAATTCTGTCATTCATTTATTCTTCGTTCCTTATAATGAAAAAAAAAAGCACAAACCATAAGGTCACTATTCTGAAATAGAAATTAGTAAATATTTCCAATCAACACTCCAAATTTAGTCAATCTTTATGAAATAGATTTTAATATTATATTCTCGAACTTCAGCAGGCCAAAACAGGGCATCTCACAATACTTAAACAGTGTGTGTGCGAGTGCATAAAATTCTTTGTTAGCAGTTAGGGAAATATGAGGCTTTTTAGATTAGATTTCTTGTGACATTGGACAACAAATTAGGCAGATTGACTGAAAAGAAAAATGTGTATTTCAAGTGGAGGTGACCTTTGCTTGGTTAAATGCAATGTAAGCATCAGTCTGAAGCCTTGCCCTGACAAAGATAACCTCTGCTGGCTCTGTTTAGATACAACCACACATAACCTGAACGCCGGCAACTCCTGTGTCCAGCATTTTTCAAAGAGGCTTTTAAAACTTGAGTTCAGATAAGCAGCACAAGTTGGCCTTCTTGCCCACACTTCCATTTATAGGAAATTCCTTAGAATAATAATTTCTTTTTCACAAGGGTTGAACCAGCCCCTAAAGAACAGGATCCTGGTCAATGTCTTCACAGTGACCCTGCAAAATCACTTTCCCAGATTAATGAATTGCAAAAAAAAACTAGGTGATCTGCTCTGGAGATGTACTACAATACTTGATTGCTAATCTGGTTTGTTACACTCAAGGTGTACTGTAAGTATTTTATTAAATGCAATGCTTGAGTCAAACATCCTGTGTCTTTAAATATTAAGAAAAAACATTTGCCTCCTGCCCACCCATCTGACACACCTGAAAAGGCATCAAGGTTTTTACAAATCATGTAGTCCCAATGATAAGATGCAGAACAGAACATTAAAACAAAATCCAGCATCTTGCAACCCTCCCTCACATCCAAGTGACACAACATATTTTAAACAACATTTTAACTATGGTTTTCAAAAAACATGTTGGGAGTAACATGCTAAAAGCTTTTCTGTGTGTGTGGAAGGACTAAAGGAAAAACTTTCAACAGAAGTTTGTTATGATACAGACACGCTCGGCAGGTGGAAGCTGGCCTCACTTTACACTGGGGATTCCCTCCATAAAACTATCTCTATTAAACGTAAGTACTTATGTGAATAACGCATTTTTAAACATTAAACAAATGAATAAATCCTCTTTCAGTTTTGATCATACTTCAAAACTCCCATCTTGTTTGTATTTTCTGCTTTACCTGCAATGCCAGTTCCCTTTTGGCTCACAGCAGAGTCCTTGAGATAACCACCTTTTAGAAGCTTTAGTAGGTGAATGTTGGGTGAAGATTTCAACCAAGACAGTTTATTTTCATTAAACTACTCCAAACAGGAAAGAGCTGTTATTTAATCTGTATCAGATGCAATTTAGGGGAAAATACTGGAAGAGTATTAGGAATACTGTAAGAATTCTGAAATTAAAATATTAATTCATCAGAGTGATATTCATTATAATGCTTTGGGTTAGTGAGTGCTAATCATAATGATAATTTAACTGTAGCTGAAGATAAACTAGACTCTTCTATAATTTCACCAGTCCCCAGACTGTCCCCATGACCTTGACACTCACTACTTCCAGCTCCTGCTCCCATCCCTCTGCTGCTCACTAGAACAGCATTGGTGCTACAGATCTAACTTCACACTGCCATCCCAGTGTCCACTGGCACCCTGCACCGATCTGCCATGGACCAGCAGCACCTTCTGTGCTAATTCTCCCCAGAATTTTTTGGTAATTGTAGCCTGACTGCTACAGTTGCAATTACAACAGTCTCAAAGGGTCATATGGTCTACTATGCTATGTAAATATAGTTCAAGCAACAGCGTATTAAGGAAGTTTTGCTATTTTGTAACACTGTTAAAAAAATTCATTACCTTTCTTAATGCACTGAATTAACTATATGTGTTTAATAAATGCTCTGTTTAAAAGTTTCTCTTTATCTTGTTTTTACTGAAGGTGAATGGAAGGGGAAATTACAATGTTGGGCCCACCTAGGAGAAAGAGGGAGACCTAAACAAATAAGTAGTCAACCAAAGCTGAAGGGAGCTGTAATTTCTAATCTTTGAGTGGTTTCTCCTCCTAAAATTATAGAGGCTACTATGGCCATGGACTAAAATGAAAGGTTCAAGATAGTCTTGATCCATTAATCAGACCAACAACTAAACCGACAGGTTTCATCTTACTCTTTAAATTCAGTTCTGTTTTTTTCTCATGAGATTATCTCATGTTGGAGCAGTTCAGTTCAAATTCATTAATTATTACAAATTAAGTGGAAAATGAACAAAGGGTAGCTTGTCTCTTGGGCATTCCTCTACAGAAGAGATTCGACACTTTCCAAGTTCGTGTCCAAAAGGACTGCATTCTCATGCTGCAGTGTTCAAGGTGGAAATCATATCCAACAGGAAACTCTACACTGATTTCTAAAGACAAGCAGTCTCAAATTTCATGATTCACTGTTACTAGAAAAGCAGTCTAGAACCACTTAGCAAATTCTAGGCACACATATTGCTTGCATTTAGAAAAGAAAATTTGTCCTGAAATACAAAATTTCCATAATTTTCAAACTGCTGCATTTGGCTGTGGTATTTATTGTGTTACATTTGGCACTGACCATTTTTGGCTTTTAAAATCAAGGGAACATTTTCCATTAAAATATGTTCTATAGCTTCTCTAACAAAAACAGGAAAGTGTTCCAGTAAAAAAATGTTAAAAAGCTTTTGTGCCTATGAAGACATTATTAGGGCAGAAATTATTTCAGTTTATGCAATTCAAGCCCTATAATTCCCATAAGGATTTTAACATAACCAAAAATTTTACTATTTTTAGCTGAGACAATATTATCTGAGCAACGGAATCTGTAAAGATACCTAAGAAGAGCAAGTAGGAAGAAACCTATTCAATTTTTAAGAATGTTTACTTCAACTCGGATCCAATCAATAAAATGGCAGCGTGTCCACAATGCTTCATATGTGCAAACCAAGATCACCAAATCAAGAAAAAACCACAAAGTGATGTATAAGTACACCAGTTAGCAGTTACACTAAAATAAAAATATACAATACAAAAATCATCAGAGGGGAATCAAAACTGGTCCATAAATGCAACTACATCATTATTCTCACAGGAAAAGACTGTCAAAGGCATGAGGCTGAGATAAACATCAAGTGCTCAACACATGCCAGTATGGGTTAGACACAACTTGCATTTATGCTTTTCAAAATCAATCCGGTAATTCAGGGGAAAAGGCCACTTTCTATAAGTGGTAAAACCAAAAAAAAAAAATTACATTGAATTCACCCTCCATCTTCTGCAATTAACTTTTCTATTCTTTCTTTTCAAGAAGTAAATACTGCCAATACAGACTACTTTGCCTTTCTCACAAGCACAGCACAGGCTAATACAAAATAAATTAATCTATTTCCCAAACCTACAAATATATTCAAAAACATTTTTACGCGGCAAAGTATTTACAGCCCAGTTTTTAAAGGTTGCAAGTAGAGAAGTTGTTGAACTCATAAATGTGTTATGAACATTAAGGCCAAGATTCTCCATTAGTTTACAGAATGGATGCATAAACCATATACTGTCTCATTTAATCTTTTATCAAAACTTAACCACCTGGTAGAGATTAGGCAGCACTCTGCAATACCACACAGCTGTTGGGAATACTATATCCATAGAGCCCACGCAGGGAACAGGGAGAAAGAGGTGGGACAGCTTGGGACAGGTCCAAGCATGGTCATAAGTGCTCCTCATCCAGCCCAGACTGCCACTGAGTGACCTCATGTGAGATTATGTGTGATGTGAAAACCAGCACGCTTTCTCACAGCTTCCCAAAGACATGGCACAGCATTAGGGGAAAGGTGCCACACATTCAACAGACACTTGATTATTGCAGGAAACAAAGAAAAGCTATTTCTCACTTTAGGTTCTTATGTCAGGTCACCTGATTCTGGTTAGACTATGGCAAAAACATTCTCCCCCTAAACAGGAATTAGAGGTAACAGCGATGATTAATAATCCATATGGATTGTAATAGTCCACATATGAGCATATGGAAAAATCAATATGAATAGGCACAACTGCCAGACAGAGGTGAAATAATGTGAGATACCAGAGCACTCGTGGATTTTAACAACTGTGCTTCTAGGCACAAACATGCAAACAGGGAATCTTGTTGCACATTAGCAGGTTGTAAATTTCTGAATGAAATGTTTCACTCAAAGTGAAAGGTTGTTGTTTGTTTTTAATAGTGCATCTGTTTTATTAAATTAACAACACTTATATATTAAAGCATGTCTGGTGTGAGGTGTCTGGTCACCTGAAATTTGTGTGGGAACAAAAAATATGACAAGAAGCCCACCATATATTAGTGTTTATACTGACTTGTACCTACATGTTAAACTCTTTCTGAATCCATTTTATTTTCATATAGTGGGAATTTTTTTCTTAAAACTAGGAGTATCTGCGTGAATCATGTATTTTTTTCATAAATTATCCTTCTAATAAATTAATAATTATAACAACAACAAAAAATAGGTCAATTCATCAACTAGTTAATCTGCTGAATGTCATATATCCCCAGAATCATCTGGGACCTTCTTTAGCAAAGAAGTTTTAAGATGATCTTGAGACATCCATGAAAATACCACTCTGTTTCACAACGTATCATCTTAAAAACCAAGCATAAATTATGGCCTTCGACAGAAGTGTTCAAAAGGGTTCAAAGAGTAACTCACTTGAGCATCTGTTCATGTCTGGCGTCCGCAGTCCGTAGTAGCCCGAGGGGCAGGAATGCAGGCATTCACCGTACTGCCTCATCCCTTCCCTCCGCAGGAAGAAGAACAACTTGTGTTGGCATCTGATGCACCCATTATCCTTAGAACAAGATAAACAACCTTTGCAAATTGGATTTGGTCCATAGTTAGCTGCAAAATAAGAAGATAAATTACACTTTAAGGTCATTTGAAAATGGTTTTGGCTGGTGGTCCTCTATCCTCTAAAGCGTTACTCATCTTTTGCATGATTACAAAAAGTTTTGAAAGTAGGGTTCTGAAAGTGCACTCACTTTCAGACATCTGCACTGGCACTGACTAAAAAGAAATGAAATCTCTACATTTTAATTGTATGTCGGGCAGTTTAATGATTTTATGCACATTTAAAATACAGGCACAGGCAAGCAGAGACCAAGCTTTATAAAGCTCACAGTATAAATAAAAATGCAATGCTGGACTCAAGTTTGAAGGTGGGGACATAAGCATGCAACAGCAACAAAATATAAGAATTTCAGCATTCTGATATATGCACATGGAATGATATGCCCATGGAAATTCAGCAACACCACTAATGTAATTTCTGATTTGTGAAGCGAGCAATATTCAGAGTACAGAAGCTTCTGCAGAACAGGTACTGCACCAGCGATGTGTGCTGTCCCCTCAGTCTCAGGGTCCTAGAACAGCTGTCTTCTTGCAAACTCTTCTTGATCAGACATCAAGACAAATTTTTCAAAAAAAGAAAAGCATTTTTAAGTTTTAAGAGCCTTCTTCTACAAATTTTTACCCAAAATGGGCTGAAAATCATATGCACAGACATTACCAAAGGAGCACATTTAGGGCAAGTTACAATTTTAGGTCACCAGCTGCTGTGCATTGAAGTCTATGCTCTGATTTTGTTGGATTATTTTCTTTTTTTCTTTTAAATTACTTGGTTGATAACTACAACACAAACTTCAGCCACATCACTCTTTGTTCTTACAAGCTTTTATTATCCTGCCTCTCTGCAGAGATGCAGAACACTTCTTCGTCCCCATGGGCTGTCAAGTCCTTCTCAGGTGCTGGGTCAGCACAATAGGTTAGCAGAGGGAGGATGACTCAAGACATTCCTGAAACCAGCACAACTTCGCAAGTCTGTTTTGAATACTAAATTTGCTACAGGACTTCACAGAAATTTGCCAGTTCAAACCTGGTTTACTGAAAACAAAAGAAAAATATTATGCAACAAACAAAAGTGTCTTTAGGATCTCAAGAGGTTTTTAATAAAGGCCACCCAGGGAGCAGCTCACCAAAAGGGCCTATGCTTAATTGTTAATTTTTTAAATATTTAAAATTATTCACACCCTTCCACAGTGATCTAGCAGTTTTACCGTGTATGGCTGGATAATTGAGGTTGTTCAACTGATGACTTCACCAGCAGAGTCAGGGAAAAAAACAAGGAAAAGCCCACTACCCTCTGGAACCAGTAGCTGATAAGTTTTACTCTCACCTTCACACATCTGCACACCACATTCCAATTCCCTCTTTGCTCCCATCCCCCCCACAGGACTCACAAAGTTCAGTATGACAGCATTCAACTCGACCTTGTACAAACAATCCTAGTGGGTGGTAGGCAGGACAAGAAGTGAAGCAATCTGGTGTGAAGCAGCTCAGTCAGTGGGACACGCTGAGTGTTGGAGTCCTCTGGTATCAGTCTCACTAGGTGAGATCCTCTTGATGGCAAAAGACTCCTTACCCTTCATGGTATATGTATGATTCTTCAGCACTCTGTCAACCCTTTTGTAATGAGACACCCCAACAGATCAACTGCCTTACACTCCTGAAACAGTTCCCATCTCCTGTTGCCTAAAAGACTTGAGATACAACTTTTCCTACACTTCATCTTGTAACTATTTTCATTCCCAACCCACTTCTTCAAAGACATACAAGAAGACAAACAAACAAATGATGAACCAGGCATGGATGCATCCCTCCTCTCACTGTCGGCAGGGATTGCCTTACTGTAACCACATCAAATAATATGTGACCATGTACACCAAAGCAATTGTTGCTTAACACATGGTGGGCAATCCTACAGGACTTCTGACTTCTCTTTTAGTCTCCTTGGATGTCACTCTCAGCAAATCATTACCTCCAGCTTATTCAAGGTTCCTCAGAGAAACCTGTATTATAACAAGAGTTACAAGGAGCAAAGCAAAACTAAGGATGCAAGATGCCTGAATTTATTCACTACTCAGAGTGTTTTTTTGAACTCAAAACAGCTGAAATCATGTATATGATTTTGACTTAGGGCCAGGCCAATTGCTGAACAGCATGAATACAGCTAAAGGCTACTATATACACATAAATATATATATATACACACACACATACATGGACATATATATATGGATACAGATAAACGCTATACACATGGATATAGCTAAGGGGAACAAAACAGTAGGCCTGCTGGCAACAGACAGGGTGAAACTGTCTCAAAGGGTGAAAAAGATCTTTCCACAGGAGTTAGCAGGGCTCACTGAAAGAACTCTAAAGAGATTTGAAGGGAGAAAAGGACAAAACAAGGCTCACTGAAGTCTGAGAGCAGTATGCCAATGCCTGAAGGACAGGGTACTAGCAAGGTCTGTCAGTCTGCTGTCTCAGTGGAGGTTGCAGTGTTTTGGTTCTCTAGAGCTTAGTGATGGTGAGGATAGGGTTGAGTGTTTGTGAGGAAGAACTGGGGGAAGGTCAACAATGCAGGTATCATGGTGGGACTCTGAGACAGATCCCCCAGCCAGGAGAAAGGGGCAGATAAAAGATTCTCTAAGTAGCTGTGAGAAGTTTAACAATTACTCACCCCTGTTTTCACGGGGAGCTTCAGCTTATCAGATGTCTGTTGGAAACACAGCACAGCAAAGAGGAAAGACGGAACGTGGGGGCATGTAACTTCCTGACCAGGCTAGTGAGGGAGCAAACTAGGGAAGGTAACTGCTGGACCTGTTGCTGGGGAATGGAGAAAGACTTGTGGGGGATGTGATGGTTGGGGGTCACTATGCTCATATGGGGTATAGTGTCACCAAATGGCAAGTTTTTGGTTCTTGGTGAAGTAAGGAAGAGGGTCACCAAAACCTCTATCTTGGGGGAATAGAAGGCTAAAAAGTCTTCAAGAAGGAAATCCTAAAGACACAGGAGCAGGATGGTGCCACATGTCGAAAGATGATTCAGGGGAAAAGAAGACTAGCTGAACAGAGAGTTTTGGCAGGAACTTGGGGAAAAAAAGCAGAGTTTATAACATTTGGAAGAAGGGGCAGACAATTCAGGAGGACTCCAAGGATATCATGAAGTTCTGCAGGGAAAAAATTACAAGGGCTAAAGCCCAATAAGAACTTCATCTGCTACTTCCATAAACAACAGTAACAATATTTATATAAATACATTCACAACAACAGGAGAGCTAAGGAGAATTTCCATTCCTTATTGAATGTGGGGGGAAACACAGTGACAAAGGATATGGAAAAGGCTGAGGTACATAACATCTTCTTTTTTTCAGTCTGTAACACTAATAAGACTAGTCTTTTTCTGGTACCCAGCTCCCTGAGCTGACAAGCAGGGACAGAGAGCAGAATGAAGCCTTCATAATCCACAGGGAAATGGTCAGCAACACCACTTAGACCCATACAATTTTATGTGGATGAAATCCACACAAAGATACTGGGGAGCTGGTGGAGGATCATTTGCTGGTCAGCCAGGGAAGCCCCAGCTGAATGGAGGTTGGCCATTGTGACACCCATCTAGAAGATGAGTCAGAAAGAAGATAAGGGAACTACAGGCCCATCAGTCTGACCTCAGTGCTGGGGAAGGTCATGGAGCAAATCATCTTAGGTGCCATCATGCAGCACACACAGGACAAGCATGTTATCAGGCCCAGCCAGCATGAAAGGGAGGTTCTGCCTGACTGACCTCATCTTCCTTGTTGGCAAGATGATCCACATAAAGATGAAGGAAAGGCTGTGGATGTTTCTACATGGACTTTAGTAAATCCTTAGACACCATTTCCCTCAGCATTGTCCTGGAGAAACTGGCTGCTCATGGCTCGGATGGGAGTACTCCTCATTCAGCAAAAAACCAGGCTGGATGATGGGGCTTAGAGAGTGGTGGTAAACAGAGCTGGCAGCTGGTCACCAGTGGTGCTCTCCAGGGCTGAGTACTGGGGCCGGTGCTGTTTAATGACTTTATCAATGATCCGGATGAGGGGACTGAGGGGACCTTCTGTCAGTTTGCAGAGGACATAAGCTGGGCAGCAGTTGATCTGCTGGAGAGTAGGAAGGCTCTGCACAGAGATCTGGATCTATGGACGAAGGCTGAGAGTGTAAGTTTCAGTAAGGTCAAGCGCTGGGTCCTGCACTTGGGCCACAACAGCCCCATGCAATGCTAAAGGCTGCAGAAAGAGTGGATGGAAACCTGCCCAGTGGCTGACCATGAGCCAGCATGTGCCCAGGTGGCCAAGAAGGCCAGCGACATCCTGGTCTGTGTCACAAATAGCGTGGCCATCAGGACCAGGACAGTGATTGTACCTCTGGTACTGGGCACTGGCTAGGGCACACCTCCAAACCTGTGCTGGGTTTTAGACTCCTCATTACAATAAAGACACTGAGGTGCCGGAGCATGTCCAGAAAACGGCTATGTTGCTGGTGAAGGGTCTGGAGCATAAGTCCTATGAGGAGCTGCCAAGAGAGCTGAAGTTCTTTAGCCTGGAGAAAAGGAGGATCAGGGAGTACATCAGTCTCTACAAATACCTGAAAGAAAGTTCTAGCAAGGTGGAGTTCAGTCATTTCTCCCAAGTAACAAGCAATAGGATGAGAGAAAACAGCCTCAAGTAGTGCCAGGGAGGTTTAGATTGGATATAAGGAAAACGTTATCCATGGAAAGGGTTGTCAAGCCTTGGGAAGGGCACCCCAGGTCTTTAAACCAACTTAAACAATTCTATGATCTTGTGGAGCAAGAATTAGGCTCTGGAGCAGATACATATCAGGCCTCCACGTAGGTTTCTTTGCCATCTTCTCCCATGGATCTTCACAAAAACTCTGACTTCTTGGCCACAAAATGTGTCTGAGTTTGACTCTATGGTCCAGCTCTCCTTTATTACTGCCACATGTTACTCTTCCCAAGCACCTTTTCTGTCCATTTCTGGTAAGAAGTCTTTGTTGACAACCTTTGTTTCTGCAGGAAAATTTAATTATGCTGACTCCTCTGGGCTTCAGCTCCACAGAAAAGGAGTTAACAGGATAAAATGATCTTCCATTATCCTATGCTATTATTTGTTCAGGAAATAGATGACACATCTTTCACAGCTTAAGGTCAACCCGAGATATATTAAAGAGTTCAGCAATATATTAATTCTGTAAATTGTATAGGTTTCCCAAGCCATGATATCTGGACCCTCCTCCTTCTTCATCTCCTGAGAAGGCTTAAAAAATTATTTTTTTTACTTCTATAGATGTATTTTTTGACCTTCTTATAGGAATTCTGTGAGATTCAAATTTTGTAAACTGCTCTGAAATCCTCAGATATATTGTATTTATTGTTACTTAAATGAACAATTATTTAACTCACACTGAATCTGGATGGTGTTCAAATTCATCACATAATTAATGGTCACATATTGATGAATTTCCCTAGCTTTGGTCTCCTAGCTTTTTTCTTTCTTTAGCACATTAAGAAATTAAAAATCACTGAAGAATTACAATGGTATGGGGACGGTAATATGATTTGCATGTAGCATTACAAACAGAAAATTTTGTGAAAGAATCTGAAAACTTCCTACTGTGCTGCTTAGGCATTAAACTGAGTAATTTCCAGGTAATTTGCATACAGTAAGTTACTGTAAAGTGTGTACCACTTAATTGATCTTCTTCCACATTGCTGTTGTTTTTTTTCTTTTCAGAGCTTCATGGGAAGCGCTGAATTCTGAAACCTTTCCATTATTTCAATTTCTCCCAGAGCCAGGGAAAATTGTGATGTGTCTACTAACAAATTACTTGGACAATGGACATATACATTAATAAATCAAATACCATAGCACTGGTTTTGGGGTCGCATAAGGATGCCATCTTGAAGATATCCACTTAACTGTGCCTCTTTTGGCCCTAAATACATAGGTCATAATTAAATCTTACAAAATCCTCCCTTGCCTCAAATTCTTCCCTTCCCATCTTAGTTTCTTAACACAACAAACTGGATGTATTGTTATCACATACAGCTTTTCCAGTTTGCATATAATTGCTCTGTGAACAGAAACATCTATACACTTCCTTTTTAATTTCTTCATAACTGCTTTTTTCCCCCTCTATATTTGTTTGCAAGAAAAAATAACAAGCTTATAAAACACAGTCTATCACATTCCAGATTACTGACTGCATCACATGCAATATAAAACATCACTCTACTCATCCTTATTTCAACCCTGCCTGGAACACCCTCCTCATCTCTGTGTGCAAGGCAGGCAGGTCTCCTCCAGCCAAATCCCTCATGGAGATTTGCTCCTTCCACAAGGCCCACAAATGTTAACCAGTGTCAGAGTGCTGCTGTCATCACATGATAAAACTGAAAATGCACACATGCTGTAAGTTAGCACCATCCTCTGGCTCTCAAAGCACATGATTGCCCTGGTTCTCTGTTAAGACTGTAAGGTCCTTGCAGCAGGAGTAGTTTTGTACAGTCACTTAAGTATGTACACAGGTGTGAACACTGTGTATATAAACACAAGCACACACCTTAATACAGGTAACACATTTTCTATTCCTTCTGCTTCTACAACAATAGTCCAGAGCACCTCTATAGTTAAAGAAAAAGCATTTACAGACTTGATTCCCCATGCCTTTATTTTAAATCTGGTGTTAAATTTGCCAAGTTTCAAAAGGTTACTTGAGAACACAGACTAGTACCGAAACACTGAATGAAACACTTCTGAACCCTAAGGGTGTTCAAAGTTTCATGGTTTGGATCCATATCAAGTAAAATCAAATGTCAGCTAATTACTTTAACTCTTGTCTAGATCAAATGCATTTACGCCACATTGTTGAAGCAGTTTTAAGTGAGTTGTTATGACTATTTAAAATCACAAGAGAATCAAAATGAGTCTAGCCTGTTCCCCACAAGAATACAGATTGTTCTGTAAGCAAGAGAACTTAGAGCATTTGATTTTCTGTGATATTACTGTCCTGCAGCCCATACTACAACTGCTTCTAATTTGTGTCTTTCTTACATACCCATTTGTTGGGTGCCACAAAGCTCTTTTGAACCTGGTGCTTCAGCTCACCACAAGAACCTGGCATTTTTATGCTTCTGTAAAAACTAGACTGAAATAGGCAAATGAATCCAAAACCATTTGGAGAAAGAGATCCTGGCAGAGAAATAAGCAGTAAAGTCATTTCCTAATAAGCATTTCTTTAGAGAGCCTGGCTAACATGCTCACTGTGTCCCTATGTCACTTGCTGTCTGCTCTCTGGGTCTCTCTTTGGCAGTATCTGGTCTTTTGAGCTCTCTGAAGTCAGAAACAGCTTGCTGATACAATGGCCAGCTTAATGACACTCTCACCCTAATTGGGATTGGAGCCACAGGAATGCTGGTAACTGGGTTTTAGTACAGATCTAGCAGAAATGTCTCCAAGACACTTATCACTGTAACCATGAGACGTGCAGATGGGACTCAGAGGAGGTGAGAAACTAAAAGACCACTACAAGCTGCACGTACTGCAAAACAGTAGATTTCATAATCCTGAATTCAATTAATGCTTTGAAGATATTCCATACATATCTCAATAAAATGCACCTGTGCTTGGCTTCTGTCTTCAGGGGCACCAAGGAATTGAACAAAAAAATACAGCCCTATAGATAAACCAATAGTACATAGTATACCAAGGTACTAAGACTGTAACACTGCAAGTTCACAGCTGAAAAACATCTGACTGGCTATGAACAGAAGCTGGCCAAGAAAATCACCTATTTTTCATTAGAACTTTGTAAAAGCAAAAGGAAGTTTTAGGCAGAAAACTTCAACTAGAAAAAAAGAAAAGACTAGTTTGTTTCTAGTAACTATCTTTAAGAGAATTTAAAAATTCAAGGTCAAAGGGGATTTTTATGAAAAATTAGGCCAATGCCCTGTACAAAGAAGCCACAGAACTTTTGCTTCACTGAAACATATCATTTAAGAAACCATTCAATCTTAATTTTTAAATTGTCAGTGGTAAGGAAACCACCACAACCTTTGTTAAGATATCATAGGGGCTAATCAGTCACATTATTGAAAATGTGCAGTGGAATTTTGAACTTCAAGGACCAACCACTGGACCTTTTTATATCTTTGCCTGCCAGTTTCTTAACAGTTTTTCAACTTTTTTTTTCCCAGTGCAGACCCTCTGATCAGGTCAAGTCCTAGCTTTCTCATGGGTAAGATAAACAGAGCAAGATTCCAGAATGTCTCACCGCAAGGCAAAGTAACCAGTACTTTGATCAATCCCTTACAATTTTATCAACAGCCTTATGGATACTAAAAAAAAGCTCAGCATTGGAAAAACAACTGTACCAATACCAAATAAAGAAGTGACACAACTTCTCTACTTTTCCTAGATTTTACTCTCCCAAAATATTCATGTGTGATGTAAATTTTTTTGACCATGAAGATATCATTTCCAAAGTATCATGTTGCTCTGGGTAGGACACAGGATTTTTTTTTTTTGTTTCATAGGAGATCACTCAGTGTTTCTTCTCAGGGCACCAGGACACCTTCTCAGGCCTTCAGCACTCAGATCATTTTCTCTAAAGTTTTCCACAACTGAGAAAACACACCTGCCCCACTCTTCCCCTGAAAACAGATTAATTTTAGGGTAGCATTTTACTTAAATGAGTTTTGTATAAATCTCATCAAATTTTGCTTTAAGTGAGCAATTTTGTTTGGTTATTATTCCTTCACTTCCTTTGGAGGTCTTCACTATATTTTCAGTATCACAATTTTATGCTTAGACTACTCTCACTTATCAGCTCATTTCATTATCTCATTATTGATATAATGTCCTTCTGGTTATTCTAGTGTAGGCTTCCAAAAGACTTGTCTTCATCCTATCCATACTCAAAAGACAGTGGCATTTTATTCCACTTCCAGATCAAAACATTTTACTGTTGCTATCCAGCTATCCAGCTGAATACTTTCAGAATTTTCTGTATAGTTTTCCCCACCACCATGACATGGAGAATCACTATGAGAATCAGTTTGATATTATTCTCCTTCAGCACCCTGGCAAGTCTCAAGAAATCACTTACATATTGAGATATTTTGCCATATTTAGTGACTCTAGGCATTAGCACCATTGCATACCAGGTTCAGAAGTCTACTTTACCAAAAAAATTACATATATGTTGGTTTCAGGATGCTTGGTTACTTAGATGTTTTGAGAAAACTACTGATTTTCTTTCCAGCTGGGATGAACTGCTACTAACAGAGGTATCTCAGCCACCTTTTTCCATGTGCCCATCTGGAACTTTTAAAAGTATCTCTCATAGTTCACTTTCTGGATACCTACTGTCATCTGGAAACATTTAACTACTCTTGTCCTCTTCTGTCCACTGCTCATAGTCTACCAATACTCATTTGCCTCAACACTACTGAATGCTGCTTCCTTCTTATACTTGGGATGTGAATTCTCTTCCACAATTTCTCTCTCTTTAGCTCCAGATATTTCCCCTTCCCCTGAAAATGGAGCAGCCTGGCTAATCAGACCTCTTGCATTTCCCCAGTTTTCCCTGCTAATGGTACTTGTCTTTCCAGTATGGAAATCCAGAGCTGTCATCAATTTACATTTTATCCATGGGAAGTTCATTCTGTCTACAGGATGGAAAAAAAAATACAGAACATCTGTTGCAGGTCATAAACACCACTCCATCACCTGCCTTCCTAAAAAACAACTACAGAAATAGACAGAGAGAGGAAAGTGTCATACTCCCTGTTGCAATGTCCTAGGAAATGTTAGCTTTTATCGATATTTTCTGTTCACAGATTTACTAGTTTTATTCTAGGTCTTCCTGTTCTAACTGAGAGTAATTGAACACCCTTGAAACACTGATGATAAAAGGTCCAAGTATCACAGCCATAGAGTATACTCAGAGACCAAAAAAAAAAAAGATAAAATAAAATAAAATAAAACAAAATAAAATAAAATAAGCCCTGCTCCATTGTGATCATGGAAACAGGACAGCTAAACAGCCTGTCCAGAAAAACAAAAGAAAAAAAAACATCACAACAACCAAGCCTTACCAACCAACTGGTTCACAAATACCACTCACAGGTCGTTTCTTCTGAAGCCTAGTTCCCCACCCACTCCCCACCAACTACTCATTTTGGTATTTGAAAGTCTTACACGATGCACATTCATGTGTATGTTGACAACCCCATTTCTGAATATTAATTTATAGGGCAATCCATTTCAGATACAGTAAGAAATTGCATTACTCCAATAAATGAACCAGCCACTTCTTTTAATCAACTGAAGTTGCTGATTTGTAAAGTGGCTGCTTCGGTTTTCATCACACTGAGAAGAGTCCTTCCAAGATGACCTCTGTTTCATCTCCTTATGAGTTGATAGACTGATGCTTTTTTAGAAACCCCATAGGTCTAACAGTGCTGAAATATGGACAATATCTGCCAATTATGTACTATTTGCACAGCTCTGGGCAGTTTTGTCTACTCCAAATCTCAAAAGTCTTTTTCTTATCTGGCATCTTCAGTCTCCATAAAAATATTCATGACATAAGCTTTGCATAAAATCCCACTGGGTTTTAGGATACTTTATAAGTCCCAGATAATGTGATGAAATGTCAGTAACTTCATGTATAGCAACCTCAAGAAATTCCAATCATAAAACTCAAGAGGACTTTTAACATGTAGTACTTTTGAAGGATAACTTGTCTCTCAAATGCTGTTATTTAGATTTTACATTAATTACTCTTCTTTTTTACATGTCTAGAGAGTAAAACATAGAAATCTCCCAAACCACTCCTTAAAAAGAACTGCTGTTCTTCCCCAAACCCCAGCAATTCAGACAGGGAGCAAGAGCACCTCAATCATTGACTTTGGCCACAGCACAGATTATTTGTATGTGATGAAGACTGCACAAATCAAGTGATGGGACAAAGGCCAGACAGCCAGTCTGCTCTACCCCTCAGATCTACCCCTATGTCCAGCTCTCTCTGAAGTGCTCTTCATGCAATGATGGAGCTCTTTTGTCTTAGTGGAAAGAGGGCTGGGGGTAAAATAAGCAGAAACTGAGAAGTTACATTCACATCCTAATATAAGTTGCAACGCTGTGGAAATTACAGAGTAAAATACAGCTGCTGCTCCCTGGCTGGAATGCTCCACAGTGACTCCCCACACATATGATCTGCAACCAAGAGGGATGGAACAAGGGTGGAAAGGAGTGGAGACACCACAGCCAGGCTCTGTAGGAATCCTTGCAGGGAGGGGAACTCAATAGTACTTGCAGCTGATAAACTACACAGCACCTGCCAGCCAGGGAAGATAGGAGAAGGTGTCCAGCTGCTGAGTCAGCAAGTGGGGTGAAAATGCTCTCCTTGGATTAACTCAGTTCATTGTAACCTAATTATAATATTAATCTCCATCCAAAGTTACCCAACTCCAAGATATGATCACCCCTCACTAAACATGTGCTCCGTATTTTTTTACTGTATTTTTAGGAGCAAAGCAAGATAGTTTTAACCACTCAGTAACACAGGTATGTATGACTAGAGCTACTCAAGCTTCACCTAAACATAAAGAAATAGTAAGTAAGTTGAGAATGGGGAAATGTCAGGGAAGACTATGTCATAACTGCTGGGACCAGTCAATGGCCTGAACCTGCTTTCCCCTCCCTACAGTGGGGTAAGAACCCTACTCTATGGGGTAAGAACCATACTCTATGCACACTGAGCACTTTTATTGAGGATTAGCAATATTGCTTTGAATACATTTTTGCAGTCTGATACTATCACTGGCAATCCTCAAATCTTAATCTGCCAGAATTTCATATTAATAAATAGTGTTATTCTGTAAACTGTAAGTGTTGAATCCTTCACGGGCACAAGCAGTCACCAGCAGCAGAAAACATCCTCAAATAAAGTGGGAAGACCCACTGAGGGGCCTCCTTTATGCTGTTGGCATGTGTTGCTGCATAAGTCAGTCAAACCACCCTCTGATCCAGGACTGTTCAGTGAAGGTCCCTGTAATGGGACACTGACTGACTGGTTGGGCACAAGGGTCTCAGCCTTCCTGGGACACTGACAGACAAATGAAATACTAAGGGCTGAGGAAATCTCCCCACACTAAGGGTTGAAGAAATCTCCTCTTTTCATGTGACAGTGGCCCAGTAGGCTGGTTTCAATGAAGAGACAGCTACAGCTCCCTTCCATCAGGCCACCACGCAGTAACTCATCAGTCAGCCCTGCTGCAGACAGCCTGTGTCTGACAGGAGCATGTCCACTGAAGAGCCCAGCTGGTCAGGCAGGGAGCCTGCACAGAGCTGACCTTCAACCATCCACAGCTGAAATTGTGGCCTTTCAAAACCAGTTTCTGTGTCCTCCCAAACAGGTTTTTGAAATACCACGTTCCTCAGCTGAGGATTTATCTCTTTCTCATTTACATCTACTATGTCTTACCCATATATAAGGCACAGGAGCTCCTTCTAGGCTTTGTATGCGGGAAGAGATATGCAAGGAAGACAGTACATGAAAACCACCACGCTCCCCAGATTATTTCAAGTGGGTGTTTTATTTGCCTACCATTGAAAATAAATTTCATTGAGAAGTATGACCAGATGTTCAAACCAAGGCTGCTAGTTACATTTCTAATACAGAAAAATAGTAATGCTTCTTCTGGAAGCTAGAAGTCTAGAAGTCTAGAAACTAGACTTACTATACCTTGGACCAACGCTATATATAGTGCTGGTGTGAAAGCTGCAAAGGGAAACAAAACTTAAAACAACAAACACTCCTTTACTCTTTCCTCATAACGCCATGCCAGTGGGGAGGCCTGGCCAGTGGAGTCCACAAGCCTTTTTCACCTCTCAGATGGTTAAAAGTCACTTGGACACCATTCTCAGACTTTTCCATTTCAGATATCCATGCTATAGTCATTCAGAAATGCAGAGGCTGTCACAGCCTATTCCTTAATTACAAAATTGCACAGAAAAGCATTTTTTCCATGTACATATCCTTTTCCATTATCTGCTAGCACATTCGACACAAATTTCATCCAGCATATTGCTGGTGCAAATCAACATCTGGGACACAAATCCTATTGGAACAAAGTCCCAGGCATTTAAAAAAAATCACTTTTTTCCAAGTCTTTTAATATCTAGAATATTTCAGTTAGCTGCTATGAATAAGATTCATCTTAGCATGCAGGTGAATAAACAGAGATTTAATTTTTCCCCTTTGATGGTGGGTTTACTTTGTCTTCCATTGTAAGTTATAACTTTTCCAAGCACTGAAAACTGCAGGGATCCAATGTAGAGGCATTCCAACAAAAACACAGTTCCAAATCCAGATCCACCCAAACCACAGAAGACAAAACATTATTGGCAGCACTGAAGCTACAGACGTGAAGATCCAGAACACTCTGCTTAAGACACAAAGTACAATGATATACTACAAAGAAGACTTTATGCATGATGGGTGATATTTCACTTTACCTTTCCATACTTTTACTGAAAAATTCCTAAAAAGGTAGAAAAGACTGAGGAACAGAAAAAAAATTTAGTTAGAGAAGGACTTTAAGCGAACTCTTTCTTTTCACTTCCCAGAAGATGAAATGAAATATATTTTAAAAGTCATAGATACCAAATCTGCACTCATACAGAGATTCCAGCAGAAATAAACAGAAGCAAAGACTAAGGAGTTATTTGCATTGTTACACTAGGTACCAGTAAACTAATGACCACACCTTAACTATTGATACTGTCACATTTTACTGTTCAACAGAACTGGCACATAAAGGAAATGACAAAGGAAACAATAAATGCTTGATTGCAATTGTAAATCTGTAACAATGAAGAAAATGCCTTAGTTCTCCAGATTATACAGCAGTGAACACACTGCTTAGTATTTCATAAATACCAAACATCTGAAATAGTGAACAGCATGTAAATGGAGGTTTTGCTTTTTTTCATTTTTAGGAACACCATTAAATGGAAAGGTACAGATAGTGGAAAGGTACAGACAGCTTCTAGAAATTAAGAAATTCAAGGCTGAGATAGCTGTGAATAGTCTGGAAGATTTCATGTCCTTAGATGTAAGTAGCTAAGCAGGGAAGTTTAAAATGCATGTAAGATTATATTCACAGTATCAGAAGTTTTGCAGAAGGAATGCTATACAGCTCTTTCCACTGAGCAAAGCTAGCTCTGACTTAAGTTTCAGTGATGGCCTGTACAAGTAGATTTGCCAGATGTCCAAGCCTGATGGAGGAAACTGGGGTTTCAGGCTAGGCATCACAGGTTGAGAATGATGCTTTGACCACACAGAAGGAAATTGCTCCTCAGAGTATTGTGGAAGACTAAGCTGGTAGTTCCCTGGTAGATACGATTTGTCTGAAGAGAAACTGAGCTTGGTACTGTGTAGATGCAGCACTGCATCCCCTCAGTATGGCAGCTGGCAGAGAGTAGATAATGATCATGTTTGCACTAGAAAACTGACAGCACTTAAGGTTCCATTACAACTCAAGTCGAATTTTTTGCCAAAGTTTTCCTGAAGCACTAGGCAGAGAGGAAATACTGCCTTATCCTTGCCCAGGAAGGAAATTCAAAGCTACATGGATGCTGTAGTTACTCCCAGAGCTACTCAGTTTGAATAAGTCCAAGACTTCAAGTGGTGTCACAACACTCCTGAACAGTAAAACAAAGGCACAGCCATTTCAAGCCCCTAGTAGATAAAGCCCAATCAACCTGGTCTGGCATCACACCTGACCCTGCTTCGAGCAGGAGATTGCTAAGGGAAGTCCAAAATCCTGCCAGAGAGGTCACTTCCATAGGACTCACCCTGCGGTCATACAACCTACATGCAAAGCATCAGATTGCACTTTGATGGAGGAGGAATAAATAACAAAGCACATGAGGATATGCAAAGTTTTCTGGATGTCCAGGTATATGCCTTTACACAGGAGTTCCGATGGAAGGATATAAGTATCAATGAATGAAATAGAAACAAAGCATTTTAGAAATGTGTTGTAACTGCAAATAAGGTAACAAAAAGAGTATCTTCACAGCTGGAAGTACCCTTTCCCATACAAAGTGAGTCATCTTAAGAGACAAAAATTGCTTGCCAGAGGAAAAGACCTATAGGTAGCAATGCAGCTCAGCTCAAATGATATGAAATTCAGGAAAGAACAAGACAATAGCTTCTACTAGCTAATAACCTGCTCACAATTCCCCACAGAGACACCTCTTGAAAAGAGCAGAGACACATAAGTTTATAAATTACACATAGTCTCATACTTCAGGGCCCAGCCAATAACCTTGAAAGGTTACCAACTTGAACATGCAACCAGCAGATACAGCTTCCCAAGAACAAAGGAAAATTATTTTTCTTCCTCTGAATGATCAGAGACTGACCATAATGAGGGGGAAATAATATGCTAGATCAAAACTCGTGTCTAATTCATATATGTCTCCAACATACTCAGAGTCAAGCTAGTTATCAGATTACATACAGAAAGGAATTTTCTTCCATCAAATCAGCTCAGACTTGCATGTGGCATGGTTTACTACCTGGGACTACATGGACAATTTTCATTTAGTTAATTCTCACTTTTCCAAGGACCAGAAGTGGTTTGTGGCTGCCTGGTCACTGCTGTAATCTGTGACACACAGTTCAGTAAACTTTGAATTGTAGTGCTTAGTGCCACTTTGAATCTTTAGTCTGCATACATCTGAGTAAAAGATAGTAACGCTTGTCAATGTATTTTAGTAACCATCCTTCCTGGTTGTAACAAAACAAATTACAATATGATAAATCACTTTATTTTTTATTCCCTTTTATTACAAAAGCTGTACCTCTGAAAGGAGTTTTGAACTAACTTGGTGAGCCCTCAGTTTAGGATAAGACATACATAAGTTCAAGCAATAATTTGGGCATAGCTCTTTTTATGACTTAGGTAAATAACTTTCTTAGTCTTTCCTCTTTCTGTAAAGTGAGATAAAAGAACTTCACTATCTCTGAATGGAAGGCTTAAAGTAAGAAGTTACATGGGCTTATATTTTATTTTAAAAAGAGAGAGAGAGAGAAGCGTTCAATCTATTAAAAATGGGAAAACTTAATTTCGGGAGCATTTCATGAAAGAGAAATTAAACCTCCAAAATTCTCCTATCAGTTCTCAAAACATTTCATTCTAGAGACCACCAGATGTAAAAATTACGTAAGCCACTGAAAAAAACCAGCTATTGAAAAATGCAGAAAAAAATTCCAATGAGGCACGGAAAACCTGGCAGCTAAATAGATATTCAAACAGATTTTTTTTTTCCAAGATTGCTGTATATGAACAGACTCCAATCATTTCAACTAAGACAGCAGCAGCCAGGAGTGTTCCAGTTGTAAGTCTCCTGGTACAGTTTTCTGAATGATAAATATTTGTTGGTAATGTTGGTATGGTCTGAATGATAAATATTTGTCTATCCTGAAAGAAGAGATGGTGTAATACAGCCTTGGTGCAACTATGGTCTTTAGCTCAACCTGCTCATGATTACAACTCCCTTTATGAGACATTTTGACTCAAAGTAATTAACTGGAAGAAAGAAAAAAAATCTCTTCCCAGTGAAAGCAGATGATATGTGTTTTCTGTAAAGACAGGCAAAAACTCTTTCTCAAGAAAGCCTGTGGACAGCCCAAAAACAGCATCTGAGTTAAGAAAATCCTAGCCACACTGTCATTTAACAAGAGAAGGCTAAAAATTAGTAGTACTAAACATGCTCTCCTATTTATTTGTCTGAAGTCCCATACTAAGACCTAAAAAAAAAAAAATTAACGTTCTTCATTCACAAAACTATATGTCATACAAAGAAAAAACCCTTTGTGTGGGTATGTCTGGGCTCTTGAGCAAGAAGTCAAAATGACTGAGAACAAATTTACTTCATTGCATGTGAAATGAAAGCTTGTGTACTGGGAAGGAGAGTGCACTCAAATGACCCCTAATAAACCTGTTTTCTTCACAGTCATTTGATAGGAAGAAAGCAATATATTTAAATTAATTTCTCACTTTATAGCTCAGACTTAGCTGAGTTTTTAGTTTCTAAGATTTTTAGGGGGTATTTGTAACACATAAAGCTGCACCTGAGAATCATAAGGACATTTTCATCTCTACCACCAGAGGCATATTTTTAGGAAGTCATTACACAATTTTGCCTCTGTAAAAACATCATTAAACAGATTTATATTCAAATGTTTATTTGAACACTTTACTTACAATGAAACCTCAAGATACATAATCTCTATGGTATTGGCTTTTCGTTGGCTTTTATTATTTTTCTGGCATTGTGAAGCATACAGAAAACAAGCTATTTCTTGTTTTCAAGTATATTTTTTAAAAATTGAATAAATTATGTAGTTAGAATATTCTTCAAAGTACAGTTCCTTTCCAAAACATGACTGCTAAACCAAAAGTGGTGTTCCACAGCTGAGTCTCAAGGACTTGCCATAATAGCTTGCTCAAGTTATGAGCATGTGTGTGCACCTATGTACATGCACACATATAAAATTGCATTTATACTGCCTGCCAAAACTAGCCCTACAAAACAACTAATTAAACAATGTCATAAAAAGGGCCTGTATTTCCCTCAAAAGTTTTATGTTCCCTATTCTTTCTTTTAGACTGCTTTAAAAATGTGACCTTCATAATTAAAAGATGTAAGTAAAAGCAGAATATAGGTTACAACTTCATTTCATTATTTTTTGAAATATACAAGATTTTTTTTGTCACAATGCTGACTTTGCAAAGCCAACAAGACAAACAACCATCTTTTAATATTATGGAGCTAGAATGACAGAGAATGAATATAAGACAGTCCCATTGAAGATCTTTTCTTATAAAAGATTTTTTATATTTACAAGGTTATATTATCTATTTTTTTTATTTTGAAATCATCATGCCTCAACATAGTGCTATTCACTGTTACCTGAACACTCATTTTCCACAGATTACAATCATTAAGATCAGCATAACCCTAAACATGAGGAAACTCTTAATTTTCATGTCCTCTTATGCCTAATAAGTAACATCACTATCTCCTTATAGTCAGGGTCATGGGACAAGGCTCGATGGTCCAACTCACTGAGATCAAGCATCTGGCCTCTGCTCCACAAAGGGACAAGGATGGAAGCACCAAGCCCTGTACAAGCAGCAACTGCCAGTGCCTCCACATGGAGCTGTGAACTCTGAGTCTGCACCACTGCCTCCACACTGGGCATCACAGGCAGCCAGTCAAGAGAAGTCTCTGATTACAGTCAACCCTTTACCTGCCTCCAGCTACTACCTCTTTCTACCTGAGCAGGAGCATTGGCCCATGTGATTCTGACCAAGAATTTGGGGCAAATCAAAATCCAAGTTAACTTTGGGGCCGTTTTCCTTTTAAAAAAACTTATCTTACATTTGCCTGAACAAAAGATGAAACAGGTAAGTATCTGATCAAAACAAAAGATAAAGTAGATGATTTAGAATTACCATGGCAAATGCAGGAGAAATTATCAAGTGTGATTATCAGAGTCAAATATTTCATTGCAGCCAGAGGAGAAAACTGGATCCTGAAAACAGCTTCCCCTCTCTGCAAGCTTTCTGCAGGGATTGTTTGATGATGTAGTGCAGTCAGGTCAGACTAGGATTCTGGCCAAAACATATCAAATCTCCTGAAAAGAGGGAATGAAAGGGGAGAGGGAAGAGGGATATGGATATATGTGTACATATATATATATATATATATATGTATGTATGTATACATTAATATATAGAAATAATGGCACCTTACTATGCCCATTCTCTCCTTCTCCACTCCTCATATATACATATCACCATTCCCCACAGAGCTATTAAACTCAGTGTACAGCCCCTTAAAATTACTATAACCATCTGATTTTTATAACTTCCCACTCCAGGCTTTCATTAACCCCATACTCACTTAATGCCAAGTCTTCCTTCCTGGAGCACCAAGGCTATGTGTGGAGTCCAGCTGGTGAGTCAGGGAGATGTTGTAAATTGGAAGAATGTGCTGGAGCTACTTAAAGTTGTGGTGAACCAAAAGAAAAGGACCAATTGCACAAAAGATTTAGGAAACGGATAGAAGGTGTTAAAATATCTATGAAGAACTTAATTTGTGAAACGACATCCAGAGCACAAGAAAACCTAACACTAAAGACAAACCAAAATCATCCACCCAGACCTGATTCTTCACAGTGACCCATAGAAACAGACCCTGAACAGCCACCATACACTATCATCATACATTTCCTGACTTCTAGAAATGCAGCACCAACAGAAAACAGCAGATTTCCCAATCTTGTTGATGTGCCTCTTATTTCAAAGCTGCCAGACTTTAATTGCTTTTCAGCAACAACCTCATATGGCATGCCTTGGCTGGGAACATATTTTTATAGCCAGTTATAGCTCTCTATCTCCAAATGGAAACACTGACAGGTTTCTAATTCCAAAAATATTATCAGGAACCATAACAACATGATTCTGCTTTAAAACATAACCTGTGACCTGGAAAGTCATTCTTAACACTTTGTGTTTCAACATTTTGTGTGCTTTTTCAGGGTTGGTTAAATGTAAAAATTAGACACTGGAAAACAATCCCAGGTGCCAAAAGAACAGTTTTCCCTCACTCTCCATTATGGTCCTCACTGAACAGCTGCCTCCTTCATCTCCAAAGCTGGAGAGAACAACATAATTGTGATATATACCTGTACAAAAACATGGTGCTGTGCTTTGCTCTGCTTAGCCACCAGCAGTGTAAAATGTATTCATTTTACTTTAGCTTTTAAAAATTATTTATATATGAAAAAAACAGACGGAAGAATGCATGAACAATTTCACAGAACCACAGAACCATTTGGACTGGAAAGGACATTCAAAGGTCATGTAATTCCAACCCCCTGCCATATGCAGGGACATCTTCAACTAGAGCAGGTTCCTCAGAGCCCTGTTCAATCTGAATGTTTCCAGGGATGGGGCATCCACAACCTCTCTGGGCAACCTGTTCCAGTATTTCACCACCCTCATTGTAAAAAACTTCTTCCTTATATCTAGTCTGAATCTACCCTCTTTTAGTTTAAAATCATTATCCCTTGCCTTATTACAAACATCATTCTTATGTTGGGGGCCTGAGAGCTGCATGCAGCACTCGAGGTGGGATCTCAGCAGAGTGGAGTAGAGGGGCAGAAACCCTTTCCTTACTGGCCATGCTGCTTTTGATGCAGCCCAGGACACATTTGGCTTTCTGGGCTGCAAGTGCACACTGCTGGGTCATGTCCATCCTCTTACATATCAGCATTCTCAAATCCTTCTCAGCAGGGCTGATCATCATCTGTTCATGCCCCAGCCTGGATTGATACTGGGGGTTGCCCCAATCCAAGTGCAGCACCAGCACTTGGCCTTGCTGAACCTCACGAGGTTCCCACGGGTCCACATCTCCAGCTTGTCCAGGTCCATATGGATGGCACCCCTTCCCTGAGGCACATCATCCACACTGCTCAGCTTGGTGTCTTCTGCAAACCTGCTGAAAGTGCACTTGATCCCACTGTGTCAACACTGAAGATGCTGAACAGCACTGGGCCCAGTGTGGGCCCCTGAGGGACACCACTGTCCATCAGGACATTAAGTTGTGGACCACGTATCATCCTCACGGCACTGCAGCAGTTTATCTATGGACAGCCCTAACTAGATCCTGAAGAAGTTGCCTCAAAACCAAACTATCTCACATGCAAACGTATCCATTTACACAAACTCACACAAAATGTTCTGGCTACTCTAACACACTCACAAAATAAACTTTAATGCTAGAGACTTCAACTCTGCTCCACTAAAATTCAAATAAAAGCACCACAAATGCTTGACCCTGCAAACAGCAATTAACCTGCCAATTCAACAATGATTGTTAAACGGAGAATTGATTAGAAAAATAATATAAAGTAGAGAAAATTTTATACGTCACACTATCCTTCTACACCACTCGTGTGATGACATTCTAAACAAAGTTTTCAAAGGTATTCTGTTCCCTAACTACATAACTCTTTAGCTGAATCTACCTAATACTTCAAAATCCTATGATACAAGAAACAGTCGTTCTCATTTGCAGGACTGTTGAGAAAATATTATTCCATTTTACAGATCTTCCTGTCTCAAAATCAGTCTTCATTCCAGTGCAGAATAACACAGGAATAAATAATTCGAAGATAAGCCAGGTTCTGGCACTGCCTATCTGGCAAGAGTGACTGCAGCAAGATTGCACACAGGCACTTTGGGAACTGGCATCACAGGGCTTCCCAGGTACTCACACCCTTCGAGCATATTTAAGGCTAAGGGGAAGCCCCCACGGCTCAGCACCAGGACACACCAGTCTGCTCTCACCACAGTGCCTGGGAAGCCAGTGGAGAAGGCAGCCAAAATCCTGACAGCCCTGGAACGTTGTGGTAAAGCGAGAGCTCCAGTGCACAGGAGCTGCCACAATCACCACTCCAAGCTCCAGCCCCCACAGCATCTTTCCCGACTAAAAAATATTGCCCCAGGGAAGGCCATCAGACTAAGAGGGATTTATATGCCAGTGGTTTCTGCAGCGATTCCAAGATGGTCTAGACTGAGTTGTATGTAATGACCTGCTGACTGACAATACTTAAGCACACCCACACTTACTTGTTGACTAACAATCTTCCAACTATTGTGCTCAGTAGTAGCAGCGTCACCCTGAGTCTCTGGAAGCAGACAGGCTACAACAGAGTGCAAATACATCTACAGTGCAAATTTCAGAACCAGCTGACTTCTTAAACATATCCATTAAATTTTACTTTGTTCTACACCTCTCTTTCTCAGTCGACACAGAATTAAGGAATTCTGACTTACAGAATTAAGGAATTCTGACTTACAATTAGAAGAAATTATAACTATTACTAGATAAATCACCTTAGAGCTGAAACAGCACATCGGGAGACACAAATTAACAAGTTACTTATGACACACTTTACTGCTGAACTTACTGAAGTAAGACTAGAGAACATGTATTTATCAATACACAGTCTACACAGAAGTTCACATATAACTACCATCTCCTTCAAAAGGCTGCCTGAACTGTTTTCCTTAAGAAAACAGAGCCTTAATTATAGCTTCCTCCAACTGTAACACTCTTAGCTCTTAAATCCTTAGTTTTACTGCCAGTAATTAAAAAGTGTATGGTTGCTGTCCAAACAATGGAATTGTATTAAAATATAAGAACTTTGTCACAAAAATTAAGTATTTTGTTATTGCCAAATTACCATTTCAATCTCCCTTTCACCTCCCCCCACTCTATGTCGCTGAACAAATTTTGGAACATAATACCTATTGTGGTTGGCTTTGTCCCAGACAAATGAAATCATAATTTACCATTTATGATGCCTTTTCAAAAAACATTTGGCTACTGAATCCCAGTCAGATTCCTTTTCACAGGAGTTTACTTGAGCAAACATGACTTTAGACACCAGGAAAACAATTTATACCAAGAATCAGAGTAATATTCATAAATCTTCTGCAAAAGTAAAGGCACTTTCAGTATGTAAGTGGTAAAATACATGACTAAAACTTGTGGGCAGTGTTTTGATTGCAGGCTAGAAGCATTATACAGTTAAAAAACCTTGTTAAGTAAAGGAGTGGGCACACGTATCACAGAAAACATACTTCAGCAATCTTCTGTTTATGTTAGTCAACTAAATGACATATGTTTTGCACCCAAAAATGGTTAAAAAACACACAAACAGCACACAGCAAAGCAATACTCGATGTAGACTCTGCAATGTTATATCACTTATAAAACAAAATCCTTGAACTAGAAACTTCATTACAGCCACTGATACCTCAGGAAGCTGCGGTTTGCTGCTTGGAACACTTTATTCATGTATTATTTTTAGGAATGTAGACATCTAAATAAAATTTTGTAGGGACACAAGGTTATCTAAGGGTGAAACTTAGTTTATCATATACAAAAACATGAAAGAAAAGGAATAGAGAACAATGAGTGATACTGGGACAGTCTTTTTGGAGAATCTGGTGATTAGGAGAGAAAGAAAAGCTTGTCATAACTCTCACAAGTCCAAGTTGTGGTCTTAGAAATCTGCACCATCACGAGGCTTAGAAGGAGTTTCAGATAAAGAAATCATCTTTTCAACACCACTTTTCAAGACTAGATTTCTTCCCCATAAATAGCTGGTTGAGAAGCAAGAAATTACCTTGGCTGGTAATGAACAAGCTGGTGAATTTTTCTGGGTTTATTCAGCTGATTGCTTTTCATTTCTACTTAAAATGAGTATGATCTTTCTCATTAGCTTTGTTCCTACTGATGGCACGGGTACTGCTAGAGTGTGCTGCAGAGACAAACACCTCTAAAGCCCATAAGAAACCTCCTTTTTGTACCAGCATCCGCTTACACTTTTCCTCATAAAGGAAAGTTCCAGACAAATGCTGCCTTACCAGGTCCTCCTGCAGCCCCAGTACAACCACATAGCAAAGCATGGATCTCTATGGAAAAACCTGCATTCTCTCATTAGGTGCACAGAGAATTAGGAATATTTCAGTTAAGAAGCAAGACACTCAGGCATTTACAAGCACCCAATTAAATGGGTTCTGTAGCAGAGAAGCAGGTCACGTCAGCTTTTTACCCCAGCCATATGCTTGGATGTTCTGAGGGCACATGGGAACATCAAGGACATTCAGAAGGAGTTTCAACAAGTTTGTAGGGAGATGGGTGTGCAACAATTTTACAGGAAGAGAACGTGTATGAGGAAGTAGAGACAAAAAAAAAATCAAAAATGAAAATTACTCCATCACATTCATACCATTTTCTTGCTATTCTACCCTGAATATATCAATCAACCTTACTGCAGGCCAAGATGCATTTGACTTGAGATCTTTACTTCAGTTCTTTACTGTATGAAATGCACATTAACAAGGGAGAAGCAGAAATTCTGTAACAAGGAGGCCCAAGTTACAAGAAGTTTTGTATGCTGCAGATAGGTTGCCTATCTTTAGTTCTACTTGACAATAAAATGGAAATTAAGTTTGTGTAGTAAGATGCTTAAAACCATTCCTACTACCTTCTTTTATTATCCATCACCATGGTCTTTGTGCTTGGTTCCATAGTCCAACTTCGGTTGATGGAGAGGCTGTGGGTTAAGCATTTAAACTCTGTACTGAACCAGTAGAATATTTACCAGCATCAGCTGATTTAGCCATTTAAATCACAGGAATTTTATATACTTTGGGGATTTCCTTTCTGCTGTTTGCATTTTAGAAACTGTGCCACCCCCATCAATCCTGCTGTGTACAGGAAGTCACACTCCTTTTCTATCAGTGGGATTTTATGCTTGTGTGTGTCTGTGTGCCTGTGTCTGTATCCAATGTTAAACCACTTCCTCAGGCTTCAAGGAAAGGTTCTTGAAGAAAGTGGCGTGCAGAGGAGTGGATGTAGACCAAAATTCTCATGCAAAAAAGAAGATAAAATAAATGTTAAAGTAAAGCCAGTGAAGGAGTTTCTTAACAGTCTATTTCAGGGTGCTGATTGACTTCAGGTCCGACCTATCCCAGTTCAGATGCACAACGGACAATGGATTATTGGATGAATTTTTTGTACTATGAATGTCCTCTCAATGCTTTTAGAGGTGCTTCAAATTTCATCCAAATATGTTCTCTAACAGTCTGCAGTTCCATGCTTACCTCCTAAATGTCAGCTGCCATTTCTGCATGATGTTGGGACAGACTAGCTAGCAAGATCCAGCTGGAAGTTAACAAGCTGAATCTGGCTTAGTGCCTTTTCCCTGGAGGAGGCAAACCAGCCAGCTGCCTCTCACACAGCTGGGCTGGGAGCATCTGCCACCCCGCAATGTCACAGCCTGAGAGAAATCTGAGCACTGCAGTTTTCTCAAGTGGAAGAAGAGCAGAACTACAAGTTGCTGTTTATCACAGGGGCAATGAGGAGAGCAGCAGCAGAGCTTGGCCTCCAATATAGCTCAAGGTTGTCCTGAGCTTCTGATGCTGCTGTCTCCCAAGAAGAAACTCAAACCTAGTTCACGTGCCCAGTGTTTAAGACCAGACCACCTTAGACTAAACAAAACCTTGACCATGAGATCTCATGGTGGTATGTTACCTGTAAAGTCCTCAAAATGGAAGATCAAGAAAAAAGCTCATTGGAATCAGATCAAAAAGGCTGAAATTATTAATGGCTAATGCAAATCCTCACACCTTCCCTCTTGCCTTGCAGTAGCAAATGGATAGATTTTCTAGATTTAGACACTTCGCACAGCTCAGAGCTATCTTGAATGTTTTTCATCCCTTTGGAGAGGAGTCTCATAGTGGCACTCAGTTGGAAAGGCAGGGAGTTGCCAGGCTCTCTGAGACACATAGTGTTACTGGAGTCCTCCTGGACAGCTGCAATATTTCTGCCCATTCATCAGCCTTTTCTCAAAGGCTTCTGCAGCTCAGGAGACCTCTCTCCTTATGCTTTTTTGGCGTAAACTGTTCCACCAGCAGAAACTAACAGGTTGTGGTGAACTGGGATTTAGAACAGGAAAAAAGAAGTTAGATATCCTGAACACATCTGAAAACATCACTTTTGATAAAGAGGACTGATCAACCAATTGATTTATTTTTTTAATTGATCTCCACCTGCTGATAGTAGGTATGTTTTGATACTGCAATACAAGGGAAGGCATGGAAAAGTATCTGACCTTAGAAACAGGAATTAATATAAATTTCAGAAAACAATGCCCAAAAGGGAAAGCTATACATACACACACTCAGTCTCTGTGGCTGAACAGATCCACTATTGGTAGCAGAGATGTGCTCTTCTAGGAAAAGATGAGACCATGATGCAGTGTGACTAAAGAGAAAAAAAGGCAGACAGCAACCCAAAGTTACATGGACTCCTACTGCCATACCTCAAATCACTTCATTCTCAAATAGAGAAGACGATTGAATAGAGAAGATGAAACAAAACTGCATTTAGTACAACAGTGAGAGAGTTAAATATATTGTTTTTGTTACAAAGTAGTTTGGAGTCTAAAAGCAGTTACTATATCAGTTTAGTCTTTGAACTGTTTAAACAAAGAATTAGTCTCATCTCCTTTTGGCTGCTGCTCTTGCAGAGCAGCAATCTCAAAATATCATGTATCAAAATAAATAAATAAAAACGCATCCAAAAGTGAAAAAGCTCCTCCAAATGTATCTACGTGTCTTTGGCAATATGAGGCACAAATACATGAGAGAACAGACTGGTTTTTGATAAACTGATACATAAACTTCTGACTGTATCCAGAAAGTGCACAAATGGAAGATCCTGGTATACAGCTGGAGGAAAAAAAAAAAAGGCTAATGTTTCTAAACCACAAAATAACATCTGCTTACATATGTGGTGCAGTTTTAAGTATGTTCCTGTGACACCTCCCATCTTTACATACTTATTGTGCAGAGCTCTTTCACAGATTAAGAACAGCAACTTTCTGAAGAAAGCACCATGATGGAGAGACAAGGCTAAATTCTGCTCAGCTCCACTGATAGTTGGAGGAATTCACTACCAAGTTAATCAACCTCGCCAAGCAATGTCATGAAAACAGTTACAACATGATCAAAACAAAAAGTGTACTGACACTCCTTACTTCCAGTGGTCTTGAAACCAGCCTGGTTTGACTGCATATTAAAAATCAGTTACGTCTGTACACATTTGAATTTGTTTGGAAACATGAGTATGGAAAGTAACTTTCAAAGTTGTAGCAGAGTTTAGGCAATATATGGTACCAAACAAGCACACTTGGGACAACAGATCAATCAATTAAGTCACATCCCAAAGATCTATTCTTTCATTTGACATCAAACAGCAGGTACCCGTTCCCTCCTTGACAACTGAAGTGGCACAGCTGAATACTCTAACCCTTCCCTAGCTGCATTGAGTTGCATTTACTAAAAATTGCTAACAGGAATTATAGGTGTTAGAAGAAGAACTAATTAATCTAATGACATGTAGGAAGTTGCAACAACACATGCCACTCTAAAAATCATACTTTAATGTACAGGTGAATACAAGTCTAATATGTTCACCTGCAAGTGACCAATGACTTTACCATGAGCAAAACTACACACTCAGGTACATGAGATCATAAAATGGGAATTCTCAGTTTTCCACTCAAATACCATTGAAAATCACAATTTTTTGTAGTAGAGAGGGGAAAAAAACCCTAGCATTCGACAAAGTACATTAAAATTCCTCACAGAAATAAAAATTACTTTCCTGAACATGCTTCCAATAAATACTTCAAATCCATGAAACACGAATCACACCAACTCTCAAAGAACTTTAAAAAAGCACTTAACAAACTCCCTTTGATCGACACTGGAGACTTAAAACCCACCTACAAGGTCAGCTGTAGAGAACATCAAGAAATACAGGGGCCACACAGAAGCACTTGCCTACACAGACAAAACAAATACCATACATATAAGATTTCGACACATTTTCAAGTCTTTTTAGAGTTGGCAGAAAAATACATGTTCCCTTGAGTCTCATTGAAACTATAAACTTTACCCAGGTCTCAGCATTGAGCCTGTTGAAATAACTGTGTTTTCCATAGTGTATTTTGTGTTGAGTACAAATGCTGGAAAAAAATATGCTCTTTCCTCTTTGTTTTTTTTTCCTTTTTCCTCTTTGCTGTCCAAGTCAGTAGGTGAACATATGGGACTACGCAAAGAACAAACTACCACACACTGTGGAAACCCTAAAACAAACACATCACAATGTAAGTATTACAGATAAAGAACAGTGACTACAATCAAAATAAAAAAATAGAAGCTAAACAAAAGGCAGAAGCCAGTCAGGCACCAGTGCCAAAAGCAAAACAATTTAAGAGCCAATCCACTGCTCCACCCATCTACCAAAAACAAAACCAGGGTGGTAAGTATGTAGAGCCAGACAGGAACCAGAGAAAAAACAATAACCTACCTACACATACAGAATACTATGGAGAAGTTAATACTGCTGAACAAGTGAACGTACCAAAATTAGAAGCTTAGCAGAACATCTTTCTAGCAATCCAGAAACAATACTGCTGAATAATTTGAAACTTTTAAGTTGCTTTAACAGAACTGGAGACTGTTGCTGTAGCACATGAAAGAAAGACTCTAAATATTTCAGAACGCAAAGAGCACAGAAAAAGAAGGCTTTATTGTCTAAATTCTTACTACTTTTTATAAGATGTTCCAATACAGACTTAACATGATTGGTGAATAGGAACGACACTTCTCTAATCCTATTGGTTAACTAGCAAAACAGCAAAACACTAGCTGCAGAAAGATTGTTTTGAAAAAAGATAGTTGTTCGCTAAGATTGTTTTGAGAAAAACTTTCTTGAAAAATTTTTCATTAGAAAAAAGTTAGCAGCTGCTAGAAGGCTAAAATCTCTCAAACCCATGGGAGACAAGCAGTTTTCTTCATTTGTTTAGGTATTATTAGCAGCTCATTGATAGTTGTGAGAAAAAGGATGTCACTCACAGAAGTGTGTTAGCTTTGTGCACTTGAAGGCTTGCAGGATATATTGATTCCAACTTTTGTGCAGCTATGGATTAGAAAATTCAAGAATGAAGACCAGGACAGGACCTGTGCACATTGCACAATGTAAAATACATGTTTAATTTTAATCTTAAAAGCGTTTTGCTACCATAATCCTATATCACAATGGAATAATACTTAAAAAGAAATCACTGAAATTTTGTTCACTAGACTCCATCAAAAATTCCCAGATGAGAGCCCACCCATGGGGATCCCAAGCCTTGGCAAAGGTATTTCTTTTCAGAAATTCACAATTCAAAATTTCATGTTGCTCTACAATATTAAAACAAACGTTACAAACTAAAGTTTGTAAGGTTTAATTTCCAGCACAGAGATCCTGGATCATTCTCAAGTCATAAACAAGTACACTCTAGTAACAAGTATTTAGTGAGCTGGGGATGGAATTCACCTCACCTAATTTCAGCAGCTAAAACGTTAAGGATTCATTCTTAGGTTAGCCTGTTGGGATAAGACAAACTACCCTTGGAGACACTCATGGTGTTCCACTGACTAGAAAGGAACCTAAAAGCTAAGGGGGATGAGCATCCCTGCTGAGCTGCCCATTTTGTTTCACTGACTAATGGCTAAGTCAGACAGAGGCTAACCTTCAGATGGCTGCAGTTAAATGAAATGGGTCCCTCTCCAAACTTTAATCTAAACCAGTGTTCTACTTTCTTTGCTAAAATGCAAGGGTGCTACACTTCAGGGGTAGGTGGAGAGACACTTGCCTATAGCCCCTGTTTATTAGGCAGCATCTCCAAAAATACCTAATTTACATAAATATCTAACAGGAGAAATTGAGAAGCTGCAGTAAAATGGGGATTATTATTATTTCCCAAGAGATGTTAGAATATCTTTTTGCAGTACATTTGGCTGGGAACTATGATCACTGACCAGCACATGAGTTCATAACATCTCCCCGAAGTTTCCCCTAAAGATCCCTTTTATTGCAGTTTATTAATCACATTTAAAACTCCTTAACCACATAAGAAAATTACTTTGGGCTTAAATTTCAGTGCAATTACTTTTCAGTGGTTGAATTTCCAGCCTTGAGATTTAAGGGGATTTTCTGGAGTTTAATGCTTTTTTGTAAATATGTGCCCTTAGCATTACTGTACTGTTATGCTATAGGAAATGAGGGACTTGTACTTAGAGAACACCAGCTTCTTGTTAAATTCAATCAGCAGACAAACAACTGTGCCTTTGTCAGAGAAGCCCAAGTTCAAATGCATGAGGATCAGATAATGAAGAAAAAAATAATCTTGTATGACACAATATGCTTTCACTTTATTTAAGAAGTGAATGCACAAGTATCTGAATCAGATGCTCTGGAACCAAAGCAGTTTAAAAGAGTGTATTTCATAGCCTAAAATATGTTTTAGCAGTTGCATGTTATATCAGCATATACCACATTAAAATTAAGTTAAAATCAGATTCTTTCTGTAGTCTTAAACATGAAAGAGAAGAAAACGAAACGAAACACAAATAAATGGCCTTAAGCTCCAGAAATAATTTTAATTTAAGGAAGAGGGGTTAAAATAATCAGAATTCATTTTCAGAAGCAAATTACCATCTCAACATCCTTGTCTTTTATGTTCTGAATATGTAACAGGAAGTGGGAATTGTCAGAGGTATGTTCAACTACGCCTAAATTACAGCTATAAAGCCAGCTAGCCTAGTTGTTAGAGAACTTCTAGTTAGAACCTACTCAGATTACATGCAGATAATAAAAAGAATTAAGCTAGGAAGCTGAAAGGGGTTTTTGCCCAAGTTATTTAAACATGAATCCAATTACTGAAGTTTCATGGAGCAGCTGTCTCACTCCATTCAGTTTTCCCTAAAACAAAGATGATATGGTTGTATTGCAGTGCTGAACAATCCTGAATTAATGTGGGCAAAAGAAATCTCTTCTACAACATTCTGCTGTGGGAGGGGTTGTGGAAGAATCCCTTTTAACATAATAAAGATGATGATGATATAATGAATAATTATTATGGGATTTTATAGCTGGAAGGCACGGTAGTTATTTCAAAGCCATTTGTAACCCCAACAGCCTTATAAAAAGCTAGAATGTATTACATATGTGCAGAAGGTAATTGCGAGCATGTATTCAATCCCAACATCTGAAATAACTAATGTGTTATGTTTGTTACTACAGTAACTACTGCTTGATGAAAAAAGTGAACTTATGAATAACTAAATTATTTAATAATAATCAGCCCTTTTTGAAAAGAGAAATGATGACTTGTAAATAAAATTCCATGATAGGAGACCTCTCCTATCCTTCTCTGACAGCTATATAGTTCCCTTCTGGCAACAAACTGTTTTTTTGGTGAAATGCAGAACCTCCAAAGGTATTGCTTTGAGACTTAAGATATGGGAGAACGAGATGCTAAATATAGAGGCCCTGGATTCCTGTGATAAATAAAAGAGCAAGCAATGGCATTTCTTTCTTCTTAAAAGCAAACAAACAAACAACTACAAAGGAAAAATAGATAAAGCAATGTCTAAGTTTGCAGTCAGTTTGTATAAGAGCCTTGAAATACATGGGCTACTTCACAGACCAAGAGGAACTGTTCAATTTTTTTGCTTTATTTCCCCTGCTATATAGAAATATCAGTAATTCCAGTAATTTTGAGGAAACTGTTTTACTTCATTATCACAAGGCAACACTGATATCACTCAAGAAGTGGCCCATATGCCTTTTCTGTCTCTCCAGGAGTCAAAATAGATCCCCACTGCTGTTACTCCATGTAGCAAAAGTAGTTTGGTGAGTGATCTTCCTGTCTTGATCTCTGCCTGTGAGCTTTATCACCTTATTTCCCCAACACAGGAGGAAGAGAGTGGCTGGGCAGGCATCTGACCTCCAGCCAAGGTCACCCCACCATGCCTGAACACATGCAGCCACCCTGAGAGGAAGTGTGAACATCCATGTGGACTATGGAAGTGGGAGATGCATCTGAATATGGGGCAGTTGCTTTGAAAAGAACAAAATGTTCTGAATATGAGTTTGAGGGGGTCAACTATGTGTAGTAAAACAGTTCCTTTCAAAGTCAGTCTACCTTTATTTTTTAAAAAAGCTTAACATTTCACAGAGATAATAATTCAATGTGAAAGAGATTTTGAATAAAAGTAATAAAAAGATTGATGTTTATTGGTTTTTCAAAAGAATCTTGGAAAAGACAAATTTTAAATGCTTGTTTCGTAATTTTTTTTAATTTTGACACCTCAACAGAACATCTTAAGAACTTCAACAGTATGCAGTAACTCCCTTGTATGTGCTCACATACTTAAAAACATACACATTCACACACACTATTCTGAAAAGCACAAATTATTTTAATTTAAAAACAGATGATTAGCTTCCTGTTTATGCCCTTTTAATAGTGCCATGGCCTTTGTTTTCTACCAAAACATGCTTGTTTCAATGTCCAGAATTTCTGCAATCAACTTCCACCTATAGTTTCTGCCAGCCCCATGGAAGATGTTAGTGCCACTGGGCAGTTTAGATCCATAGAGCAGCAGACCCAGAGAGGTGTGAATGGAGAAGCAGAGTATCCTGATGCGATGGGAGTGTGCACACTTCTCACCACCCTGTGCCCCAGGGGTGCAAATGAAGGAGGGCAAATTGCTACAGTTTTTAACATGCTCCCCATGGGAATATTGATTAAAAATCCAGTGATCTGATTTTCAATAACAAAGAAGTGGCTAGGCCAGGCAGCACACATGTAGAGTCATTGGGTTTGGAAATACTCCCAAGTGTAAGAACGATTTTGGTGGAGGGAGGGGAAATGGTGGGGGGGAAGGAGATGCAGGCCATCAAACCATTTAAATAATGTGGCCCTAGGCTAGCTACCCATTAGTACCTTAGCTACAACTAAGGTACCTTAGTACCTTAGTATAATTAGTACCTTAGCTATAATTTATAACTTAGAAATTATAAATAGAGCCGTTATATTAAAATGCTTAACCATGAAACAACTTTTAAGAAATAGTTATTAGCATTTTCATATCCCAAATTATCACTGATACAGGAAGATTGCATTCTATGTTCCTATGTTCCTAGATATATCTACTGTTCTAGTCTTTATTCTAAAAGAACATAAACTAAAGTATGCATTGAAACTATTGTTTTAAAATGCAAGTTATGTACTTGAAAAGCTGCTACTTGTTCAAAATTTGTTCTTCCTCATGAGTAAGGATATTGCACGGCAGTTCCCAGGAGTTTAAAGGGACAATGCAACCAAAAATGATGCCTGTCCATTGCACCAATATAAACTATATTCCTGTTAGTTTGAATCCATTAATGAATTAATCTTTGTCAGAAGAGTGTCTATAAAGGAGGTTCTTAAAAGATCCCAAGGACATTACAGCACTGATGGTTTACCATTATGTGGTATAACAAAGTTTTACTTAGCCAGTTCTAAAAGCAGACATATGGAGTCCATTAAACCCCTCTCTTTTTTGTGGTGTAATTCTGAATGGCTGTATTATACTACTTATTTAAAATATGGATTGTAACTTCCACCACCAATTAGTAAGAGTTCTACACAGTGCATGCAATTTATAAGATGCACAAACTTTGTCCATCAACACCTAAAACTTAAACATTCCTGAGAACAGTATTTCAGTTAACTGTTACAAATAGATTAATATGATGAGATCCAAGTAACTTTGACACTAATTAAGTCAGGGACACACAGTTTAGCTGCTGTTAAAGTCAATGAAGAGGTGTTTCTCCTGTAAATACCCTGATATTTTGAGTAGTTTGGGGATTTTTTTTAAATGTATACATTGTTATCCTTTGTCACACATACATAATCATGCTCCACCACAATATTTCCAAGTAAGGAATTTCCATTTAGTTCTTCAACAAATATTTTAAAAAAGAATCTCACATATGAAACAGAATCACAGAATCACAGAATCACAGAATCACAGAATCACAGAATCACAGAATCACAGAATCACAGAATGTGTAGGTTGGAAGAGACCTTCAAAGTCATCGAGTCCAACCCAGCCCTAACACCTCAACTAGATCATGGTATCAAGTGCCACATCCAGTTTCTTTTTAAGCACATCCAGGGATGGTGACTCCACCACCTCCCCAGGCAAACCATTCCAGTATTTAATCACTCTTTCAGTGAAGAACTTCTTCCTAATATCCAACCTATATTTCCCCTGACACAGCTTTAGACTGTGTCCTCTCATTCTGTCAGTTGCTGTCTGGAGAAAGAGACCAACCCCCAGCTGTCCACAACTACCCTTCAGGAAGTTAGAGAGAGTGATAAGGTCACCTCTGAGTCTCCTTTTCTCCAGGCTAAACAACCCCAGCTCCCTCAGACATTCTTCATATGGCTTGTTTTCCAACCCCTTCACCAGCTTGGTTGCCCTCCTCTGGACATGTTCAAACATCTCAACGTCCTTCCTAAACTGAGGGGCCAGAACTGGACACAGCACTCAAGGTGTGGTCTCACCAGTGCTGAGTACAGGGGAAGAATGACCTCCCTGCTCCTGCTGGCCACACCATTCCTGATACAGGCCAGGATGCCATTGGCCCTCTTGGCCACCTGGGCACACTGCTGGCTCATGTTCAGCTGGCTGCTGACTAGAACCCCCAGGTGCCTTTCCTCCTGGGCACTGTCCAGCCACACCATCCCCAGCCTGTAACACTGGAGGGGGTTATTGTGGCCAAAGTGCAGGACCTGACACTTGGACTCATTAAACTTTATTTTGTTAGACTCCGCAAAAACCAATCAACTCAACTGATTTCCCTTCCACAATAAAAACTGTCTTCTTCACTATTCCTTCCACTTGATTCCACATCCTGCTCCCTTACATTAGCATCATCTTTTACCACCTTCTCTTCCTTATTTATATTCTTTGGGTCTTCCTGATTAAAGTATTTAGACCTTGATCTTATATGTGGTTCCCGAATTCAGTGGCGTTCATTACAGACCTGCAAAATATCTTGCATTACACCTTATTTCAAGATAAGGGCTGCAACAGAAAAACGCAAGAGGCAAGGAACAAAGTGCACACTCAAGATTCAAGGGACCATCCTCTTGAAATGTATTCTACCCAAATAATGAACAGCATGGAAGTAAAGTTTAAGAAATATTTAGAAAAATAAAGCTGCACTGCACTTGTATGCATACATATATATTTATGGACTGTCAATCAAAATGTATGCAGCCCAAAATCACAGCAAAGGGTAACTAAAGATAAGCACAAGAAAACCTCCTTATCTTTATTCATCCCTTTATTGTTGGGAAATTTAGAGATTAAGTAAATTGCTCAAATAGTTAAGAAGAAATATTTTCAAAGTCATAAATGGAAGTAAAGGAACTAACTCCCCTCTGTTACTGACAGCTACAAATTTTCCAGTCCATAAGACCACCAAATTCAACTTAACATACATTTAATACCAAGAAATTTAAGCTTTTGCTATGAGTTCTAAGAGAATCTGAAAGTCCACAAATAAAAAATCTCACACAGATGCTAGCCACTACAAGGAGATACATTGAAGAAAATGGGAGGGAAGAGGACACCACACATTCCTGGCACTGGAACAGACTGCCCAGAGAAGCTACGCATGGCCCATCCCTGGAAGCATTCAAGGCCAGGGTGGATGGAGCTCTGAGCAACTTGGTCTACTGAAAGGTGCTCCTGCACATTGCAGGGGGGTTGAACTAGATGATCTTTGAGGTTCCTTCCAACCCAAGCCATTCTATGATGCTATGATTTAAGACTGACTGTTCTCCTCACGTGCCAGCCTGCAGCCCATGAAGTGTCACAAGGCCACAAAGATGAGAATGTGCAAGGTTCTTCACTGGGCAGATCCACAGCTCACTGAGCCCATCATCTGCTCTCTTCTGATCAGGAGGAGACCAAGAGCAGGTGATCATATCCTGGAAAATGTTGGTGGTTAATACACATCAGCACCTGTAAACACTACGACTAGACTCAGATAAATGTAAGGTTCCCAATTAAATGTTTAAATCATACTACCACCTGCAACTTCATAGTGACCCTTTTGCAGCTTTTTCATTCCTGTTTTGGCCTCACTGGCTTATCCTGAACATGAAAGATCCTCTCCACATGAACCCAAGAAAATACTTCCCTTTGAAAACCAGTTCTTGCATTTTATCTCCTTTCTCCAGTTACAAAACCTTGGATACTTCATACAGCAATCATATAACCAAGAATTAACAATCAAATATAACACACAGCAAATATTCTCAGATGAGTCACTGCACTCTCTATATTCTTGATTTGTTAGTTTCTTTGCTGAGCAATCATCAGCTAATTACTGGGCTAACTATAGAACACATAAATAGTTACATCTGCTAGACACAGCCACGAAGGAAAGATTTCTCATTTCATACTTGAGTAAAATGAAAGTGTACATAATGATAGTTTTCAAGAGAGTTCATTACAACTTTGCTTCAGCTATTTCTAATTTTTGACACAAGTATGTCCTTTATGTTTTTGAGAGGACTGCACAGCTCTATTAACTAATGCCATAACCCTACCTTCAGGGTCCTCTCCCATTTGAGCAGATTTGGATTCCTCAGTTCAATATCTGGAAAATTCCAATAGATCAGGTAACATTACAAAAACAGAATCAATCCTTCTACAGAACATCAGATAACTTTTTTCATTGCTTTTGCATCCCACACACATAAAGTGAGCAAGGAATTGCATCAAATGCTATCATGGCTGTTTACTGGTCTTTTAGACATGAAAGTCTACCTGGTGGACAGGACAGAGCTGACCACCATCCAGCACCCTGGGATTCACAGCAGAGATCTCTGCATCCAGAAAGGTTTCTGGAGTGTCCTCCACTGAATCAGCAAGCTGTTAAAATCATCATTGTAACAACGCAGAAATGTATCTCTCCCCACTGTTCAAATGGTGATTTTGGCAACAGTACTTGCCAAAAAGGCAATTGGCTTTTGTTCAAGGAAAACAATGCAATATGGACAACAGGCAGACAAGTCATGCTGCAACAGCAGCTTTTTAAAGTAGCAGGAAAAAAAAAAGAAAACTAAACTTTTTCTGAGGGTTCTCATCTTTTTTTCAAGGAACTGTAAGAGGAATATCTGCTACTGTTACAGCTACAGGTAGGACTGCTGGTGGATATTCAGTTTCCAATTATTTGTTACAACACAGCTGAGAGCAATTAGACAGTTTACACATGACTGGTAGGAGCCCAGTGCACATTATGTGGACCATCAGGTCCTGCAGCCTAAACACAATTCTTGATTTAATGGATAAATGAATTTTGCTAAACCACTTCAAACAGAGGAATGTTTTCTGAATCTGTGTGCAGGCTGTTAATATAGTTCTATGAAGTCTCATTCCAAAGAGATCACAGCACACTTTATCAGATCCAATAAAAACTGCACCTCAAAATCCCACACCAATGAATTTAGTACTGTTTTCTGGGGCTTGTAAGCTTCTAGACTGACATCTTGTTTGGCAATTATTTTTCTTTTCACTGAATGATACTTTCTATGATAGTTGTCTGCTTTTCATGAAAAAGAACTTTTTTTCCTATTTCTCTGCCAAACCACAACCACCAATAGAAAGCACCTTTTTGTTTTTCTCCACCAAGTACATTGATTCCTTCACTTTTTCCACATTCTGTGCTGTGGAAACGTAGTGTCCTAAAGGAGAGGTCTAAGGATTAAGAAAGGGACAAAGTAAGGGCACAGACTCACTATATCTCTTACTGCTCAATTGCCAGTACTATGTAACTCATCCGATTCTTACAAAAGCTGTTAATGAAGACCTGAAATTTCTGCTATGCTGTCTTGTAAGAAAAAGGAAATAATACAGCAGCACACTGATGCAATACACTAATTTTACTGCACTATTAAATCAGTAATTAATTTAGCATTAATTTGGTGATTTCAAAAGAATGCCTCCTCCATTTATAATAGGACTATTCTTTCACTTATGCGAGTGTACTAAAAGTCTGTCTGGCTTGGAAGCCAACACACAGAAATATCTCCAGGACAAACTCCACGGAGTAGAAAGAGAAACTGTATAAAAAACCATAAAGGCTTTCAGTATAAACAATACAAAGCCCTATAGCACACAGTGGGTTTGATGTACTCAGGGTGAAAGAACCCATTTCAGGACAAAAGGTCCATTTATGGACTTCAAAAACCTTTGAAACATCACAAATCACCACTGTAAGCAGGTGCATGAGCAGGCACCTGATAGAGAGACACAAATGGGCCCAGCAAGGAGCTCAAGGCTTCCGCAGTGTTGGAATTCAGGCAGGGGCTGAGCTGAGCCCTTTCTGCTTCCTGTCCTTTGCCAGAGGAAGAGCCTATCCAGGAGCACAGTGTAACAAGTGCTGAGAGACAGTTTGCCTCTAGGGGCAACTCCAGCTTAATAGAGTGGGATTTCTGGAGGAGAGAACATCTCCTGAAAGCAGCTGTGAGGTGTGAATCCAGCCCACACATTTTGTGCACCATGTGGGAGCCTGATGTGATTTAATCTGGCAAAGAGGATCTAAAAGGGGGTCTAAGCTGTCCTTGGCACAAAGTGAAAAGTTTGTTAAGGTTGGTCCACATTGGCCAAGCTCTCCATGGTACCAGATGAGATGGAAAAAGGCTGGGGAGCTGCTGGACCATGGCTTACACAGGGAAACCCAAGCAAGTGCAGAAATGTATTGCTGAGTTTAGCAACAGAAATGGAAGAACCACTAATACCAATGATAACTTGCATATTCCTGGTAGCCATGGTAAGGAAGAATTGGTACTACTCAAGCTGCCCAGGGAGGCGCTTGAGCCCCCATCCCTGCAGGGATTTTGAAAATATGTGGATGGGGTGTTCAAGGGCATGGTTTCATGGTGGACAATGCAGTGCTGGGTTAACAGCTTGACTCACTGATCTTAGAGGTCTTGTCCAAGGTGAATGGCTTTATGATTCCATTATATAATGAGGACTCTTGATCAATATTCTGTCTTTCACAAATTTCAAGCAGAAGTCCAATATCTTGAAAATCCAAGAGAAAAACAGTGCATGGGAATATTAAAATTGTATTCAAAAGGCTTTCAAGCTTCCTTTCCATGTGCATGCTCCCCACATTCCAGTAAGGAGACCAGTGTTTGGAGGCTGATTTTCCCCACTGAGCAGCTCATTTAATGGCAACTGAGACCATTACCATTACTTCCAAAATCCTCATAGTAGATGCAATGGTATCATTAGGAATTCATTCTTTCTCACCTTTTAAGTGATCTGCACAACTCTCAGATTAAATTTCAGAAGGAAAAAAAGTCCCATATGAAAAGATCGTGGTAGGTAGAATAGCTTGGATTTACTGCCTCATAGACTAGAATTACTTTTTATTATTATTATTCCCAACATAAAGTAGCCACTCTCATAACTGAGGAGTCTTTTTCTTCTGTAAGATTTACTGATGAATTCTTCACACATTCTTTAGTTTGCCCTATTTCTTGCTTCAATGAAGAATACTGAGCTGAAGGTAATAAAGGTACTGGCCCTGTCTATTTAAGTTGTGTCCAACCAGATGCAACAGGCATCAACCTATAATGTCAAACAGTTGAAATTTCTTAAGGTCTTTTGCTCTTAACCCCAGCACAAACCAATAGCAGATGAGCCTTGTCAACAATTTGCTAGTTGCTTAGTACACTCCAACTATCATGTTCTAGACTGCACATTACATATCTGGTTGGCATTAAAGTGCATAATGAAGAACATATTTGCATCCTGTATTTTTCCAATTTTAATCACTATATTACAGGCTTAACAGGCTTACACTTCATGTCAGGAGCCAAACTGTTCTAATAAAATACGAAGCATTTATCTACTGAGAGGCTGAAAAGAGCGAAGTTTGTTTACTGCCAAGTCTGAAACAATGCTAACTAGAGCGTGTGTTACCTAATCTCATTCATGTCCATAAGATTTTACATGCTAAGACTAAGCTGAGTAAATAAAATTCAGAAACTTGAAGGAAATCCCATTCTTTTATTTTTACGAGCATTAGTAACGAGCTTGGCTCTGTACTGGAAATAGCTTGTTTTCCAGCTCACTTCAGCTACATCTAAGGCATCTAAGGCTTCATTATAATCTATGTAAGACATGAAAACTACTGGGAAAACAAGCAAAGGAGAACGGTCTTACCAGAACCCAGGAAAAGTATGGGATAAGCAAAGCTTCTTCACAAACATATCCAACTGTTACAACATTTCATCTGACACTTCTAAACCAATGGTGATACTCTCATTCCACCCAGGTCAGCACAAGATGAGCAATTCATCTCACAGGGCCAGGATTCCCCCTGTACCTTTGCCCTAAGGAACTTACAGAGCAGTTTAAGCAAATTGAAATACTATGCTCTAAAGTCCAAGCATGAGATTTTGGCCATTCTGTTGCTTCTAGGAAGAAAGCTTCCAAGAAACATTCCGGACAAAGGCACTAAAAGAAGAAAATAGGTAACGCTAAGGAACAGATCTTCCAAGCTAGAAACATAGGAACTAGAAAAAGCACATACCAGAATGCAAGCAAAACCAAAATAATAGACAACACAAATGTATTTATTTCTCAGATGTGCAGAGTATTCACCATTGTAGAGCTGCTGCAAGACCATGCAAGGAGCAAATTACTCACTTCTCAGAGAAAGAAAGGTGGATGTTTTCTGAACAACTTCACCAAGGTCACATATGTTGAGAATCAGGAAATGAAAATATATCTTCTGTGCACCTGAGAGATTCTTATCATTGCAGTCATTCTGCTCTAAACATTTAGCAAACTGAACATAATTATTGCAAAACCATAATTCACAGCACTCTTTAAAAAACTCAAATTACTAAATTTAAAAAACTTTAAAAATTCCTATAAAGTTATCTTCCAAGACAAAAATGAACCAATGAAACCATTTTCAATAAGGAGAAGTTTTTTGGATGTTGGGAGACAAGAAGGTGGTATTTCAAATAAATATGGAATTTTCAGCAATATGCTCCGAAAAAATGTTGGATTTGCAGGCAAATAAGAGTTTATAGATACTTGGACGAACAGTGAAGGAAGAATAAATGCTATTTAGGTTGCCATAGTTGCAAGTGGCTGAGAAGAGGAGCAGCAAAACAATTTAACTAGAAAGGAGAAGGTAGAAGAGCAGAATAGGTGTCTTTAACCATAGTGGAGGAACACTGGATTGAAAAATTACAACTCTGAAAATATGAAAGTATCTGATTTAGAAAAAGATATATTAAAAAGACAACTCACACTGAATGCTTCCACACTACACAAACCTACACTTAGCTGCAGGACATCACTTTAATTCAACCCAATATCACTGAGCTTTACATCCTGCTTGTATTCGCCACATTCAAATCCTCTTGCAAATCTTCTGTCATCCTCCCTGTTGTCAACCCCAGGCATCAGAGTCTGAGAGTTCAAAGATGATGGACCAGACTTAGAAATCCTGAACTAGAAGAGATGGAGCATATCTGCTTTTCAGATACATACAGTTATCTTCACATCTTGCAGGAATACTATTAAAAATGAAATTAAATGTACTAGCTTCTGTATTTCAGATCCATTTAAGTCACAGTAGGCTGGTTGTCACCCTGAAAAATGATGCTTAATGACTACAGGGCTTTTTTAAATTCAAATGAGAATTCCCTCATAAAGAAGATAAAAATGTATTAAATTTACCTGTGTACTCGGAGTCTCTACCATTCAGTACATTTCAAACAGAAATTAAAATTAGTATTTGGCAAGGGCCTAATGATTCCATGGAAATGCAAATAGAGTCTTAAAAACAGACAGGTCATATGTTTTTAAAAAACTAAAGCTACTTGACTGACATTACACAGATTATGTTTGCAATGTGAATAATGAGAGACTGGAGAATTAAAGAAAAGATAGTGGAAGCTCTGAGGAGGCAAAGACAAAAATGATATCTCCTTTTATTATATTCTTAATACAAGAAATACATATTTCTTAATTTTGAGAATATCCTAAATTTTTAAAGGTATGTTTCCACTTTCAGATAAGGTAAATTTAGTAAGGTATGCAGCTTAGTAACTCTAACTTTGGGTCTCTGAGACATCTTAATTTCACAGCCCAGTTCTGAGGTATCTGAGTTACCTCAGTTTGGGAGGAAATAACACAATTTGGGAGGTTTTTTTGCAAATACATAAATTCTTCATATAAAAATTAAGTCAGACTATTGGAAATACCTACCTGAGATTGAAGAGCTCCATCCTTTGCAACTGAAAGTTTGAGTGTCAGGATAAAACCCCATTTAAATACTTTGAGACATTTACCTAGTAATGAAAACAGGCAGTAGTTGTTTCTGCACCCTGCAGAGCCCTGATGCAGAGTCAAACAGATTTTGCTATCTCAGTTCCGATAGACATGACAGCACCAAAATCTTCACATCAGATAGAGCCAGCAGTTTCTAAAGCTCCTACATCATTGTCATGAATGCAATGTTCTACATGCTGGTGTGTGCTCAGTCAATAAACTTGGAGGCAGGAAACTTATTTATGTGCTTATTATCCTTCATAATAACCATATAAATGCCTAGAGATTAACACTCTAGGCCCTGTTACCCAGGCATATCACTGATATAATTTAAACTACACTGTGATAAAACACTGCACTCTACACCAGAGGTACTGGAGGCACAGAAGAGAAAGACAGACTTGCAGTGCCTGCTTAAGCTGCTCAATATTTATTTAAGAAAAATAGAGGGAGGAAAAAAAACCTTGTAGACACACGTGCAAAAATCCGTTATGGGGTGGTGGGGTAGGAGAATCTGGTTTTAAACATACTGACTGACCAGCTCTGTTGGTAAGAGAATCAGGCACCTTGGATTCAAATTTCATGCTCTCACCACTAAACCACAATCCCTGCAGAGCATTTAAGTAAAGCTGTAAAATGGAACATCAAACAGCAAATGCAAAGCTCTAGGATGTACTTGAATATTATCAAGAGCATTCAACTAATCAGATTTCTTCTTAGCTAAACATACATAAACAAAAGAAAAATTATTTCACACAGTAAACTATCATGGGGATCTCTACATGATTACTACAAGGACAGTGTTTCTGTTACGAACTAAAAAATAATGACAGAAACAAACAAACACAATAACAAGCAGTGATAACTATGTTTGTGGCTAAACAAAATGGTTAAATCTTAGTCACAAGTTCATAATTTAGTGGTCTGAGATGTAAATGCAAAAGAAGGTTAACTCTAAATAGTTCTGACATTAAATCACTGCAATATAAGTCTCTTGAGAGACATGCTATTTCTCCACAGCACTGCATTTCATTGTATGCTTTTTCTCATTACACATCCACCAAATTTAACTATGATTTAAGGTATTTTTAAGATCAAGCCCAGAACAGCACATGCTACGCTGAAGCCCAAAAATATAGACTCAGTTACCATTTTGTGCAGAAAAAGAAGTTTTGCAACAGAAATTTCACACGGAAATTTTTATACTGAGCAAAAGCATTGCTCTCTGCAGCAGCAGTCAATGCTTTAGAGGAAGGTATCAGAAACCTCTTGTTGGTAAAGGAAAATTCATCTCCCAGTTAAGAGCATCCCCAGTCTGTGATACTTAAGTCTATATCTAGAAGCATGAGATTAAGTAATTCCTCTAAAAAACCCTATATTCTCAATATGAATATTTGTAATTTTTTATTGCTATGTAACAGTATTACCTACTTTACCATTCAATGGTCAAACCTCAGATTTAGCAGGAATAGCTATAGGGGCCTGCTGTGGTGAACATCTGTCTAGTTGCATGATGTTGGCACCAGTCATTTAATTTTCTTCAACCCCTATCCCAATTCCAAAGCAGACTTGAGCAAAAAGAGAACATCACTTGTGACTTGTTTTTTCAGAGGTACTAAGCATCCTCAATTGTCATTCTCTTTTACTTCATTTTGTAACCTCAGGACTCTGTTTCCACACCTATAAGAGACACCTATCACTTCAGAGAGGTGCATGGGAAAGCATCCTGAGCACTCTAAAACACTATCATGGAACAGAAGAACACACAACTTTCAAAGACTCAATCCCAGTAATCATGTTATTAAGAAAAAGGTCACTGGGTTTGCTAACACCACATAATCAGAAAGCAATGGTGGATGAACTACCACTGCTACTAACTACTCTTCTCTTGGAATTTGAAGTGTCAGTGCATGTATTTTTTTTTAAGCTGTCCACGTCTATGGATATGAACTACACGTGTAGCTGCTTATCAGCTAGAGTGTATACACTGAGCTCCCAGCAAAGATAAAAGCAACAGAACACAGATGAAAAAAATGTTGACTTTAGTAATTAGAAAAAGCCAGCTGCAGCTAATAAGGAGAAGGAATGTTAAACCGAGACCTTTTTATTTTTTTTTTTTTACTTACTACAGCTGAGACACAGAAGCCAAATAAATTACTGGACTCTTTCACTCTATGACTGCTGGTAGAGAATCGTGCATAGAAAAACTACTGTAGTTGATCTGGTAGGACCAAAAGCTGTAAATGGAGGTCTTCATTCAGGTCAAGCTTTGGCAAATTCTAATCCTTCTCAGGTGACATTACATGTATTCGACCACGTTCATTGATCTCTTCAAATATTTCCCTTCCTCTCCTCCTTAAGCCTTCCAGAGTGTGTTTAAGTAGCACAGACTAATGTTATTTTACCCATTGAGACTCATGTTACATCAGGCTCAATATGCAGTAGTTTCACTTAGCACCTGCTTGGAAAGCTATTAGAGAAAAGCCCTTTTCCTACACTGAAATAAGCCCCTCCATATTGATGCCACTGTTAATTACAATAACTGAAATAAAATTTGAAAGCAGCAAGACTTTTTCCAGGAGTCTGATGAAAGAGTTATAGTAATTAAAGAGTTCTCAAATACAGCATCAGCAAATTGACAACAATATCCCAGAGCAAACACCATCTCAGGAATATCCACAGTGCCTGAGACAGATTGACATCACCCCCAGATTTACAACAAAATGAGGGAGACCAGAGTTAGGTATAGTATCTTAATCATTACATTCACAGTGCACTCTTCGGTATCTGCAAATATTTGAGAGAAGAAAAATGGGGGAGCAAGGAACTCATGGGTGCAAAATTAGCATGACATCATAGAATCTTATTTTTATGACAACCTGTGCTACTGCTAAATACCAAGGAGCTTGTCCAAGTTGATTTAGTACTCCAACAACATTTAAGGGGATTGCAACTGGGGATTGTGCATGATTCTGTCACTTATCCTAAGGATTCCTAAAGGCAATGGACTGTTTCCTCTCCACAGCTGGCTATTAAAAAAGCAGGCTCAAGCCAGGTATCCAATATATTTCCAAACTATTTTGCACAGAATGGCAAAAGTTGGAAGGAACTTCTAGAGGTGACAGGGACCATTTGTTCCAACTATCCTGTTCAAGTAGGGTCAGACAAATGCAGCTGCCCAGGACCACGTGTGGATGACTTTCAAGTATCTCCAGGGACAAAGACTCCGCCTCTCTGGGCAGCACATGCCAGTCCTCAGTCACCTGCACAGCAAAAAAATCTTTCCTGATGTTCAGAGGGTACCTCCTGAGTTTTAGTTTGTGCTTATTGCTTCTTGTTCTGTTATACTGAGCACCAGGCAAGAGCCTGGCCCTGACCTAATTGCACCCTCCCTTTCAGCTACATTGATGAGAATCCCTTTGTGCTTTCTCTGGGCTGAACAGACCCAGCTCTCTCAACCTTTCCTTGCAGGAGAGACACTCCAGTCCCTTAAACATCTCTGTGGTCCTTTGTTGAACCCTCTCTAGTACTGAGAAGCCCAGAGAAGGACACAGAACTCAGCTGTGCTTCACCACTGCTGATGAAAGGGGAATGATCACTTGCTGGCAATCCAGAAAACTATGAGCCCTCCCTGCAGCACAGGAACATTGCTGGCTCACGTTCAGCATAGCATCCACCATGTCCCCCAGAGCCCTTTCTGCCAGGCTGCTTTCCTGCTGATTGTCCCCCAATTTATAGTGATGTGTGAGGTTGTTCTTTCCCAGGTGCAGAGCTTTGCACTTCCTGTTGAACTTTGTGAGGTTTCTTCTGATTTCTCCAGCATGCTGATGTCCCCTGGATTGAGGGTATTTTCCAGAATACTGCTGGCATAAGATACAAGTAACAGGACATTTTTAGCAGAACAGACAGTATTCCTCTTCTTGTACTCAAAGCTGAGCAAAACTAAATTCTCTTTGACACAATACACAAGTCTGTCTTGGGTTGCAGAGACCATGCAAAAGAGATGGATAGAGCATGTACAGCACAAATGCAGAACAATAAAATAAAAATAGTCTTTCCTGCTCAAAGAGATACAGATGAGGCTGAACACTAACCTGAAATGGAGGAAATACTTTTGTTTGTGCAAGCACATGCCCCCAGCACAGAGGGGCTACATAATCCAGTGAATATGCGCGAATCTGAGAATCAAAACTACAGATCAGACATCCAACTTTGTCCTCTAATAAAAAGGTTATTCTATGCCTCTTCTTCCTCTCCATGTGTCAGTTTTGTTTACCTGAATCCTTCAAAAGAAGTACAGATAATTTTACTACTCTGCATCTATACAGCACTAGACTAGGTGGTCTACAAGTTCTGTTCACCTAAATAAAAGATTCTGCAGATTTGCTTCTCAGTTTCACACCACACATTTTGCATCAAAGGTCATAGTTTTCTACTTCTATAAGAATCTATATTAAAAAAACCAAACCAACCACAAAAAAAGTAAAAGTAGAGCTAAAGTAACCTTTACAGCAAAAAAAAAATTACTTTAAACACTACAAAAAATATTGGAGATTCCTCTCATTTTAATTCCTAACTATAGCCATAAGCATTTCCTAAAACTGAATTCCAAAACAACTTTAAAGGCCACAGATAAAATTTAGCAAACTCTATGACTAATAAAAGAACTATGATAACTACTTGTAATTCTGCAGTTCCATTATAGCTAAAAAGGAAAACCATGACCCAGTGTCATTTCAGCACCAGCAAAGATGCTGCACTCCAGCACACTGCAATAGTGCTGTAAGAAATAGAGTTGAAAGCCAAAGCACCAATAGAAGCACTACTTCAATTAGATGCTGACATTGTTTACATTCCCACTGCCATAATATTAACATTTCACACTGGAAAGCTGCTTAGCACTTACAGAAAAAAGGAATTTATTTTCTGTTACCATGTTCATTGATGTATACATATATAAACCACAAGCTTTACAGGTAGAAAGACTAACAATGAAGGCAATCCCTCTGACATCCTGAAGGTACTCTCTTACCAGGGAGGCAGAATTCCCAACACCGAACCACGTCGGGTAAAACCAAACTTATAATGTATAATAACAATTGTACCCACTTACAATCAACATTTGCTGAACTTAAAAAAGACCAAGACAGATGCATGCAAGCCTGGTATATTTTGCATGGCCCAGGCAAGGAACTTAAGCTGAAGAACTGTCCCGCTGCCACAGGAGTAGGTCACAACAGCAAAGGCACACAACTACCTTACTCCAAAGGGTGCCTTGCCTCAGATGCCCCTCAGAGTGTCAGCTTTCCTTGCACTCAACCAAGTAGGGGAGAGAACGCCAATCATTTTGGAGAAGATAGGAAACCAAATTTAATGTTTAAGACACCTCCTGAGAATGCTCCTGGTGAAAGTAAAACATGTAACCTGATGCAGGCAGATAAATAAGCAAACCCTCTGTGAAATGCTCTTTGGGTTTAGGTTTGTTACAAGACTGAAGCATCTCAGATCAGAGGCTAGCTGTAAGTATTTCACAGTAATTGCTAAAAGCTTTGAGCGAACTAAAACCAGCAGCTGCTGTGTTGTGCTGTGAGCACACCCTAATGCACCTGGTGTGCATCGCAGTGATCATGCCGGGTTACAGTTACTCTTGCTGAGTCACATTATCAGTCTGCACTGTGTAAATGAGATGTAAACCAGGTCTGAACCAGCTCACATTTGTCTTTGGCCAGACAAGCCAAAGAACCTGTCTGCTATAGGAAGGGAACCCAGGACAGATTGCTGATTTCCACTCTGATGACCTTAGTTCAGAGGCTGTCACCTCAGCAGGACCAGCACTACAGGGCCTCACCTCAGCTAGGACCCCTAAATACCATCTCTATATAGACAAAGCAAAAGATGATGGAATTTTAGTGTTGTCTTGGGTTATGTGTCCAAAAATATGTATTCTATTCAATGGGCCAGATGTTAAAACCAGGTGGGGCATTGTTCCTTATCTCCTCCCCCACCCATTCTCCCTCCAGGGGGTTATCTGCTGTTAATGGGCCATTAAGGCTCACCAATGACATGACACATTACATCATCCCATTGTGAGATGCTCCACCCAGTGGGGGGAGCCAAACCCTTCCTACCTAGATAAAATCTGAGGCCTGGGAACACCAAGTATTCTGATTTTCCACTGGATTCCCAAAGGAAGACAGGACCCATCTTGCTAGTACTAGACCCTTTTCTACAAGACCATCTCTACTCCAACAGAACCCCATCTGCCACTCCAGGAGGGCTTACTTTGGACTGCTCCCAACACCCTGACCAACAGGGCATTAGGCTGTATTTCTGACTCAGTCAGAGTTTCTAGGATTTGTTTGTTTGCTTGTTTCTTTGTACTACTACACTTGTATTCTTAATATTCCTAGTAAAGAACTGTTATTCCTATTCCCAAATCTTTGCCTGAAAAGCCTTTAATTGCAAAATTATAATAATTTGGAAAGTGGGGGGAGGTACATTCTCCATTCCAAGGGAAACACCAGCTTTCCCTGGCTGATATCTGTCTTCTCAAACCAAGACAAGTGCCCATTTAAGAGTCACAGCCACATGCTTGGCAGTGGAAGCATTGTGTAAGTTGGAAGGTTTATAATAAAAACACATGGCATCTACCAAAATTTTTGAGTAACTCCAGAAAGAAGAGCGAATCAGTAACACCTATCTTTACTAAGCACAACTGCTGTTCCAGTTGTTTCCATCTTGCCCATAAAGTTTTAGTATGGATGTGATGGATGTTGTCAGCACTGCTACACACGTGCAGATTAATCTGTGCATGCACAACAGCCATTTGTCTGATGTGGCTAGTTTGGGGTTTTTTTGGTATTCCCAAGGTGGCAACCATACGGCTGAGAAGCCCATACATGACTGCAGAGAGTGTGCAACACATTTCAGCCAGCATTTCAACTCAAAAAAAAAAAGAAATTAATGTGCTTGGCTCAGGAAGTTTGTATTTTATGACAGCACTGCAATTCTTGAACACAAATACACTTGTCCCTTTGCAGTGTAAAAGCAGCACAAGTATCTTCCAAGATAAAAAGGTAGAAACACTGTCCTCATTGCTGCACATGGTCTACTTTGGAGCTGGTGCTCAGGCAACTGTCCAGTGATTAAAAGAAACACCAACCTAAAAGCCAACATCACAAACATTACTTATTTTGCATGTCCCTTCATCTCACAACATCTATGTTTGGGTCTGATTTTCATCAAGATGGAGAAAATCTTCACAATTGTCACAAAAAATATAGACGAAGGTAAATTTGAGATTCAGTCCTTAAATCATATGCTTTTGATTATTTTTAGAATTAAATCCTAGAGGAAAAAAATATTTTTACAAACAGAAAATCACAGTAGAAGTACTTCCATGATATTTTGGATCTATGCTAACTACACATGAGATTTGCATTATCCTCATCAAATAACACACAATTCCACTGAAAGTGTGGGGGAGGGGGTATTTGAAACAAAATTACAGAACTCCATACCTCTTCTACATATTCTGTGTTTAACCTGTAATTGCTTACATTTCCCTAGTCTTACAACCATACCATAAAAACAACAAAAAAGGAAGACAACATTTCCTCATGAAAGGACAAAATCTTAGAGATACATGAAGTACTTGGCTCTACTGAAATTTGTATTTCAAAAAGAAATACATAACAGATTAATTACTGAAACAAAGAACATGAAGGAGTTTTTTTTGCTTTTCACCAGATCTTAACAGATGGGATCTTAAAAACATAATCAAGGTACCTCAAATACTAATTGCTTCTTTGCTTTCCCATAAAAATTAATCTCTCCCCCACACTATAGTTCTATTCCTTTTTTTTTTTGTATCCTTTTGCATTTCACAGTTTGCACATTCAAGTCCACAAACAAGAGGAAACTTCAGAAAATCTAACTTCCAGTCTTTCATATGCTGGCCCCTAAAAAGAAATTTTAAGCTTAAATTTGAATTTAAGTAACAAGCACTTGCATCAAAATAGGACAAGATTGAAGCAGAGCTACAGAAGTTTACTGGAGTATTTCATTCAACAGTATTTAGGTAGAAACACAAAGAATGAGAGTGCAATCTCTACACATCCAGAAGATGCCAGCAGCTGCTCCACGGACCACAGTTTGACAGACAAAGGTCAGAAATGAACATAGTTGTTTGAAATCAAAGTGCTAAGACAACAGAAATCCCAAAGTAAGGACATACAACTAAAGTCTCAAATCCTCTTAGGCTCAGAGGAAGATCTACAGAGGAAAACATCATTATGTTCCATTATTTCACAGGAGCTGCACTTGACACCTCCATTCCATATTCACAACACAGGTTTCACACCAATTAAGTATTTTGAAATATTGCATATAAATACTAATTTCTTGTAATTCCATCCCCTCCACTGCAGAAACTTCATTGGAAAGGTGACATTAGAGTGTTGGCAAACTTATGCTTTCACTCTTGCCTCTCCTGGGCCTGACACTGTGTTGCATTACCATCTGCCTTTTTGGGGCATATGCTGCAGAGACCATCACCCTGATCCCTTTCAACTTCATTTCTCCTCAGAGTTTTGAAAAGCTTTAGTGAAAATGGACAGGAGTCAAATATTGAGAGAATAAAGTGACACAGCTAGAATTCAAGGCAGACTTACAAGTGGCCTTACTGCCCACAGATATACAAAGTTCAACAAGTGTAACACTGAAGTCTGATGGGTCAGACCTCTTGGTCATTATGGATGGAGCTGCCTGGACAAAGCCATCGAGTAGGCAGGAAAGAGAGCTCTGCATCTGCCTTATGGTGCTCACAAGCAAGACCCAATTGACACTTGGACATCTCACTTCCCAACATGTATTAGTTAGAATCCAAATATCAAAAAGTGATACAAAGTCTGTTCCATGCCCTACCCTAAAAACTACTTGGGAACAGGTTTAAAACCACCACTACTGACCCAAAAAGTGATAGATTTACTCCTCTTGCACAAAATTACTTTGCAGCACCACACTGACACCAAAGCATTACATCTGCTAAACACGTACTACAAATACAATGAGTATACAAACCACAGCAGCACCTAATTTCAGTGTCTAAAGCAGTCCATGATGAAAGGATCAAGCTGTTACATTTGTGCACTATCAACAGCCAACACATATGAAGTCATGCTTTTCACTAAGAAAAGGATTAGCAAATACTTGGAGCCTAGACAAATACAGAAGGTTCTCCAACTGTGCCTGAACAAAACTTTGAGGTGAAAAGAAAGGGCTTGATTGAAGAATTGAATTTATTAAAAAAATACCTGAAACGAAATCAATCTCTAATACAGGAGAGATTAGAACTTTCAGGGACTGTATCTGTTAAAGTTAAGAGCTGTACCAACATTTAATTTTAATATAGGTGGTGGATCCTTTCTCATTGAGGGCTGACTTCAGTTTAGTTCAGGGGCTAACACTATAGACAAGTACAGCTGAACTACACTTCAATTACAGATAAAGGTAATCAAGTAATCTTATATTTATTTAGTTAGGGGTATGTTTTATCTGATCAAAGGCAGGCACCTACCTTAGGATGAGTTAAATTGTACCAACAGTTTGATAGACTGCACCAATTACCACTATATCAATTATAAAAGAAAATGTGGACCTTCATGTTCCAGATAGTTACCTGTAGTCACATGAATCCCACGTCAGAATTCAAAACCAAGGATGTATTTTTGGAAGGGATGTTATGGTGAGCCATAAACTTTCAAGGTGGAGGTATAGTAAGCTGGGCAATGCTTTCAGTCTGTGATGATCTGCAGGTTTGACTAGACAGTCCCTCTAGTTAGCTAAAGTTTTTGGTATTAAAAAATATCTAGATGGTCAGAAATGAAATGCAAACCTCCATGGGGTAGTCATAGAGTCTTGGCAGAAAAAGCAAGATAAAGAAAAAACCCAACAAAGAAACAGACCATTGTTTATTTCATTATTCTTTGAATTTTGAGAGCAAGCACCTCTTTCACTTTCTACCTTTTAAATAATTTCATATTTTCCATATTTTTAAAGGGAGCTTATGTAAACAACACCATGCTAACATACTTTAACACAGTAATTATGCTGGCCTGTATATTGTAAATGACACATTGAATTGAGAAACTGCATTCTTGCTTTTATCACCATAACATCCCTATATTGGTATAAAAACTCATTTTCAGTATCTGTCATGCATTTTGAGCTGCAGTAGTGAGAGTCTTCAGCCAAGACTTAGAAAATGTGTATGCTTTCCATCCCCCAAAACAGGTAAATACACAGTTAAGACACATTTATCAAGCATACAAATCTAAGCTCTTCATCATAGTGTAAATCTTACAGCAGGTTTTAACACAATTATGTACACAGACTTCAAGGTCTGATCAGGCACACCCATCTAGACCAGCATCCTAACCCCAAGTGACCTATAATGGAACCAAAAGAAAAGGAAAGCATACACACACCAACACTGCCAGAACATGCTCCCCATTTCTGGCTTCTCCAACAACAGGTCTTGGGACACCCAAAGGTGTCAACTGCATAGGACCTGCCCCAAGGTACCCTGCTCAGCCTCTGGTTGCTAAAGAGAGTCACATACATACCAAACCCAGAAGTAGATCTTTAAAATATAAGCATCACTACAAACCAACTTTGGGAAACTGAATCAAACACCTAAACTTAGATGTCTGTTTTGAATCCTGCTCTTGGTGTTTTGAGCATTCCTCTGCAAGTCTTCACATACAGTGTGAGCATTGCTTATTCTCAGTAACACTGCATCATTAGCTAGTTCAGTATTCAGTCATTCACTCAAATTTTGATTTCTGGCAGTTTAAGAGACTTCCTCAGATGTACCCAGTAATAAGTGTAAATAGCCAAAGGTTTAAAAGTTTTAACTTTTCAATGGTTACAGCGTTAGAATATTCTAACTGCTGTAGTAATGATGTATGTATGAAGAATGATTAGTAACTATCCTAAGTACAGGTCTGAGAAACAGAAGCTACACTCCAAAGCATTTCTCCTGATCACAAGTGCCTGAAAAATTACCTCTTGTGTTGGCACAACTCAGTTCTTTTACAGGTTGTGTTACAACTGCTTAATGTCACGCCTGAGGGAAAAAAGTATCTCAAAGTACAGCTTCCACATAGGATTTTTAAGTCTTAACCCACAGATAAAAACTTAACTGTTCTTCAAACATAAAACATGTTTCAACCTCAAAGAGAGGACAACAGAATAGCTAATAATAGCTAGAATATTTGGACAGTGCTAGACAAAAGTCATGTAGAATGACTTTTTTTGAGATAAATTACTCTTTAGGAGCTAGTACAGTCTTTGTAAAAGTAGATGTGGTATTAATTTCAGTCAAGTATTTCCACCAGTTTCTTTTTCCCTAATGGTCAAATCATCTATCTTTCCCAAAGGCTGACTGTACAATCCAGCTGAGACACGTTCCAGGATTATCCCAGGTAAGTACATTGTTAAGAAAGCTAAACCTTAACCCAATATCCAAGCAGGTTTTCCCTCTAGTTGAATATCCATGTAACAGCTTCCTATAATAACAGGTTTGTGGTCAAGATTCCCATCTTACATTACGATGATAAATATTTAATTGACATAATTTTGAACCCAGTGACTGTGCACCTCCACATATGAATATTCTTCAATAAACATTGTGCACAATGCTATACTGAGGTCTGAGAAACCCTTGGGAAATTTCCTGCCCCAGGTATTCCTCCTGTTTCCACCTGTGGATATTTGACCATCAACACTGTCCCTCATTATTCACTCACTGCCACAGGTATTCCAGCTTTATGTACCTCTAACACAGAGTGTAAGCATCTAGGAGAAGTATTCACCTTAGCCCTCATGACAGTCCATGAATAGGAGCTAAATGGAAAAACAAGTATTTTACAGCCACAGGTTTTGAGTTCTTTGAAATAAACAACTTCTGGTTTAACTATGTGAATGTGTTCCATTCACATTTTTATTCCTCCAATGCTGGTCTTGCCAACTGTAGAGAGCCTCTCTGTAGACTCCTGAGTCTTCCCATCAATACAGGCACTGCAATCATACAGACTTGTTTCCCCTTGGGGGATTTTGTTAGCATCTGTTTTCTGATGGCTGTTTATAATTATCCCTATATTCTTTTCTGTCAAAACTTTTGCAGAATACCATCACACCTCCCAGTAAGTCAGCCTGAGAGTCTTCATTTCTATGCACCCCCATTTTGATTTGTGGTACTCTTTGGAAAAGTTGTTTTCATTAAGTCTCAAAGGGAAAAACCACTGGTCTTTCACGCATCCTGTGAAATTCACTGAAATGCTAAGACATGAAGCTGCCCATCTTATACTGACTGCTAAAGAGAAATCTGAAACAGAGATGTAAGTTTTCATTGGAGAAGGCTTACAAGAGAAACAAAAAATCAAGTTATACAATTCAACAGCTAAACCAGCTGTGATATTACACCACTGAGCTTTAAGCTAGGTAACCCTTAAATAGGTTTTCAAATATCTTCTGTGGGAAAGGAAAAAAGGCCATAATTACCTGCTCAGGGCAGTGACTTCCAGAGGGAGAATTTGGTGGGGTGTTCTAAGGAAAGTAAGGTTCTGTTCTGAGCAACTATGCAAAGCAATATTCTAATGAGCTGAAAAAGTAACTAGGAGCAGCAGTGGAACAAGTAGAGCCTGTTAATTATTACATATTTAACAAAAAAATTTTAGTGGAGTGACATTGATTAGCAAAACACAAATCAATGCAAGGTAAGGACCACTTTCTAAACCCCAATTTGTTATTCCACTTCTACTGCAATGTTGCAAGCCTTGATTTGGGAAAGGGTTGCAAGCAGATGGTGAATGAAGAACTCTGGGAACACCTCCCCAAGTTTACTTAAGTCTTCTTTATGAGAGTATTCTACAATCCACACAAATGCCAATACAGGCATATACACTTACAGTTTATTGTACATTTAGCTGCTTTAAAAAAATCAGCTACACATGATATTTTGCCCATAATTCCAGACTGAATGCAATTGATTCCTACCACACAGGAGACTTAATCTATGCCAAAAATTGTATTTCATTAAGAAAACGATATTATGGAGCATCTGAGATCATGTAACAGACCAAACAGAATGCCAGAGAAATTTTAACTGCCAGTACCCCACAGTGACTGCCTGATTATTAGCAGATGGGATATGGAAAAATTGTGAAATTATTGGAATTTTGGGTCCTGTATGAAAGCATTACTTCAGACGGGATGTGTCATGGCAAATATCTATTATAATTTGAGTACGTTCTTAGCTTGTGCTTTCCGTGCTTACAACAGGCTATGCTTACTGCTTTAGACTTATTAACGGAAAAAGACTGCATTCTTCAAAGCCCAAAACAAAACCCTTAGGTGATAGCACAAAACAGTGCCAGTAAGTCAACTGTCAATAGTATTTATCCAATAATTAAACTAAAAACTAATTTAAATCAATCGCCTTTGGAAAAGCCAACTGTTCAACAAGCACAACAATTGGTCTAGGATCAATCAGTGAACATGAGATCAATTAAAACCAGCTTAAGTTTTTGTAGGAGGACAATTCACACAACTTGGGTTAGATGCCTATTCATTTCAGCACTCCCACAATGCAGCCCTTAAGCTCTGTTGTAAAGCAGAAATGCCACTATCACCCTCCGCTGTCTAGCCAGCACTCTAAGTAGTTCCACATTTAATTAAAGACACAGTATACCCTTTGTTAGCACAGATAGTCTGGTCACTTTAAAGGACTGCTATCGTTTTAGCCACACACACATATATTAAATTCTGGAAACCATCTGTTGAAAAACCATCAAAACCAAACTGCGTTACAATTTTATGTGTACCTACTCTGAAGGTGATATATGCATGAAAGTGCAAACTGTTTTCTTCTCACAGTTTTATCACTATTTGTAGCACCTTAACACTGGAGATGTTAAGTCCCTCCCCTTCCAAATAATACCACTAAAAGTGCAATTCTTTCAGAAATACAGATTTCTTAGCAGCTTGAGCCACCTGATTTTCAGCTAACTTACAAATGCGAAGGGGAGGCATGGCCGAGATAATAACAGGAAAAGGGACAGAAAAAATAACTCAGAATATGTGGATAATAAAACATTTTATAATAAGGTGAACCTCCCCAGCACTCTCAAAAAAAAAAAAAAAAAAAAAAACAAACGCGAAGCCTCGGCCAGGCTGCCAGGCGGAAGACGCTGCAGTAACCTCTCCGTCCACACGGGAGCTGTACTGGCACATTGCACCGCTCCGGCTCCCAAGCTCCGGCATCCCGACACCAGCGTTTAGGGAAACCGATGAAGTCCCAGCGCACCGTTCACGTCTTTTCCTCAACGGGATCTGCACGTTTTCAGCAAAGTTGGCGGCATGGAAATCCCCTGGGCGCTGGGCAAGGCGCGGTGCGCTCCGCCGCCGCGGCTCTCCCCGGCGGCGCCGGAAGATGGAAGGGGAGAAGCCGCCTTTCTGCCTCGGAAGCGTCCACGGAAGACAGCCTCAAAGTCCGTCCCATGGACACGCGACTCAAAACTGCGCGGGCTAACAGCGATCCCCCGGCAGCTGTGAGCCGCTGGACGAGGAGCGACGGCGACATCAGCGACGTTCCCTTGCCCGCTACGGCCAGCTCCCAGCGAGACCCCGGCTCCACCGGCCCCGCGGGGGAGGGCACGCCGTGGGGCCCGGGAGCCGTGCGCCTACCGCTCGACATTCTCGTCCCCGGCAGCCCCGGGCTCTGGCTGGTCCCTTCCCATGGGAGCTCACGTCCACGCCGCTCCGCCTGCTCCCGGCTCGACCTCCGCAGCCGGACGGCGGCGGTGTACTTGGTGCGTACATGTGGG
>JANPWX010000012.1:631863-679346 GCA_024734555.1 Trochalopteron elliotii | reverse complement strand
CCCGCCGCCCGGCCCTGGCGCCGCCCGCGCCCCCGCCTCCGCCGGCCCCTATCGCCAGCCCGGCCCGAGAGCCGCTGATGTTTTTGCCTGGAGGCTCTTCTTCGGCGGGCTTCTCCCTCTCCACGCAAAGCTCCTCGTCGTTTCTCTCTCTCTGCCCTGCTTACAGCCTGGAGAAACGCAGTCTTTCTTATTTCTCACCCTGTTCTTTCACCTTTTTATTTTATTTTTTTCCCCTTTCCCTTTTCGTTTCTTCTTGATAATTATGTCTTTTAACCCTGGATTTAAGACCTTGATTGATTTATTCCACCCCCGTCCCCTCCCCCCTCGCCTTTCCTTCTGGCTTCCTAAAGTCTTATCTCACACGTTTCAAAGTCTCTTCCTTGAAACACCACTCTCATTTGTCTTGACAAGATGGCTCTAGAAGTCCTAAAGTGTGACTTCGGTAAGTGATTCGTACTGCTTTCTAGCCACATCTCTACTTGGCAAAGGTATTGTAAAGCTAGTAAAATGGGAATCCCAATAGTGCAAATAAAGCAGGCTGAAACAAGGGAGAAGCCAAGAGTTTCCAAGTGAATTTAGTTTTGATGCAGGAAGGTCTGTTAATTCCTCATAACATCTACTGTACTGACTCCACAGTGCCGCTTATTTCTCTGCTCCTCACTCACAGCCTGTTTCCCCAGCACTACAGGTATGGACAGACCGCGACTCCTTGCTTGTGATGCCCGTCTCGTTGTGCCTGACCTAATGAGCCCCGTAGGACCTGGAGCTCTGTGGAGCAGGTGCAAAAGCTGGGAGGCAGCTGGTGCAAAGTCAGGTCTAATAAACCCAGCTGGATCCAGGATGGAGACTGCGTCTGCACGGGGGCGAGGGGTGTTTCTGCTCCTCCTTCTTGCCCCCTCCCCCCAAACTCCGTGCCAATAGTTCTGGTGCTGAAATACCTGAGCTGCCTCGGGATGGAGCCAGCTAAGTTCTCACAAAAGCAGATGTACTCTTTCCACGGCAGAGCTGGCCTTAGAAAGAGCATTTATGTGGCACTGTGCCTGAGCTAATATATCGTGTTAGACCCAAGCTGGCTTTTCAGCCTGAACAATCGAACCACAGATAAGTGAAGTCTGACTGTATGGTGTTTGTCATGCCGTTCTGAGACCTCAGAATTTTTTACTGCATTTGTTGTATAATATTCCTCTGGAGCAGAGAAGGATCAGTATCATCAGTTTCCATACTGAAGACTGACTTACAAAGAGGGTAAATAACTTGTCTGAAAGCAAAAGAGGCCTATGAGAGTGTGTTCTGAGTTTCCTAAGCTCTCAGATATTTCTGTAATCCCTGTGCTGCCCTTCTTTATATTTTTCCAGTGTATAGTAGTAGCACTACACTAGTTTAATCACTAGTATAAAATACAAATATTTTTTTCAAGTCATATTACAGTAGGGATTGAGTGCATCCTCAGCAATTTTGCAGAAGACACCAAGCTGAGTGATGCAGCTGACACACCTGAAGGATGGGATCCCTCCAGGGGGACCCTGAACAAGCTCAAGAATTGGGCACGTGGGAATCTCATGAGATTTAACCAGACCAAGTGCAACGTGCTGCACCTGGACTGGGGCAGCCCCCAGTACCAATACCAGAGCAGCTCTGCCAAGAAGGACTTGGGGGTGCTGGCAGATGAGAGCCTGGACATGAGACAGCAATGTGCACTTGCAGTCCAGAAAGCCAAACACGTCCTGGGCTGCATCAAAAGCAGCATGGGCAGCAGGTCAGCAGAGGCAATTCTATCCCTCTGTTCTGCTCTCATGGGAACCCACCTGAAATGCTGTGGGGTCCCCAGCACAAGAAAGACATTGACCTGTTGGAGTGAGTCCAGAGGTGGCCACCAAGATGATTAGAGGGATGGAGCACTTTTTCAGGAAAGCCTGAGAGAATTGGAATTATTCAGTCTGGGAGAGAGAAGGCTTTGGAGTGACCTACTTGCAGCCTTCCAGTACCTGAAGAGAGCCTACAAGAAAAGAGAAGAGAGAATTTTTACAAGGGGCTGTAGTGACACAATGGGGGATGTCTTCAAACTGAAAGAGAGTTCTATATTAGCCATTAGGAATAAATTTTTTACTGTGAGGGTGGTGAGGCACTGGCACAGATTTCCCAGAAAGGCTGTGGCTGCCCCACCCCTGCAAATGCTCAAGGCCAAGTTGAATGGGTCTCTGAGCAACCTGGTCTAGTGGAAGGTGTCCCTGCTTATGGCTGAAAAGTTGGAACTAAATGTTCTTTATGGTCCCTTCCAATCCAAGCCATTTTATGATTCTATGATATATTTTCTGATGCAAAATAGTTATTTATTATAACTGTCATTATGGGGTTACAGTGTGGGAGATTCCATTGTGCTATGCAGAGCACCAGTACCTTTCAGCGTTGTCATAATCTAAGAATTGCAAAGATGTGACCTAATTCAACTAATTAACACAGATCTAAGAACAGTGACAGTCAGTCAAAGTTAGTCTTGCTCAGTGTCAGTGGTATCCAAGTGGGTTTGGAGTGGATGCTGAGGGAAAGAATGCAAAAAAAGGCATGTATATATGTGGTTTATGGTCTTTATTTTCCCCAATCTACTTAGACAATGAAACTTTTCTGTAAAACTTGCTGCAACTGAGGACTTAATTTATTTCAGTCAAGTGTGTTTACTGTCAGCTGGAGCTCTCCAAGATGTGTAGTCTCTGTATCCACTCTAATTTCATGTGACATGTTGTGTACCCTAGACAGCTAAAAATGAGACTTGTTGCATTAGCACTATACTTAGAGTATGTGCTTGTGATTTTCTGATGCAGAAATAAGAAATGTACCAGCACCCTAGAGATCCTCCCAGGCTTTAATGCCAGGTAGAGAGAGCTCAAACTACAAGAAGGGGAAATCAAACAAAGGTGTTAACTACACCTTTGTGGGGACTCCAGGAACTAATCTCCTTTACTGTTTCACGTCTACAAACCCATAATTATGCGGCCTTGGCTCTACAACAGTTATCTAGAGTCTTGGAGTCCTCTTTGCAAACAGTGATACCAGGACCTCCCCACTTACACAGCTCCACTTCTGAAAGTGTCTGAAATAAAAGTAAGAAAAGGCTTTCTGACAGGTGTCCTGCTGGCACTGAAGGTGATTGACATCTCTCAAAGTGTGGTGTCAGTGGCCTGGTAGCCAAAATAGAGTCTGCACAGCCCAGAACGTTTTTACAGTCAGAGGAGAAAAAAGTCAGGGGCTCCAGGAGATTAAAAAGCAAACTAAGGGAAGGACTGGGATGAGTTCTGTAGGACATGGTAGTCCTTTGTCTCTGCAGCTTCACTTCAATTAACAGAGAGGAATTGGCTGTAGGTATAGCACCTTGTGTGTCCCGTGGCTCTAATGAACACTGCACTCATTCTAAGGGGGGCTTTGTCACATTGAGGAGCTGGGAAAATTATCTCAGCATGTTCAATTAACATAGTCATAGAAAGAATGCTTTAGTCAAGGCCCCAGTAGATGATGTGGCAATGATTGAAATACCAGATGATGACAGTCTGGACAACAACTTTAGCAATGGGGATTGCTAAGAATGGGTATATTTTACATAGATTATTCAAAACTCTCAGCAGCCAAATAAATGTACTTGAATAGTACTGAGATGATTCATTACATGCTGTTCAGAAATCATATTATTTTCTAGAACTAAATTTCAGTTCATAGAAAATTAATTTTTATGTGTTGTGCTCCACAGAGGTTTCACTGACTGTAAAAGATCTTACCTTCTACATTTCAGCTGTATTAAAGCCAAAGCACTGCTTTTGCAATATAAAGTAATTGTAATTGAATCTTTCCATTCTTTATTGGGCTCCATAGGATTTGATCTGTAAGTATCCTAACTTCATAATCTTAAAATGAACAACACTAAGGTCTACTTTAAAAGAAATTTCTCCATATTCTTATAACTGGGCAACTCGTTGCTACATGAAAGTTATGATCTTTCCTTAGATCAGAATCTCAGCAATAACATGTAAGTCTTAGCAGCCTTACATTGCAGTAGAAAAGATATATCTTTATTTTTAGTGAAAGAAATTAATGAATCTGGCAAGCTTTACCTCTAACATTCAAAAAGAGATATATTCATATAAAACCCAGGTTCAAACCTTTTATTGCTAAGTCAATTTTTACCTTCTTTAAATTCTTAAAATACACTTAATTCATTAGTTCTTCAAAATGTCATCTGAAATAATAACAATAATGGAATTTTGTGCCCAGTTTGAGTTCTCCCAAAACCAGAGCAAGACTACTGGAGAACCACAATGTTTGGAGGCTGGAGCACTAGTCCTGTGAAGGAAAGCTGAAGAAGCTGGGCTTGTTCACCCTGAAGGAGAGGATTTAGAGGAGACCAAACAGTTCCTTTCCATACCTATGAGGAGGTTACTGAGCAGGAAGTGCCAGGATCCTTATGGAGGTGCTGGACAGAAGAACAGGAGACAGTGGTCAGGTACTGAAACAGGGGAGATTTGTGCTGGGTATAACAAAATAATTTTCTCTCTGAGGATGAATAAGAACTGGAAGCAGTTTGCCCAGAGAAGTTCTGCACTCTCCTTCCTGCAGCAAGTCCTTAAGCAGCCTGGTCTGGCCTCTGCTGATTGTACTTGCTTTTAGCAAGGGGTTACACTCAGGACCCCCCAAGGTCACTGCCAACCTTTGGGATCTGTCAATCCTATAAAATCCATGAGCTCCCAAAACAGGCTGGGAGGACTGCTCTGGGCACCTCTGGTCATCCACATCTCTTCCATTCAAACCCTGGGGAGATCAAAAGATTGTTGTCCTTCTGGCTCTTCTCCCTCTCTGAAACATGATCAAACTCTGATTTTTTACCTCCTTGTGCAGAGTTTGCCCTTGCAGAGCTTCCAAGAGTGTCCATGAGCATTTTGCTTGAAGAACAAAGTCATCAATTCATCAAAGCTGTATGTTTTTATTAAGGGCTCAGAGAAGAAAAGATAGGGGAAAAGGGATAACAACTCTAAAATAACTTCTTTAGCTCTCAAATGTAATTTTCAGTTCTTTCTGAGAAAAAAAAAAAGGAACGAAACACAGAAATTAGTAAGCAAAAGGTATTCCAAATGGTGTGTATCCTCCATTCCCCATTTGGATGGATACCTGACTACCAATTCCTGCCTGCCAGCTTTGGACACCATGTTTCTCTTGGAGTGTGCAAGAGCCAGTGTGCTCCTGTGTAGATACTGTATTCTGATGGTGAGAGTTCGAATTCCAGTCTGGCAGCTGGAGAAAATCCACTTCTTTTGGACAATGGTGATTTTAGTTTGCCAGCATATAGATCAGAAAATTACTGAAAAATTAATGTATACCAAAGTTCAGGCTTTTTGTTTTGCAATGCTTTTCATGGCACTACAGCTACAGAGGAGGTTTGCAACACATATACATGGGTTTAAATTTGCTCTAATATGGCCTCAACAAAATGGCTTCACAAGGACCTGGAATGCAAAGATGAAATGGTGAGCTGGTATTTGCATAGTTCTTTGTAGAAGAACTATGCTTTATGCAATCACTGCTTTATCTCTCATACACATAGAACCCCACCCCTCCTCTCACACAAAAATCATCGAGTAACTGAATTTGGAAGGGACTATGGGAGATCATCTCTTGCTCAAAGCAGAGCTAACTTCAAAGTTAGGTCTGGTTACTGAGAGCCTTATCTAGCTGAGGTTTGAAAAAGTTCAAGGTGGAAGATTCCACAGGTTCTCTGGGTGACTTCTTCCAGTGCTTGTCCATCCTCATAGTGAAAATTTTTGCCATATCTCCAGAGAAAACTTTCCTCATTGCAAGTTGTAATCATTGCTCCTTTACTTTTCTCTGTGAAGCTCATCTTCTTATAAACTCCCTTTTATACTGAATAGATATATATATGTTTGTAGATATATATTTTTATATTTAATTATATATCTAATAAATATGTATAAAAATTATAACTATATTTATAATCTATTCTGGTTTAAATGTATGTTTACTTTTTATTTCTACTTTGCTTTTCCTCTGTTTCCTTATCACTGATGCATCAACTGGAGAAAATATTTAAGACATTTCATTAAATGACATCCTTGAGACTAACCCTATCATCTTGAAATGTCTCATTTGTTTTCCCACTGTTTCTGTTGGTTGCTGAAGGAAAGGGAGCAAAGATGATTGTGTACCTGTAAACACAGAACTGTTACCACAATGACCAATGACAATCAAAAATGGCTCTCAAAATGAGAAAAGTTATGATGGAAACTTTTTTATTGAAATGTCAGAATTTGTGTGTTATTTTCTTGTGACAGAAGCATTGTCCAGGCATATGTTATCTTCAACATCTTGTGTTAATAAACTTCTAATTTAGTAACTGGCTTTGGAGATGTCTTCCAAGTACAGTTTAGAGATATTTACTATTTAGTGTTAATAAAGGCTAAGTGTTAAATGTTGTGATGTGAAGTGCATGTTTTCTCCAGCATATCTATTTAGCAATAAAGTGATTGCAATACTTGTTGGATTATACAAGAAGTGTCTCTGCCAAATGATAATAAAGAAGGGAGTTTAAAAAGAATTTTGGACAGTTGAGAATTCTTAGATAAAATCCTGAAATTTGTGTAGTTAATCTACACTGAGTTTAAAAAATAAAATTGTCTCCAGTAATAAAAATACATATGTTCAAGACAGTTTTATAATCTACAGAATACTATACTTTTCCACTGTCACATCATTTTTTAATCCTTGTCTTAAATATTGAACAAACAGCTCAGGAAAATAAATTAAAAGAGAACTCATGAGCATTCTCTCTGAAACACAGTCACCTCCTTTAGGCCAGCTCAGGAGAGAGCCTGGAGCAGCAGATGATCCTACAGTGAAGGAGTAAATAGTGACAGGAATAGGAAAGGGGAGCATGATCTCAGTGCACTTGGGATGCCAGCCCTGACACGACCTTGCACAAATACCTAAGTGCAGAAATGAAGGGTCTTAGTGAAAGGGCAACAAAAGAGCTTACATTCAGTTCTGTCAGAGGAATTGTACAGATGTAACTGAAGACATATTTTTAAAATGTGAGAGAGCCACAAAATACAGGTTTTAATTTTAAAAAAGTGCAATAAACCACATTAGAATATTGTTTTGTTTGAGCTTTATACCCTGCCAGTCATGATGGGAGCTGAATGTCAGCTTTTACTTCATTGCGAGTATTGGAGAAGTGTACCAAATCTATCTTCTGGAACCAAAATTGGACTCATTTCTGCCCTTAAAATAAAATAGAGATAAACCGTAAGGGGAAAAAAGGGAAAATTTAAGGTCATCATTCTTCAGAATGATTCTTCAAAGTAAAATTAAATTAGAGAATAGGGCAGAGAAACTGTGATGGCTGCCATTCCAGCAGTACCCCAGGGGCTGAGAAGACTGCTGGAGCCAAAAGCAAGAACCACAGTACATAAGTAGTTGTAGCCTGTAACCATGCCTATCTTCTGATGATCAGCAGAAAGCCCATAAATCATGCTCCTTAGGGACTGAAAGGCTTAAATAAGTATTAAAGGACTCAGTCATGCACTGGCAGAATAATACATATGATAATCTAGAAGATTTAATTTCTACTTTATTTTGGACATTTTTTTCTGTCCACTGAGCCCTTTAAAGCAGAGGAGTATGTGAGGCCATGCCAAATGCAGATATTTCACTTTCCTTTCCCTGAACTCAATACTGAAGTGTTTTATCATCACTTTGAGGGATATTTTCAGATGAGATGGACCTTTGTGTTGATTTTCATTATTTAATGTCAACTTCTCTCCTTGGGGAAAATACTGTTTGGATTTTTTCTAACTGGCATAAAAATTAACAAAGAGAATATTACAAACCACATGGTTCAGTCTAAAAACAGCTACTGATCATCTTCAATGCCCTCATGACAGTCCCAAACCTTCCTTTACCCCAGTGCTGGTTTGGCGCATAGCTACCAGATGAATATTTTCTAACTGGTAGCTGGCTTGGTGAATACAACTAATAATATCTCTGGGCCCATGTCCACTCCCTGCTGTTTAGTACTTCTGGAGAGCAGCATCTTGCACAGTAAGCAATTGTTGAAGTATCAAAATCCACATTTTATCTGCCCCTCGTGAGGGATGCCGAGGGATGTGGCTGGGATAATTTCAGGCAAGGGATTTTTAAAAGGGAATTCATGTTGTGCTACTGCTGGCCCCTTACGAAGTGTCACCTTCAAAACTTAAGAAGCTTTTAAATATTAGGGGAAGATAAAGTTCCTTGTCTCTTACCCCTTATATATATGGGATAGAAACTAGGGGCTAAATCCCTGAAAAACATATTTGAAGGTTTGCAACTAAATTTTACCTGAATTGCTGCACCTAAATCCAAAATGAAAATAACCAATAATAATAAAAATCCTATCTTGGCTTGCTTCTCAGCTGGATGTTTTAAACTCCATAGCACCATTTAGCTTGATTTCAAAGATCGTGGAGGCTTTGCTTCCACCTCAAACTGGCAAATGTGGAAGGCTGAGACCCTCTTCAGCAAACACATTCTCAAACTTTAATTGCAAAACAAACATGAAATGTGTATCACTGTTTTCAGTCTATGCCCCTAGCTCTGCCAGTGGGGTTTATCAGATGCATTCTGAGAAAATATCCAGGAATGGTGTCCTTGCAAAACATGGCTGTGGTGACTTCATTGTTAGACAGCAACAGTGCCCTAACACTACACGAGTGACTATTTCCCATTTGCTTCACGATATCAAAACCTACACCTCTGAATGTATCCTAAGTAATTAGTAGTGGTAGGCAGGATGAGGACAAAGGGATCTAAACAATCCCAGGAAGTCAGGATTTGTTAGATTAGAAAGAAGCAGGAGAAATAAGCCCACATTCTAGGAAAGATCCATGCATGGCTTCCTGTTTTTTGTCCCACAAAAGATTTGTGTTTGCATTCATCAGTTACTGCCTAAAATATTATGTGTCCCACTACAGGAAACCATTTTGGAATGGGGGGCTGAGGGCCCTCAGCTATAAATTGCCTTTGCAGCAATCAGCCCATGACAAGCTCTGTCTGCAAACATTGTCCATGATGTTGCTGTAAGTGAAGACAGCAATGCATCTCTTGATGATTCTAGCTAGGGAAACACACAGCTACCAGTGCCTGGGGAGCAGTAGATGTGGATCTGAATGTGCATTGAAGCTGAGGACATTCTTGAGTGCCCGTCTCTCATCCCCTAGCTGAATGGCTCAGCCTCTAAATTACTGCACAGAATCTCAGAATCACAGAATCACAGAATCACAGAATCACAGAATAAGCTGAGTTAGAAGGGAGTCACAAGGATCATTGAGCCCAGCTCCCAGCCCTGCACAGCACCATCCCCAGGAGTCACACCTTGTGCCCAAGAGCATTGTCCAAATACTTCTTGAACTCTGTCAGGCTGGTACTGTGACCACTTCCCTGGGGAGCTGTTCCAGTGCCCAACCACCCTCTGGGTGAAGAATCTTTTTCTAATATCCAATCTCAACCTCCCCTGACAGAGCTTCAGGCCATTCCCTTGGGTCCTGTCACTGGACACCACAGATATGAGATCAGTGTCTGCCCCTCCTCTTCCCCTCATGAGGAAGTTGTAACGACAGTAATGCCTCTCCTCAATGTCCTCTTCTCCACACTGAATGGAACAATTGACCTCAGCTGCTCCTCATAGACCTTGCACTCAAGGCCCTTCACCATCTTTGTTGCCATCCTTTGGACACTGTCATAGTTTAATGTCTTTCTTATATTGTGGCACCCAAAACTGCCCCCAGCACTGGAGGTGAGGCTGTCCTAGTGCAGAGAAGAGCAGGACAATCCCCTCCCTTGCCCAGCTGGCCATGCTGGGCCTGATGTCCCCCAGGACAGGGTTGGCCCTCCTGGCTGCCAGGGCACTGCTGACTCATGACCTCCAGGTCCCTTTCCATGGCACTGCTTTCCAGCATCTCATTCCCCAGTCTGTCCATACATTTGGAGTTGCTGCATCCCAGGAGCAGAATCCAGCACTGTCCCTTGTTGAACTGCATGAGGTTGGTGATTGCCCAGTTCTATAATTTGTTGAGGTCTCTCTGCAGGGATTCCATGCCTTCCTGGGACTCAACAGCTCCTCCCAGTTTTGCATTGTCTGAGAACTTGCTCAGTATCCCTTCCAGTCCAAAGTCATTTATGAAGATGTTGAAAAGAACTGGGCTGAGAATGGAGCCCTGCAGAACCCCACTAGTGATGTCTCCAGTCTGATGTCACTCCATTGACTGTAACCCTTTGTGCCCAACCTGTGAGCCAGTTGCTCACCTATCACATGATGTGGTTATCCAGCTGTGTGAGACAGTATCAAACAGAGACATGACCTAAAGAGTTTTTTTTTTAAGAAAATTATGGATTTGGGTCTATTCTTTGACAAAATGGCTGTAGGTAAGGGCACATGGTGACCATATTTTTCAACCCTCTTCACTGGTTAAAGCAGTATTTCCCTTATGGTGGCTTTTTGGAGAGGTGCAGAACACTGCTGCCTCTCAAATACCTTTGATCAGAACGTCACTCACAGGCAACTGTAACCCAGCTCTCCTAAGTTTCCTTAGTAGCTCCATGTGATGCCTTGGACATGTGTCAACTTTTGACCATTTGTGATGGGAGCAGAGGTGTCTAGGTCACTGGCTTACAGCTACCTATGGTTTCATGACTTTTTAAAAATGCCCTTCACAAGTCAAGGATGAGAGCATGATCAAAAAATGGCCCAGCACTAGCAGTGTTTGCTGAGCCTCATTCAGCTGCCTCAGACTGAGGCGTCTTCTCATCCAAGTCAAAGGCAACCCATGTCAAGATGCTTTGTACTGGAATCTGCTTCTCTAATGTCATTTGATGCACTGATGCAGCCAAGTACCTGCTTGCTGGGTCAGCCCAGGAGGCTTTGGGTCTGTAAAAGTTTGTGTGAATATTGCTTTGCTACCTTAGGTTATAATTCACATATAATGCTGCAGATTTTTTTGAGAGATGCTTGATGCTTGAATTATGATCGTCTGCAGGAAGAGGGTAGAAAAGAAAGGCAGGGAACACCACACAAAACCAGTCTAGCTAGGTAAGTTTTTCCATGGTCTTTTTTTGGTAATAAGAAATGACTGTCATGAGGGTGCATACATTTGAATTCTCAAATTTCAATTTTCTCTGTGCTTGGATGTAATCTACTTAGAGAAAAAAAAACAGTTGACACAGAAGATGTCTAAAACCAGGACAATAGGATTGCAGCCTACAGTTTTGTGAAGAAACTATCCTGCTAACTTTTTATCCAGAATGACCACTGCCTGTTTGGAGGAGGTCTGGAGAAAGGCAAATGGTATTATCCATGGAGGGGATAGGAGCAGGAGCTCTTGCCCAGCCAGCAGCAGGACATCCAGCAGCTGCCAAAACAAAGGAGCCACAGCTCCCATCCGTAAAATCAGCCATTATTAAAAGGGGATCTGGAAAGAGGGGAGAAGTTTTGAAATGTTTCTGTAAGCTTACGGGGAGGGAAGATAGCAAATCATGCTTATCAGTGGCAGTAGCAGCAATAGAGTAGGAGCATGAAACTCTTGGCGAGACTTAGAGCAGATTTTTCCATTCCGTTGATGTTTTTCTCACTCTCTCTAATGATATATCATTCTTACATTAAAGTTTGCTCCTGAAAAATGCATTGCTCCAAAAAACATCCTTTACCCCTGTAAAATGCAAAATACAAACTACCTTTAAATGAAGATGATTCCTCTAGGACCCCCTCTATTCATGTTTATGCTCAAGGTATGACTCAGATGTTCACAACAGAAGCAATAAACTACTCCATCTTCTGCTCAAACCAAGCTTTCTTTCAGACCTGCATCAGAACTTGGCCCTGTCCTGTCCTGTGCCAGATCCTGGCCATAGTCATATTGAAATTGCTGGGAGGAATTAATTTTGGACATTTCCAACCATTGTTCTTGTGTGCATGGTTTGTACTAGGGGAGACCTTAGACCCGTGCCTTAGACCCATGCCAGCCCTGAAGAGTACACGCCTAGCAATTTCTGGGGCCTGACTTTAGCTCTGGCACAGCTGTCTTGCCATTTTATAATTTTGTATTAAATCTGGGTACGTTGCAGTGTTTGGTACTGGCACATTTCCATTCTGTGGTCTCATGTAAGAAGAAATTATGACAGAACCACAGGATGGCTGAGGTTGGAATGGATCTCTGAAAGTCACCTGCTCCAACCTCCCTGCTCATGTAGCAACAGCTGGTTGTCCAGATGGCTTTTGAATTTGTCCAAGTAACACCTTGGGCAACCTGTGTTTGATCATACTCAGAGGAAAAAGTTTGATCAGTGCCAGTGTTTGATTATACTCAGAGTAAAAAGTGGGGGAGGGGTTTGTGTTCCGATTGAATCCCGTTTTTTAGCTTTGTGACCACTGCCTCTCAACTTGTCACCAAACACCACTCAGAAGATTGGCTTACTCTTCTTTTTCATCCCGTCCCACCAGGTATTTATTTATGCAAATGAATAAGATTCCCCTGAGCCATTTCTTTTCCAGACTGGACAGTCCCAGCTTTCTCAGCCTCTTCTCCCAAGTGAGATGCTCTAGTCCCCATCTGCTGGGCTCACTCCACCAAGTCCATGCCTCTCTTGAAATGGGAAGAACAGTGGTGGATCTTTTGAGCTGGCACAGAAAGGCCAAGTGAGATGGACACCTGTTTTGAGGTGTTAGGTCTGAGACTGCTTAGGAAGCCTGAGAACAAAAGATCTGAACCTGGTTGTGGGCACCCTAATGAGGCCAATAAACTATCATGACCATATAATCCCAGATCCAGCAGAAGAGAGGCCATAAAAAAATTATATTACAAATATTATTTTAACATCATCTGACCTGGTAGTTTTGTTTACATCAGGTGAGAGCTTTGGCTGAGGTAGCTGCAGCATGTTTAATTAAATGCCAAATCATCAACAACTGTTTTTCCATTTGACTCTGCAACACACACAACATAATAATTTTCATTATTTGCTTTTTCAATCTTCCAGCAAGATACTCTGTAAGTGGAGAGTTTTTTGTAAAAGCAAGTAGTGTGTTAATAGAGAAAAAACAGCAGAGTAGCTAATGAAAAAAAAATAATATTTTTAGTAAAAAAAAAGTTCAAAACCTAAACTATATACATCAAACATGTCCAGTGTTGAGACTGCAGACAAAAAATCCTGCCATACTTTGTAACTTGTTCAAACAAACAGTAGAAGAAAGTTACCCTTTGAGTCAAGCACCTGAACTAAGCTATTAGCATAGCTTTGCTAAGAATGATTCCCATTGCAGATATCTCTTATCTCTCAGATGTCACTAGCTGATACCTCAGTTAAAATAAATCCACTTTGTCACTTCATTTACACTGCTGGAGAGTTTTTGTTATACCAAAACCTTTCCATAAACTGCATCATATTGTATACAAGGTATAGAAAGCCTTTGTCTTGGGGTTACTGGATTCCCAAACAATAGAGTTCTTTTTCTTAGATATAGCTGTCTTGCTTTGAAAAAAGCACTTAAACATTGATTATAAGGGAGCGATTATCAAACCTGTTGGGGCAGACCTGATCCAAAAATCATTAAGGAATTGCAAAACCAGAAAAGCCCCCTAGTGCCCTGTGAGAGGTGAGATGTTGAGGTTCAAATCCTTGTTCTAAAACCAGGAAAAAGAGGGACGTAAGCCTGGTGCTAAATGTCTTGGCATGCTCTCAGGATATACCGCTGACAAATCCCTCTTCATCTTCTTTGTTTGTTTTCCTGATAGGACAGGTGTCAGAGGACACCCACCAGGTAGGATGGACTCCAGGAAAAGGAACACAGCTGCAGCTCCTGCAAAGTTCAGCCTGCATGTATGAAATTGGGCATTTAGCCGTATGGGGATTTCAGAAGTCTTAAGGGTTAGATTGCAGCTGTAGAAGGCATAGCAGGTTTAAATTTTGGATGTAGACACCTGAAAATGAAACAATTTTCTATCACTAATTAAGCCTGTAGGGTGGTGACAGATGGGATAATGGTTTTCAAAGACATTCCCCACTGATTGTAATCCTACTACCTGGCTGAAGAAAGGTGGTTGATTACTGTGTTCTTACGTATTTCTGCCCATGAAATTAACATAACCTTTTCTGCAAACTAACACATCCTTCTGGTTTCTTTATCAGTAACTACTGTGGAAACAAAAATTTATAAAACACCATTCTCTCAGTTTTAGAAGATCTGAGTAAAGACTGCAGGAAACCTGTCACAGACTTGATGCCAGACTTAAAAGTATAGATAGCTATGCTGTTCATCTGAAAGCAGGACAATTTTGGGAACACACAGTGTGCTTAGGGCAATACTGCTGTAGGAATACAGCACATCCTTACTTTCTGGTATTTACAGGGCAATCCCAACATTGCTATAGTTTAGGGTTTTTTTAATACACAGATTAAGCCTGTCCTGCAAGTGAAACTCCAAGGGTACCAGCAGACAGGTGCTAGGAGAGTGCCAGTGGTTTGGGATTCACCATGGTCTGTACACCTGCTGAGAACACCCAGGCCTTCCTGGGATTCTTCATCTGCCCCAAGTCCTGCAACACAGCATCATCATTGCTATTCATGTAGTATTCGTGAGGTAGCCTGAGGCTATTTACTAAAACTTTTAGGGGCAGATCAGGAGAATGTAAATAATAGGCTTAAGGCCTTAATTTTTCAGTGAGCTTTGTACCTTTCCATTCATAAATTTGACAGATGCATCTGGAAACACTGTGTGGAAGGATCTTGAAAGCAGGTCTGGATTTGGAAGCTCCTGATTAACACAACAGCTACATTTCTAGTTCCATATTCCAGGCCATTTGACAGCATCAAGGCACACAAGCCACCTATAGTGCTTGGAACAACTATGCTCTGGAAATTTTTATCCTCATTTTAGATCAGTCTAGCTAAAATAAATTGATTCTTAAGGTTCCTGGCAGGCTGCCCCTTTATGAGAGGCCTTCTGTCCCTGGTTGAAACAAAGGATCGTTCAGCCAGACTTCTCCTCTAGCTCGGGGAGGTTTGGACTGCAGCGACTTCTTGCTCTCAGCTCTCCCCACATTATGTTATTTATTTGTGGCATTTTGTATAAGAGCTCCTGTGCAAATTAGAGCTTGGAGGCTTTGTCCAATGGATAGCAAGAGCTGCCGTGTGCCATTCCCCCAGTGGCAAGTCTTCTTCCCTGTCACTTAATAAATCACCATTCCAAACACAAGACAAAAAATATAAATATGTTGGAAATTTAAAACTGGATAATTTCTGTCATTCTTCTCTCATCACAAATAAACCAAAAGGAAAAGAAAGATGCTTGTGGTACTAGAAGCCTTTGGATTGTCATAAATACTAACCAAAACCTCCAATAAGCTGCCAACCAGACTACTTCCCTCAAGTTTATTATTCCATTTCTGTTTCTGCCATATAACTCCTCAACTGTAATATTTCCATGCAAACAGAATGGTGTGTCCAAAATATCTTATCTTTCATTAGAGAGAAAACATTTTTATTCAGGGAGAACACTGTATCTTTTCCCCATATGGCTACAACTATGCAAACCCAAAATGGTTTCTCTCTTGGCAGGCAGGAGGGATACTTAATGAGCCAATACACAGAAAACAGATAAAATTAAGGTACAAACTGCAGAGTATGTTTCATCCTCTTTCTTTTCCCATCATGTTTCGTCCAGGTTTTTGTCCCAGTTATTACCATTAACACCAACAAATATTTAGAAATTACATTCCAACCAATGTCATGGCTGATGTGCCCCATGCACTGATGCAAATTTAACACTTCTCCCCCATATTCGTGGTTATCTGAAATTTTTATCTTGTCTGTATCTCTGTTCTAATTTCTCCCTAAATTTGCCTAGTACTTTTTGTTTCTTCTTATCTGACAGTTTCTTTTCTCTCTCTTTTTCATAACGTGCTCTATGTTGTTTCACACTGTCCTTGTACTTTCCCCAGGCTCCTCCTCCCTTTGCCTTCTCCTGTTCCTTTAGACATCACTTTCAAACACTTCTGGAGTAGAGGCTTCTCTCATGACTTCCCTTTACATCCTTTATCTTTACTCCCTTATATGCATCCATAATAATTCCTCAGTTTGAGAACAATACAGGTGGGAAAAACCCACAGGGGGAATATACTGCATCTCAAATTCCCTGCTACTCCAGAATCAGTAATGTTGAGTTGATGGTTCCTGTATCACGGATATTTAACTAAGGGATGCCACTTGTTACCTAGATGGAGCCTGCCAGCACATGGATATCCCCTAATATCCTATTTACTTTTTTCACAAGTGTGGCACTGACAGAGGGGAGGGGAGGGCTATGTTGGTTCTCTCCATGGGAGCAACTTGGAAGCTGTAGAGCAAGTGAAGATAAAGAGAACATGGTGGGGAACTAGCATGTGTGGCCTTAAATTACACCACATACATTTCTTTGTGGCTCCCTCTGCCTACACATTCAACAGTCCTGCTGAGTCTGGCTCTACTCAAGAGCAAAGCACCTACATGATAGCTCATTAATAATGTTTAATTATTAATTTTCCTTTTTTCCCCCCAGGAAAACACTTAGTATTTTATCGGCTTTCAGTTCTGTTGACTTCTAACAAGCTTTTTAGGTGGATTTTATTTTTTTCCCTTTGAGCTGGTTTTGGTGGTGAGTAGGAGTGAAGAAAGAAATTCAATAAGCCTGCAGGCAATTGCTGTATTGGCAGTGTGTATTGCTTTTCATTTTGGAATTGGCATGAAGGCCCTCCAAGTAACATAAGCTCTCTTTTTTGAGAGAATTGACAGATAAATTATATACACAAGATGGAGTCGGATAGTTTTTGGAGGGAAGAGGATTGAGTGAAGTCAAAATGGAAAGCTCATTTCACATCAGGGATATTCCTTCACTGTACTATTGACACAAGGCCCCTTTGATCCAAAAGGCTCCTATAGTACTCCACTAAATGTAGCCAAAATTTGAAATTATGTGGCTGTCTAAATTAAGTTCCTCAATCTATAGCTGGCTATATCAGTAATTAATCAAGAATTACGTGTTTGGCCTCTCATAAATTCTGTTGACTTGGTGGGGACAATGCAAATTATTAGTACCTTTAAGATGTGTAATTATAGCTTAAACTCTATATTTGTTGAAAACACTCATTGAATTTGTCCAGGAAACTAATACCTAACCTTGTTGAAAGCCAAAATAGATGAGTGTTCTTGTTACTTTTAACCGAATTTGAACCTCCTGGAGACTCACAGAAATTATCTGACATTTCCTATTCTGGGTAACTTTCGCTTTATATTCAAATCATACAAAATATTGGATTATATTTTTCCTACTAATAATTTCCAATAAGTGTTTTCAAAGTTTTGGAAGCTGACTGCCTTGAGTGAATTTCAGATCCTTCAGGGATATTTATAAGGCAATATGAAGTGTGGAACAGGGCAGAAAAGAAGTTGAAATAAGTCTCTCCCTATATATGCAGTAAGGAAGGCACAGCACTAAACAAATAGTACTAGTTAGGTCAAAAACAAACCTATGGAAAAGAAACAAACAGGTTGTTCTCTGTTCTATACACTGATCAAACTTTAAAATTTCCTCTATTACAAACAAAATTTCTTTGTTTAAGTTTATTAGGAAAAGGGTTTTTACATCGAAGAAATCATACAACACAAGGTTTGTCAAAGCAAGAAGGAGGAGCTGCAGTTTGATGTAAGATAAACCATTACTAACTAAATGTCATCACCTTTTGACTCTTCAAAAATACATCAGTCTGGCATCATGGGAGGAAAAATGTGCCTTAAAGCAGTAGAAATAGGGAAAAACACCCTAAAATATGGATTATGTGAACAATTATTATCAAATAACACAACGCATTCCTGTAGCCCTACTGAAAAATATGAAAACATACAGAAACAATTAACAACCTGAAACTCCAAAGAGGTGCTTTGATTTCTAATTCCTAAGAGGGGACAAAAAGTATACATTTCTTTGCTGTGAGATTAAACAAGAAATCTCTGTTTGAGCCATATGTACAATTTTGATGCTTCTACAGGCAGCCCCACTGCTCAGTCACAAGGTGAATACTTCTACACTTTCAGTGAATGGCTCTTGGGCACAGCACAATATTTCCTTAACTACCATCACTTCTGACTCTGCAGGAACACAATTCAGTCTTCTCAACATGGGTAGAAGCAGAGAATTGTCTTAAACAATTGCTTCCACATGCCTTGTCCAGGGTCATTATTAGAGGAATAATATCTGTATGTTCCCAACTCCTACAAACTAACACTGTGCAGGTTCCAGCCTGTGACCACTTCAGCCAAGGCAGCTGGAGCTGAGCAACATGGCCAGCACCTTTCCAAACTGTTACTGCAGTGTGTGAAAGCTGTCACAAGCATCTTAATTTTTTAAGGCAAATTCTCACATTTACAGTAGATGTTCACTGCAACAAGAAGTACAATCTACTGAAATATGCTTAAACTTTTATGTTCTTTGCATTAAAATTTCTCTTCATGGCCGACTTAGTATATTCAGGGTTGGTTAGCTCCAGAAAGATGAGATCCAACATGACAATAATCTAATTCATACACCTTTTAAACGCCTCAAGCTGTGTATACTGGATTATGATTTCACCTGTTGCTAAAGTTCAGCTTTGTCCAGTGCCCATAGTGCACATATGAACACAGACCCTCACACAGAAGGTACTTTGGGACACAGTGGATGGAGAAGTTTAGACTTTTCCACTGGCACAGGGTAGATGGGTGAGGCCTGCCATGCCTGGTCTAGTCTGCTACCATGCAGCATATTTTTTTAAAAGGGGAGATATGGATTATTCATACCCTTAATTCAAAATATCCTCCTATTACTGAGGATGCACTGAGCAAGAAACAAATAGACTACTTCTGGAGATGTGTGTGATATGAAGTCAAGGAAGATGTGGTTATGTGGCTGTCCTGGTTTGAAACCATAGCCATCCTCTGTGTGAACAATTAATGGAGTATTTTGGGAGAGCTGTATATCAGTGGTGGTTTTGCTCTTGGCAAAGCATTGTTCATTCTCACACAAAATGAAAGTATTCATTAGGAGGCTTGCAGATTCCCTTCTTCACATCTTTAAATTACACTTTATTTAGTCAGGGTTGCGTGATACAAGTAAAGAAGGAAGTTATTTTACAGCTGGTCTGCTGGCTACTCATACATGGCAATGGACTTGTTTCACAATTTGGCTTCTATTGCCAGCTGCCATCCTTTCTAAGGACACTCCTATTCATGAATCCAGCTGCAGGGAGCTCACATGCCTTTCCCACAGTTCCTGGGTTGCCTATTCTTGGTACTAACCAAGAATTCCCACAGTTCCTGGGTTGCCTATTCTTGGTACTAACCATGCTGTTAGTCACTGGCCTTGGAAGTCCTGTTCTAGAGGAAGGCATCTTCTTGCTGCTGTCGTGTTTATTTACAAAGATAGTTCACACACCAATTCCTCTGCTGACTTACAAAACTATCAAGGAAAGCCAAGTCCTCTTTTCAGCCCCTCTGTACTCTCAATATTTTCTGTTGATTTCCTACGTTTGCTTTTTCCTCATTCTGACAATTCCAGCAGTCAGTGCTCTTTGTTGGCACAACAGAGTCTTAGGCTATAAAACCGAGTGACGACTTGGAGTAGAAAATATGTCTGCCTTTCCAAGCTGCAGGTGGGATTCAGTTTAAGCTTTTATTTTAATGTACAGCTTACAATCATCTGATTTTGCTTCCCTCCTGGATATTACAGGTTACATAAAGAATTGCAGGGAAGATTAGAAGTCCCTCACACACTTCTTCCACTCTCACACGCTGTGAAAGGACCCCTTTACCAGACACAGCACTGTTGCCTTTCCACAACCCTCCTATTAAATAAAGGTCCTTGAATTACTTTTTCAGGCTTAATTTCTGAGGGCATTTCTACAATGAGAATTGAGAAGACATTTATTGAAACTAATAACATTTTATTAAAACAATTACAAACATGGCAACACATCTCTAAATAGAATAAATGAAATATTTTAACCCCCAGACAATCATAGCTTTATACATTACAGTTGCTTTAAGAGAAAACAACCATCTTTATTTTCTCCCAAAGGGGGAAACTTGATAATACAACATTGTATCTGGTCAACAAATATACTGAAAAAATAAACAAACTTCATTTTAAAATATCATTGGAGCAGGAAAAATACAAGATTTCCCCATCTTTCACCCTTCATCCCTGCCAAAAACTAAAGGAAAGAGAGGGAAGTCTTAAAGCAGTCTTCCTCTACCCTTTCCAAGTCTTGTTTTAGCAGTCACTACGAATATTTTTTTGTAAAAGCAAAGCCAAAACAAGAGGCATGAAGCAGACCTTATCTTCATGTAATTTGGAGAACAACTATCCTTGGATGTTTATAAAATATTGCTGCTAATGAGATTGCTAAAGCTTAGTCAATGGAAAGTTATGACAGAATTTGCAATTGTCGTGCTTGAACAAAGTTTCATCTACTGCCAACCTACTGCAAACTCACTCTGGCCAGTTTCACCCTGTGCCTGAGAACAAATTCTGCCTGTGTAATTCAATTGCAACTCAGTTCCTTGTGAAGGTGTCCTGGATGGCACAGGCAGGGAAGGCAGCACATTCTCCATGACCACGGTGACAGTCCCAGCCAAGCACACGTTCAGCCACACGGAGAAGCCCTCAGGTGACTGCTGGCAGAGCCAAGGGCTGTTCAGCACTATCAGGAGAGCCCATGGCAGGGCTTATTCTTGGACATGTAGGTTCAGCCAAGATTTCCTCTCTGAACAGCGGTGTTGGCACATAAAGAAAAAAAATGAGCAGACGGAATTGTTACTGGGCTGCTGAGAGCACAGTAGGTTTACTTCACCAAGAGGCAGCTGGAACTAAAGTCCTTCAATAGCAACATTTTGAATGAGGCATTTCCCTTTCAGCCATTGAAACCAGGTGAGACCTATCAATTTACAAGAATAATGTTTAGAAACATTACCCCAAGTGTGTAACAGCAGGTAGGCTTCAGAACACATGGACCACTCTTCAACTATACAACCACCCTTCTGTTACATTTTTTGTTTTAAAGAGTGACGAAAATATTTTCTAAATTTCTCCTAAGGAGAGATAAGGGATACTGACAGAAGTACTAAAAATAAATCATTTGCTTAAGATCCCTTTCATTTAAAACTGCAGTTTCAGAAAATGGGAAGCATTACACACAATATAATTGCATCTACCTGAGATCTCACCAGTGAATGTAGTTTGCTCTGAGTCTTACATTCATTATATGGTTTCAATTTTAGTAAATTGACTAGCACATATCTCTTTTGGAAATCAGTATGAATTGTTTTGAAATCCTGTCCTGAAACTCACCTGCATACTAAAATTGTCAGTGATGACAGCATCAGGATTTAAATAACAGTGCAAAACCAAGAAACTACCAGCCCGCTACCGTCCTTAAAAAAAACCAGAATCAACCCACAAAACAATTGTTTTACATCCACAAGTTGAATAAACTTCATCCTTTGAGCTTCTTAAGAAGGACCAAATAAGAGTAGTGATTGTTCCTTTACTGAACAGGAAGGTCATAAAAGCGTTGGGGTTTGTGAGCTGGACTGAAATCTTTAATGGGAGACCCTCTGATACATAGAGCATCTTGGTGGTACACGAATTAAAGTGTAGAGATGACAAAGATACTTTGTTGCTCAAAACTTTTACAGAAGGTAGTTACCATTTTGAATGGAAGTTTTGCTTTAAGGCTTTCACATTTACACAACATTCTCAAACCTAAAAGCTTCACAGAACTGACATGCCAAAAAGCTGCCAAGCATTTCAGTAGTGCTACAATCTGCATGTACCTTTTCTGTGCCTACACAGCTGGTACATGAAAAGTCCCAGAGAACAAATCTATGACAACACAGTATCTCACTCCTGGGATGAAACGATCTTAAATCTGTACTTTTAAGTAAATTCTTCCAGTCAAAGGAAAAGCTGCGTGTGGGCCCTTTCCCCACTGTTTACAAAGAAACATTCCTATTTTATCTCATTTAAAAATTCTTTAATTATTACACAACTGCACTTCTATGATTGTGTTAACAGGGAACATGGCTATTACAAAATCTAGATTGTTCTAAAGTGACTGTTTTGGGGATGTAACAATATAGAGTGAATGTACAGATCACAATTTAGTCAATCCCTTGACAGAAAACTTGGGGAGTAAGGAAGTTGGCATAGAGCATGGTCAGCCTTAGGAAACTGCTCTCCAAAAGCAACTTGTTAACTTCAGCTGTGTTTCAGATGCTCAACCCCCCTCCTGGGAACCAATCCTACACCTAAAGTGAATCCTTGTGCTATAGACCAGCAGCAATCTATTTTTAACTCCTTATTACTACCACTTCTTAAATTCCAGTTGCTCAGCTAAGGAAGGGAACTCCCTCCTCAAAGCAGGTTTAGGTCTATCAGGGTGCTGAGGTACTTACTAAATCCAAAGGTGGGGATTGCATATCCTTTCTGGGTGACTGCTTCCAGTGCCTGATCATCTTCTACATTATAAAACTAAAAATGTTGTTATTCCCACGTAAATCTAACTAGATTTTTCCCATGTTTTAATTTGTGTCCATTGCCACTGATCCATGCAGCTTGGAGATTCTTGTTGTGAATCTTCCCACTGAAGGGACTGAATACAACAGTAAAAACTCATCTTAGCCTTAAGGCTGAACATCACTGAACTGTTTCTCCTTTCCCAGGCAACATATAATTCCAGACAGTAAGCAGGAGTGTTGGCAAGCTAAAAGAACTTTACACATGTAGATGACCCCAGAACTTAAAAGGGCTAACAGGGAAACAGGCACACAGTTCGAACAAGCTGGTGTTTGGTGTCATTGGTGTTTCCCTCAACCTTAAACACAAAACTGTATGCATTGACAGTGCCTCTTCCTTTCCAACATCCACCTTGACCTCAATGATCAGTCACTATACGTGACAGAATTCAGAAAAAGGATCTGTGATTTTCTCTTAAAGATACTAAGGCATATTCTGCAGTGCAAAGGTGCTAAGGGAATCCGGGCAACTGTGAAACAGTAGCTGAAAACCCCAGAAACTTACATCCTCCTCCAAATTCCAACAGTTGAACCAAGAGTTTTGTTCCCTTATGTTTGCATCATTAATCTTAAGAACTTCAAGTTTCAGAATGAAAGTTTTAAACCATATGCAGCTCACTCATCAGAACTTTTGTGATCCTCCCTCCCAACTAAAAATACTCCAGAAAGTTTACAACACAGGGCAAGATTAGAAATGTGATTTCAAACAGGAAAAATTCTGAAGCATGAACATGAGATCTACTCATGAGAATTTAAGAGAAATTATTCTTCAAATGTGGGCTTTTAGGTCTCATAAGAGATACTGGCTACATATGCCTTCACTCTTCCAAGCTTCTCCTGAAACAAACAAAAACATGGAAGTGCAGAAAAAGATTTTGGCTTGACCACATGTACCAACATGGTCTATTTGTAATTTTCTATTTCTAATTTTTTTAAAATGCAATATTTGCAATAGGTAATAAAAATCTATAAATCCCTGCTTCCAAACACAGACAACCCTGAGAGCAAAAGCATCCTTTGGTACAAACAAACCTAACACAACTGACATCCTAAATTTTGCAAAATATGATCAAAAGTACTGTAGAATACTGTGATATTAAAAAGTTCTTATACAACATGAGAATCTATTGAAATCAAACACACACAGACCGATAAAAGTAGCCAATTTTATTCAAATAACATTAGCTCTAACACATAATTGCTTTTCTCAGAAGGGTTACATATTTATGTGCTTTTTAGTCAAACAAATTTGTCCCCACTGTAGAAGTGGTTCAATAGAATCCAGAGTCTTGAGTCGCCCAGTTAGGTGCCTAAAAAACAAATAAAGAAGATTAGAAGAAATTACTATATTACCCAATACTTACTGAAATTTGTAACACATTAATTTGAACAGTTCTAATACTGTATATGGATATGAAGTGGGGATGTTGTTAATAATGAATACCCTGTAAGAGTAAAGCAAGTGTTACTATATCAGACATACATACTGTAACTGAGTTGTACAGCTAAGAGTCCTCCAAGCTAGTAGTTTCAAAAAGATGTAGTTCTAGAAGATCCCAATAGAAATCTAAGAACAATTTTTCAGCTATATTTTTAAAAGAAAGTAATGGCACACAAGTTTCACACAACTTCCCATTAAGAGAATAAACTTAAGAGTACACCACTGCCTGTCCAATTCACACCAGTATTTCAGCCAAGCACTAAGGAAGTGCAGTAAAACTTCTAATGTTTAAGCTCTTTTACTGTGTGGTTTGTTCTGGTTTTTTTTCTTTAAGACGTATGGCTGGGCCTCAGAGCTATCCCTGTTACAGTGCTGTTCTCCCTCACAGAGCTTCCCATACTGTAATGTGGAGGGAAGCAAAACCAGATGATCTTACCAACTTTCTCATTTTCACTGGTTCTACTTAAACCTTTCAGTGACTTACTTACATTTCTAGAATTTCACTAAATGAGTTTAATAGTCAGGGTTTTGCACAATTCTTCCTCCATGTTTCAATCTTAAAGCACCATTCATTCTCCGTTCAATACCACATATGCACCTACAATACTTTTGAGTACAACTCACTTGGAAAAAGTATTATAACTACTTTCATAAGTCTCACACTTCATAATCTGCCCTTTCCTGATGGTGGTGGTGACCATTTAAAAGGAAACAGAGCAGCAAATGACAGAAACAGTTATGCAACAGAATAAAATAATGATGAAGAGAAAGGCTAGAAGAAAGGAAGTACCACTATCTAATTCTCACCATGACAAACTAAGTCTTTTCCAATGTAATTCCTAGTATTGCAACTAGGAGTAGGGACATCTGGTGAATTAAGGCATAGGTAAAGAATTATACTTAGATTTATTTCTCATAAAAAAAGACAGCAAGAATTCAGAAAAACATAACTTATACCGACCTCAGATCTACCACTCTGGTTCAGTTTCTTCTCAATGTTCATAGCCAACATTTGGCTACGAAAAGACAGGCTTTTGGTCTTTTCAATCACTTGTTGATAAGGTGAGACTGCATTGTTGCCCATGACCACATGGCCCTAAAATCCAGCAAACACAGAACAAATTTAACAATTACTCAGCATGCAAGGATCTTTAATGTTATACTCTGCTTTCAGAACTTTTACAGATCATCTTACAGACAAGAACAAAACATAATAAATGAAATCCACTACAGTTCATTCAGGAACAGAATGTTCTGATTTCTATTGTTTTTCTTTGCCCATGAAGTAGAAGAAATTTAATGAAAAATTCAACAAATTCACTTGGGTCCATCTGGCTTTAAACTGAAAGACAGCAGGTTTAGACTAGATTACTATGAGGGTGTAACAGGTTGCCCAGAAGAACTGTGGGTACTTCCCTGGAAGTACTCAAGGCCAGGCAGGATGAGGCTCTGAGCAATCTGGTACAGTGGGAGGTGTCCCCTGCAGGGGGCTGTAACCAGACTGTCTTTAAGGTCCTTCAAGAAAAACCATTCCATGATTCTATGTAGTCTTACCAGCTTTGAATCCAATTTGGCATCTAATCGTGCATTTCGGATCAGATTGACAATCCATCTTTCTGCTTCTTCAGGAGTCATGTTCAGTTTATCTGCCAACATACTAAAAGATAACCAATGTATTAAATGGCAAAATAGAATCTCTCTCATGTTGGTAGACGTAACAAGGGACTATGGAATGCAAGTCAAACCAGCACAAAATATGGCACAGTCCAGGATTCAATAAACACTGCATAGCTGGGAAGCTTACTTTCATTTGACTGAAATGACTTTAAAAATTACATATATGCTCTCCTGCACATTTCCCACTGCCACTGCAAATAAGAAATTCATACCCCAAAGCATATACTTACTCATTCTGAACTACACCATATTGCTTTTAAATCTTGACCTGCACAATTTTTCTATGTTCCTATTAAACCTTGTCTACACAAACATTCTTGGGAAAATTGTCATTTAAGTAATTTCACTATTAACATAAAACCATCACCACTATTACTAAAAAAAACAACTGAATTGCTTTTATTCTTATTTAAATTAAATCAGCAGTCAAAAAAGTATAGACTAACTGGTCCAAAAAATGTTTAGCAAGAAAACTTCACTTGAAAGTTCAAGAACAAGACCCATGAGACAGAGCTTGGTATAGATGATATGACAGATACACTATGCTAAAACTTGCAATTTCAAGGAAGGAAGGTGGGGGAGAACAGAGAAAGGAAAATTCTTAATCAAACAAGCACTCTTGTCCAGGAATAATTCCTCCTAATAGTGTTTCCTGTGGCTTTCCTGCTAACTCCTTTAGCTTCCTGCTGGCAGTTGGCTCATGCAGGGCATTTGTAACGCTCACTCTTCCATCAGCTTTCAGACCAAGGTAACAAACATGAGGTAAGGGTTACTGGCATGACTAAAAAGCCAGCTGGCTACGCTGATTTGCACAAGAGGTCAATTTCTCACCATTTTACAGAATTTTGCCTAAACATCTTTTTCTCCACCTGAAAAAGTGATTTTCTTCTTGATGATTATCTGCATGAAGTAAATACTTTATAAACTATCAATTATTAGCTTATCTATCTGGCTGGACTTCTACACACTTCTTTATACAGTTGTCTCTCCTATATGGTCTTGATCTCTCACCTTTCTTCCAACTATAAAAGCAAATTCCATTTTTTTTCCACAGATAAACATGAAGTAAATAGGAAAAAAAACCAAAGTAAATTAAAATACTGGATTTACAGTGACTTACTTAAGCAAAATGAGACAACAAATGGGTAACAAGTGTTTGAACTTGGCAAAGACGGGGAAGTAAAATCCAACCCCAGTTGCTACTGTTCCAGTAGGTCTTTTAATCTGAGTTTGAATGAGCAATTGTAAAGGCACAAGAGAGCAGAAGACATCACGGATGGAAATTTTTGTAGAATTATCAGTTACTTGGACAGAATTAGATACTTTAACACAAAAAAAGGTATAATCACTTTATTACCCCTAATCAGTGATATTAAGCATTTGACTTGAAACTAAAGAAATTTTAAACTGAAAGTACATGGGGGTGCATGTAATTCTCACATTTCTTTTTTACAAGCCTTAGTAAGATTTAGATAAAGTAAATTCCTTTCCAGATGACCACAAGAAAGGCTACTGCCATTACACTGGGGATTAAGCAACCCAGCTTTGGGTAACAGTGTGGAACCCCCATTCGCAGAGACAGGGCCTCTACTCATGGTTTCTTGACCAAGCAGCACAATGGAATACTGCTGTGGGACCTGCCCACAGCAGGATTAAACCAGATGACTTCCAACCTACAGCACCCACACCTTCCTTTTTCCTTAACAAAGTCCTCATGTAACTGGATGGGAAGGGGACACAGATTTCTAGGGAGTCCTTCCAATCCAGAAACTATGAAGTGTTTTGCATTTGTTACCAGTGAATAATTTTACTTTTTCCTATTGTATCTACATTTTACTTCTAGCTCAGCTGCTTCTGAAGTGGTTTTTTTTAAACTAAGAAGTGATTTTGAACAAACATACAGTTTATATGTAGCAACACAAAAGAAGTAACACTGCCCAAGTATTATTTTCTTGCACATATATCTGGAAAACTTAAAAATCACAGAAAAAAAATGACAAAGTAAAAAGGATGTAAAAAGCTGTTTTATCTCCACTTGTAGCTTTCAGACTTACACAGATTTTAAATTTTAGTATAAAACACTCAATTATCAGGTAGCAACTGGCTTTTGGTGAATGAAGAATAAATTTATTAAAAAACCTAGAACTTTATCACATCTTTGACACAAGAGATGACCCTCCTCCAGCACTTGTGGCAACTGGATTCCCTCTTAAGAGTCTCCTTGCAGCCTACACTGAAGCAGCCAGGACCACCCAAAAGTGCACGGATGTATAACACAGAGGTATTTTCCTGGTAAAGTAACACACAGGGCCAAAAAAGCATTCTCCATTCTTCCAGAGCAAATGCACAGAGAATATCTATCCTGATTACAATTCTGTAATAAACACCTCTACTCTCCTATCACAGTCAGAACACATATTTAAAACTCTCAAGATATAAAATACAGCTTAGCCACGTACAAGTTTGACAGTTGAAGTAACAGTGACACATTTAGATTTACAAATACATATTAACACCCTTAATATTAAGGAAAGGATGCAACAAGTTGTATTATAAGTTTATAAAGATTCCTGCTATAATTCAACAAAAATTTAGTCAATTATAATGAAATACTATTAAAATTTAAAGAATGGTCTACCATTTCAAGTTAGTTAATTTCAAATGGCAGTTTTGCCAAAACAGTTGCAAAAATAATTTAACCATTTCTGTCTCCCAGTTTTACAAGGAAATTCACTTATTTGGGTCATGCTAGGGCTAGTGCTATTAAGGTTTTCATTTACTTAAAAGGCAAGCTTACTGAATTCCCCACATGTTCATATATGAACAAGCCCATCTAATATAAGGTTTTCTTGTGTGTGCAGTACAAAAGAAAAATGAAGCATAGTCAGCTCTCCAATTAAATACAGGCATATCAAACTAACTAAAACAGAATTAACTTCATCTATTACTCCCTATTAAATATGATATTTCAAACAGAAAACCAATCATGGGATGATTCGGGATGTGTAAACGTCAAGTTACAACTGATAAAGCACCTACGTCCTTTGTTAAGATGTCAGCTACCTAGCAGATCTAAGTAGTTAAAAAATTAAACAGGCATTTATTTTTATTTAATATAAGGAAGAGCAAGTTCCCCACTGTTTTCAAATTCATTCTAAATAGCTAAGCAGTACCCATCAAGCACCGTGTTACAACCATCTAATTTTTCATTCCAGGATTAGCAGTGGAAATCATTTGGTAACAAAGAAATGCAAGAACTATGGCTCAGCCAAACATTCATTTCAACTGGCTAATTTCTTCAAAAGCAGCTCTGAAATAAACTAAGAAATACTTATGTACCTAATTTAATCAGCCGAAATATAATGATTGTTACAGCTTGCAAAGAAATTTAAAGCTGATATCCATCATTAACAGCACAATGACCTACTGAGAACCACTTCATTACTGACGACTGACTCCATGTGCGATTAACTTAGGGGTACGTGGTAGGAATATCCGTGTCATTCTGACATAAATGTCTCAACCCCAAATCTAAAACTTGCCTCAGAAAACATTATAATGCTTATAAAGAAATGACATTGCTACCTTTATTTAGGAATCACTCACACATTATAAAGACAGCCAACAGAAGGTATTTTTTATCATACCCAAAGTTGAAATATCACACGCAGCACAAAAAATATGAACTATTATAAGCAATATTTTTTTAATTAAAAAAATAAATAAATGGCAATCACCTACCACAGATTTTTGATAAGGCCTGCTATTTTTGCCATAATGAATCACTGGTATGTTGCCCACAGTTTATCAATATCTTTTGATACAAGATTTGAAAAATTCTTAACATACACATTGCAGAGTCTTTGACTGGAGTCATGTAAGAGGAGATTTCTCAGAAAGACATCCAGTCTCTAGTTAAAGGAGTTTAAACATCTAGTTTCATTGAAAACTTGTGCTTGAATATGTGCAGTATTCACACCATTAAAAAGAATGTGTAAGAAAGAACAAGACGCTATTGGGCTTCATATTCCCCAGAAACTAATCCTTAAGAGCACTGTATGTATGGGGTTTTTTTTTTCCAAATACTTGCTCAAACCCCCTTTATGCCCAAGCATGCAGTACTCTGCTTAAAGTCATTTTAAACAAAACACTAAAGCACCTCTTATAAAAAAAATATTAGGTATGGAAAAACTCTGCTCACAACATGTAGTTCCATTTACTATTAGGACTATACGCTTAAACCCAATACACCACAGCTGACTAAAACGCTCAAATTCACTGTTTCCCTTTTACATCAAAGCCTTTGACTATTTTAAGCTGATACAAAGGTTAAAAAAAAATATTTTCCAAAGGCATTGAAGACAACTATGTCACCCAGTGACTGAAGATTAGAAGTAGTAAGAATCAGTCCTTTTTCCAACCATACTTATCCAAAAAAAAAAAAGCAATCCCTCCAAGAAGTTTGCAATATTAAGACAATTTTCTCTGAAATCCTTTCCTTTGAAATCAGGCAGTGTTAAATCCTTTCCTCAGAGGACTAGATGCACACATTTGTCCTGGATATAAGGTAGTAACAAGACTCCATGGAACTTGATCAATTTGATAGCCTTCATTTCTGCTGTCTCAAGGACCTCTGCACTGCTCCGTATCAGTGAGATTTTTATAGCAGTTTTTCACTTCACTTTTTCCTTTTTAATTTCAGGATGTGGAAATACGGGAAATGTGGGCAAAGGCCAAGTAGAAAGATCTCAACCATCCATAGTATCTTTCCATTTAGTTTTTTTTAATATACATACAAGAGGCATCAGAGCTGATCCATTTGAAAAGTCTTCATTTATAAAATAAATCTGAATAAACAAACATATTTGCTAATAACAATTCTTACAGCTGAGTCACTTTGTGCCACAGGGAATAAAATCCATTGTTTTCTATTTAATTAATGAAAAAAGCAATGTGATTTAATAAATATCAAAGAACATACCTATAAGGCAGACATGAGTATCTGTATCTACCAAATAAAATAAATTTAAGGAATTACTGTATTTGCAGTTTGTATTTACTTAATATTAACACTCTGCTTCAACATGTGGAATTGAGGTCCAAATGAAGTCACTAGAACTTTGGCGACACTGGCTATGAAAGCTCCCATTAAATCCAGTAGAGATCCCGCTTAAAACCATAGCAGTTTTAGCTTCAAAGTACTGCTTGTTTGGGGGGGGCTAGGGGTGGTAGAGAGAGGTTGTTTTGAAGTTAAACACAAAAATTAAACTCTGAAATATAATTGTAATTCAAGTACATCACATCAGAGTTATAAAACTAGACAGAATACAATCCAAATGAGATTTCAGTTAAGATTTTACCTGACAACTGAATACTTCCTGAAGTGTGCACTGTTTGTGAACCCGCCCTCCATGAGCGATTTACTGAGCTGAGGAATGAAGACGTTCTCTTACCCGATGCTGATGCACTGGTGGATGCGACAGAAGGTCTCAAATATAAAGAGACGGGCGTTCTCAATGAAGTCCTCGAGGCACGCCACCAGGAAGAAATCATTCACAAGCACCTGCAAGCGTAACCAGAAAGGGAACATGAGAGAAAACATGAACAGAAATTTACTGCTAGACACTGCCAATAACTAGGAGCAGCCCACAGTACACCTTAAAACATTACTGCCATGTTTGAAGATGTGGTGAAAAAGCTATAGATTAGCAATACTTTTCATTGTTTCATTGTTCAGCATCTTACTAAATTTACATAAAACCATCATTACTGAGGTCTGATCAAGAAGAGAGTAAGGCTGTAACTCGACTGAAGGTCAAACTCTACCACAGTCCTGACTACTGAAGGTCCTCTCAAACAGAATTTGACTCCCCACTCATCTTTCACCACAAAAGGCAAATCTGAGCTTTTCTTCAAGCATTTCTCAAATTTTAATGGAAAACCTGAAGCTCAGCCAAATGCATGATTACCTATTTGCTGCTTCTTCTAGAACTTCTTAAATATAACGTTATTATAACATTAAAGCTATATCCTTAACAGTAAGTCACATTTAAGTGTTACAAAATGAGTTGTCATAAAACCCAACACCACCCAACCATGAACTAAGTTGATCAGAAAACACTGGCAATGGAATCAAACACCACTTCAAACAAATTAGCAGTCCATCGTGAATTTTAGAGCTCTTTACTTAAAGGAAAAGGAGTCTTATAAATAAATATTTTAAGTCTTACTGTTTCACATTCTCTCAGTTTCTTCTGCGCTCCATCAAAATCAAAGTTAACATACAAGCATTCCACAAACTCTGTGATAGGGTCCCTGTATGTGTAGGACTCCTGCCACAAAAAAAAAAAAAAAAATAGGAACAATATCAGAAATCAAGGTGATGTGGTCGCTCAAGTTTTCCTTACAGTCTTAAAAAAAATAATAAATTTTAATAAAAATTAACTTGTGGAAACAAATCCATATATCACCTTAAAAAAAAGCTGAACTTCCCAAATCCCTTTATAAAAGCTACAGAAATGTTCTTCCTCCCAATAGTCTGGTTAAACAATCAGAGGTGTAGCTTCACCTTCAGCATTTAATGCTGCAATCTTTGGGTTAGGAAAGTGTCAAGAGACCCGAGCTGACTCTGTATTAAACCTCCAAATTTCATAAAATATGATAGAATAGTCTTCCTAAATTCTGATTTCAAAGATGACTCCAACACCAAATCCTTCATACTTTAAACTGAATGATTATTTGATTTTCATGGACAACATAGCTAACAAAATGCTACTTTCTATAGACAAACTACTTCAATTTATTTTGGCATTACAGAAGTTACTCAACTTTCTCAGTAACCAGGCAGAGACAACACTACATCTATATACAATTGTGTAAATTCAGATGTAACAAACATCCCCTTAAGTGTTTCTAATGCATATTTTAAGACAGCTTAAATCAATATGTATCAATATCTGCTTTAGCATACAGTAAGATCAACAGATAAAGGGAATTTGTACGAGATATTTTTCTTTTAGATCAAAGGTATTTTTTTCCTTCCCCAAAGAACTGTATTTGCAATCATGTATTTGCAAAATGTGATTACATTACTTAGGTTTAAAATTCAGTTTTATACATGTTTTTCACATCAGAATTACACTTGTTAACCATTTTTTGCAAAATGGTCTTAGAATGAGCATCTCAATTTCAATAAACAATCAACTGCTCACCTATCAGTTAAATACTTGCAAAGATGTTGCAAGTACAATCAATCTTTTACTGCTACTAGGGCAGTATCACATAATTTTCAAATCTATAAAACCTCTACCACATCATCATTTAGTATCATGAGTCATCCAGAGCAGAAGAGTACTAAGAAATCTGATAGGTGATTTCAAAACCAAAGCCCAAGTTGGTATTTTCAGAAGGAGTACCCTAATGATGTGCAAGATTAAACAAAAGCAAGAAGCTGAAACGTTACTTAAAGTATTAGAAATTCATATTATATTAGAAGCTCAATATTGCAATCATTTTTAGATAAAGATAAAAGATGAGTCATAACACCACTGATTTATTGCTTATGCTACTTTTTGTGAACACTAATGCTTAAAACAGATTAAGCTTTGGCTAAAATTTGATCATTGCACTGACTGTGCTTTGCAGAGATAGTTTCTCAAATACTTGATGCAGTTGTAATTGATTACTAGATTATAATAACTGTACTGCCACATTTATATATAGATATACACACACACAGATACAATGTTTATTACTGACACCAAAATCAAGTGCTTGAAGTGTATTGGTTTGTATACAAGTGGCTTGACGATTTCAGATAAAAATCAGGGCCATAACCCCATTGCTACCAAGCAACTCTTATTTTGCTCTTCTCTCTATCTCCATCCTCATGTGACTGCGACAACAGAACCATTTTCAAGAGAATGCACATGAACTCAAACCAACACACACAATTCAGTGGTTTTGAAACGTAAGAAAAAACTCTTATTCATACAACAATTTATTGTACAGACAGTTGAAAAAGAAAAACCAGATCCAAAGCCATTTCACATTTCACTGAATTCTCAGCATTTAGTAATACAAAGTAAGAACTCTACTGCATGTATGTGTACATACACTGCTCATGTATATAAAAGGAGAAAAAAAATATTCCATCTTCCCACTGACTGATATGCATTTGACTTCAGTAAAAACTGTAATTGACAAAAACAAGTATCAAAACACCTCAAATCTTAACCCAGGTATATCACTAGAAGAAAGCTATCATGAAGTCTCCTTAAAAAAAGGGGCAAAAAAATCAGACCATGCAGTCCTTACCTGCTGAATAACCTTGACTAGATCTTTCAGCACTTGTCTACGCTTACGAACATCCTTATTTGTTATCACTGCAGTAGTCAAATATCTGAGGATATGTGGGCACATTGTCTGAATGGCATTGAGATACCTAGAAAGAAAAAACACAGATAAGATTCAGAACTGAAAGTCATACTGAAGTTTGCTGATGACCCTAAAATGGGAGGAGCTGTTAACTCCTCGAAGGCAGAGAGGCCCTGCAGAGGGATATGACAAAGAAATCAGAGGACAATCACCAGCTGTATTAAGTATAACAAGGGCAAGTGTCAGATTCCACATCTGGAACAGGGCAACACTGGACCTATGCACAGACTGGGGAATGAGAGGGTGGAGAGCAGAAAGGGATCTAGGGGTCCTGGTCAACAAGTTGAATATGAGTCAGTGTGTCCTGGCAGGCAGGAGGGCCAACTGTGTCTTGGTGGACACCACACACAGAATCACCAGCTGGGCAAGGGAGGGGACTGTCCTGCTCTGCTCTGGAGCACTTTGGTGTTGGGTGCAGTTTTGGGTGCCACAACATAAGAAAGGTATCAAGCTATCAGAGAGCATCCAGAGGAGAGCAACACAGACTGCTGGATCTACATGTAAGACAATCCTCTAACAAATAGATAGTGTGTTTCAATTCTCATTTTTAGTCCCTGATTTCCCTCAAGAATCTTTTTAAACAGCTTTTTACAAAATCAGAATAGAACTATACCTTCACCCTGCAGCCCTAAGCTCAGCAAGCTTGCATATTCATCACTGGTCTCCAGTTTGATTTAAAGACCCCCATATAGTACAACACAACTTACTGTGGCTGATAGAGAAAAAGGTCAATGATGTTGTCTCTCCCTTTGGGATGATTAAAAAACACAAACAGAGACCAGTGGATGAGCCATGTTCTTTGCTGAAGAGACTGCAGTGGAGAGCTGACAGACTAAGAGAAAACATAACATTGGTTGAAGTCAAACACAACACAAAGTCTGCTTGAATACTAATGCATGGAAACCTGTAATTGTTCAAAATTTTGTTATTTTGCATCAGCTCTTTGTAACTGTCATCACTCACAGGGTAAGTTAGACTTCCAGCTTTTTTGTCATCTCAAAGATCAATCTACTGAAAGTTGTAAGCAAGATAAATTTTCCAAAATTATATTCCAAACCGTTTCCTGAAATTTGCGGGTTTTTTTAAATGGCAAGAGCAGAGATTTTAGCTCTCCAAGACCACCATGCTAACTTAATTCCCTTCTTAATTCTGAATTTTGTTGCTTGTATTCCCTCTTCAGTTGTGATCTGAATAACTACTTGACTTTTTCACCTTTTCTGTTTTACTTCCTTTCTAGATCTGTACAAGATTTTTTCGGCATAGACCCTGAGACAATGATGAAGCTCTATAATCACTTTCAGCCAAAAAAAAAAAAGAAATGTAATTACCTTTATTTAAACCTGCTGATAATTGACAAACAAGGGTTCAGCTTCAAGTACCTGTATTAGCTCCAAATTTCAACAGCACTTCAAACAGACTACAAAACAACCCACTGAGGATGAACTGATATGGCTAGTAATCCTCACTCCAAAGGGTAGGACAACAAACTGCTATGATTCTAGCCTAAAAAAAAATCTTGGGAGCTTAATGAACAAGTCAAATGGTCTATTGCAACCATACAGAATCATAAAGACAACAAAATTACAGAAGAAAATTTGTTAACACAAACTATCTGTCACATAAACAAAGAAACACTGGGGGACAGAAAAAGCCCCGTTTTTTCATGACTGTGGTTCATGAGAATATGAAAACTTTCACATCTCTGATAAGGCCAGTGAAGCAAAGAGGAAGACTGAGGTCCCTAATCTCATCAAGTTGCTCTGAATTAGCACTGCAGCCCCACTCCCCCTCAACTTCTTGGTACTCATCTGAACTCAGGAGAGTTTGGTCAAGAAAGTTGAACCAGCTGAACACTGTTTCCAAATACAAGCTGTCTTACATTTTCCCAAAAAGCACTGTTTTCATGAGATTGCATGGTTTATTTACATGCATTTTATTCTTTCCAGAAAATGAATAATACAAGTATCTAAAATTTAGGCAGCAATTTCACACAATGATACCTTGCATTTAAACAGATGCTTAAGATTTGTTTACTGGAAATATATTTAAAAATATAGATGAGAACCTAAGGTGTTAAGAGGCAAGCAATTTGAAAAAGAATGTTTCATTATTTCTTCATGAGCATCCTTTGACTCTAACACTGCCAATAACAAAGTATCAAGTGAGAAGTTGGTAACCTACTCCAAACAAGACTAGAAGTGATTTACAATAAAACTCGAGCACTAGCCTCTCTAACCTCTCACCCTGCTAAGACGTCCAAGATTTTACTTACGTTATTATCTATCGTCTCCTTTAGTCTTGTGAGATCTTCCATAGCTGCATCCCAATTCTGCATCAGGATTTCAGATGCCAATTTTCCCCAAAGAGAACTCAAAGCATTTCTGTCTGTTGCTGGAACCTATGTTCGACAACAGCAATAAAGTTAAACTCTTAGTATTTTGTTAAAAATTATTATTTACTTTTAAAATTACAAAGAGTATTTTCTGGCAGTATTTTTCATTTACAAGATATCAATTTTGCATAGTCCTAACTCTCCAAATAAAGTGGTGGTTTTTTTGTGGGGTGGCAGGGTTTTGTTTTTTTTCCTCAGAAAAACAATTTAGGCACAGAAAAAAAACCCCAGTTGTAAAATTTCCTAAGCAGAAACTAGGAAATCCTGTCAACAGGATTTTAAAGACAAAGATCCATGCTGCTGCAGTTTAGGAAAAAAAATGGCTGAGCACCAGAAGACACATTGATTCCAAATTTATTTTGGGTTTTCTTTTTTTGTTCTACCATACAAACATGCTTCTAAACAAGTAAAACAAGGTTATTACAAGGCAGGTTTCTAAAGAACTCATAATAGTAGGTAACCACCTTCAAAAAGCCAGCATTCCAAACTCTTCCTGCTAATGCCTTTTCCAGAAGTGCACTTGTTACAGAAATGTTCAGTGGAACTACAGTTTTGCAGCAGTGAACCTGTTTCCTGGGAGGGCAGTCCTAAGTCAAGCTCTGTTAGTTTTACACAGGAATGAGCTGCACTGTGTCATTCAAAATGTCAAATTCTGTTCTCAGACTGGTTACAATAGTTCTTTCACAGACTATGTTTCATCACACATGGCTTTTAAACAAATCCTCTCCTATTAGAATTAGTAACAGAAGTCTTATACTAAGCTATTATCAGCACAAAATCAGTACTTCATATTTTGAGGTTACTTGACATACAAGAACATAATGCTATGCCCAGAAAAAAGACAAGGAAGATAGGACAGTCACCCACGAACCTACATATGTAACTTTCATTTCCCCTCTCAGCACATAAAAGGAACCTGTAACACTGAAAGTCAGCTTTAGCATCAAAATTTACACTAATAATTCAGCTCATTGGTACTTTAAGCCCTATTCTTCTAGTTAAAGATACTTTTTCCAATTTTTTTTCTTTAATTACAGCGAATTACAGAAATTTTTGTGGTTTACTCTAGCAGTATTTCAGAGAGTTAAGGTTACTTCTAGATGGGAATAGAAACTAGCAAGGAAAAAGCATCAAGTTATGAACCACTCTGTGTTTTCAGCAATCACTGCACAAATCTCTGAGATACTGACTCACTAACTGTGTCTCTTCCAGGCAACCCAGGGGCCAGTTCAGTAGATACTGAGTTGAGAAGGTTAACGTGCACTGTGCTGGTTCCAAATCACTTAATTAGAGGTAGCTATTCACAATAACTGCTTTTAGGTACTGCAGCTGCTCCAGCTACATTATCTGGATTTTCAAGTAGTTACCTTAAATTTCCATTTGTTAGTAAAGCAGCACATTCACTGACCACCAACAATAAATTTACTGTGCTGAGATTCTTACAAGACATCAAATCTTTATTCTCAAAATTCACTCCTACCAGTAACAAATGCTATGAATTACAGCAAGATGAAAAGAGTTGCTTCAGAGACGATGGATCTGGTTCTACATTTATCATCTGAGCTGTCTACATTTCATAGGGAGATGACTTATACTCCTAAATCCATCACAGAATTCACGAGAGGACAGATGAGAGTTCAGATAAGAAGCTGGCAGTTCACCATTACCACCAATTACATTCAAACCACCTGCAAGCTTTTCACTGCTGTTCACTACATCTGTGCACAAAATCAAATATTCTCAAAAACAAGTATTCATATTTCATTGCATCCTGTAACTAAATGTTACAAGATACACAAATTTAAAGAACCATTCTGAGTTCTACTTGAAAATAACAGAATTGCTGAACAATAGTGATCATTATTAACCATTACTGTAAACTTTGGCATACAGTAATTGCCTCAAAAAGCTATAAAGTATTATATGTTAAGAATGAATATAGACATTTTGCTGGTTTCGGTATTTCATTGAAAATAACACCAAACAAACAAACGAAAAAAATAAACCCCAAACCAACAACCAATCAAAACTTACCAGAACCCTAAAGAAGTAGAGATATTCTGCAGCTCCTGAGTAGTTACCACACTCATATTGGAATTTTGCATACCTGTAGAGTGTATCTAGGTACTCCTGCCTAAACTGGAAAGGAATACAATAAAAGCTTTTATTCATTAGGAAAAAGAGACACACTGTCACAAACCAATTTTAACAGTAGATTTAATAGTAAGATTTGAAATTTGTAGCTTTTCAAAAGACATTGTACATAGGAAAAGACAATAGAAAACTACTATACTCTAATAGTATAATCCATGCCATGGAATGGAAGTCTATACCAACATTGGAAAAAGGTGAAATCTCACATTACAAAGTAAAACACACCTAAGTTACACAAGTGCAGCCAGCATTAAGTTCCAGCTTTTTTTTTGTTTGTTAAAAATTAAAAGCTCAAAGGCTTAAATATGTTAGTATTAGGAATTCTACCTGTTAGCTACATTGACAGGGGATAGGACAAAATGCTAGGCCATACTTGGTCAAAATGCTGCCAGCTGTGAGGAAGGTTGGGTGGACACACCTAGAACTGAATTCCAGCAGCTACAGCACTTACCCCATGCTTCTCAGCTAAATAGTCAAACAGCATCCGACCATCTCTACAATAAAGGGATAGAAAGCACTGCTTTTACAAAATAAATCCATAGCCACCATGCAACACTACACATTACAACACAATTTTAAAGGTGAAACATAAAAAATTCAGCATGAATTTAAAGTAACATTCTTCCACTTATTCAAAAGCAGCTGCAGAGTCATCTATTACTGTCATGTAGTTTCAAAAACCTTAAAATTATTCTAATTGTAAGTCATGAATGCCATCTGCAACAATAACTACAAGTTAAGAAAGAGTGGAAAGCTGTTTTAAATTTGATAGCATTCTCAGCTTTTTCAGAATGAAACTTAAATTCTGAATTAGAGCTCTTCCCACTCTCATGTTCCAATTTCAGAGTAGCCACCCTAGACAAAATTGATTTTAACACGAGATGGGAAAAAAATACCAAAGACTAAAGCAAGTAAAAGTAAGGAAGTAAAAGAAAGGAAGCTTATCCTACTGTCAGCACTGAGACAGAGTGGGTCACAACAATATCTCTACCACAGTGAATATGAGCAGAACACAGAACCATAAAAAATAATCATACTTGTAAGTTCCAAACATCTATGATGATGTGATCACATCTCTGAAGACTGTTTTTTATTTAACATTAATACTAAAAGAACAAGCTGTATTACCTAGATCAAAGAGAAGTTTAAGCCTCCAGGAGGCAAGCTGTAAATTCCCTGTGACAAAGACACTGTATACAAGGAGTATTTTCCCACTTACTCTGAAATCATCTGACTGCAAAGATGTGAATCTCTTTAATTAGAGGTTATGGTACAAGATTCTACAGGGAAATGGCAAATTGCCAAGTGAGCCAAGAATGACAATCCTCAGTCTTACCTCTGAAAGCAATCAAATAATCTCATGGATTTGTTCCAGTAAAACATACTTTAAGGATGAAGAATGCTGACTATAACTCTGTAATTTTAAAGTCAAGGGCCTCCAACTTGCTTAGAGAAGTGAAATGTTTTGGCTTATTCTTGAAAGAACTTCTACCTGCAAAAATCTCCTTTACACACTAGTTCCCAGAGCTGGATATTCCAAATAGTACCATCATGGATCAAAAGTAATGCTCTAAAGTCCCCACAATATGCAGCTATCTGAATTTGATACAGACTCAAAATCACCAGCAGAAATTCCCAAAAGAATCAAAACTTCTATTATTTACAGCACACTACTCAGGTGCAGACAGATTGCACCTATTTCAGCCCAATTCTACCCATTACTACCTAATCCCAATAATCTGGATTAGAACTACAGCTGAGCCAATAACCAAAACCAGAACTTCTGAGCTGTGAAGTTGCCAGATATTTTACAAACACAAGTCACATACCAGTTCTAAAACAAAACTTGCTGCAGGTGAGTAGAAAGGCTAATATTCTATAGCATTAGGCAATTTACATTCTATGCATTTATTGACTCTTGCTCCCAAACAAGGTATTTCCAATTTGAAGTACATTCTATTGACCAACTTCTGTGAATCAAAAGTCAAGTAACAGAGCACATTTCCCACAAAATGCCAGTATTTTAGTAACACTTTTCTAGGCCAATTATTATTAAAAAACTGGCTAAAGGTGAAGCAAGAAATGGACAAGACCTCTATATGTTCAATTAGATTTGAATAGTTGTAGAGGAAGACTTTTCTTTAAGACAGGCTCAACTGCCATAATAACTGGGACTTTCACTTTCAAAGGTATACCTCCAAAAGGAAGTGACTCCTGGCTTTGCATAATCACAAGTCATAAACAAATGCAATTTTTTTTATGTAATTATCCAACATGAACATCCATCCTGAAATCAGACTAAAAGGGAGCTTACTTAGTTAACAATGTTTTTACCGAAGCAGCTTAGGTACATTCTGGTTGTATCAGGGTAGAAAATAAACTCCTCCTGACAAGCTGCAAAGCTGACAGATTTCATGATTCCAACTGACATCTTGTTTTGTGTGTGCATTGAGACATAATACACTGCGCCTCGTCATTTCTGCACTGACCAAGATCTAAATTAATCTGTAACAGATTCTGAAAACAATGCCAAGAGTGGAAAAAGAGCAGAGGCAAGAAAAAAAATATTATAATGTGTATTTCAAACAGAGTAAATTCTAATCAAGCTCCTGTCCCTTGAGGGACCCATATTCTTTGGGATTCCAAACAAAGGTATATTCAGAGAGAAGATTTCTGCAGACTAGAAAGAAGAGTTTGTACATTAAATACTTCTCTAAGAAATTCCAGAAGTAATGGTCCAGGCCTTCCATACCAGTGGATGCATAAAGCTTACCAACAATAAACCCAAATACAGGCTTCACCTTCAAATTCAAGTTAAGCCATAGGTTCTCTCTCTGATACAGTATGGCCTGTCTAAAATTTTAGGGCAGGTAAGGCTGAAGAAGGGATCCAGTTTGTCAGACACATTTACAATAGCAGCAACAATGATTCCTATGTAAAGGAAACAAGGAGTAATTTATGCCAAACTAATATCTGCCCACCTCTCTGCTGAAGGCACAGCTACTCTTTAGTGACTATAGCTGAACTCTTTCCTACAGAGCCCAATTCAAGCTTAACCATGGTGAAACTCTGGTAAGACCTTAGATACAATGTGCAGACAAACTCATTCTACTTAAATTACTCCCCCAAGAAAATTTAAAAGAAACTGGATGCATGTTAAAAAGACCATTATGAGCACTCCCTTACACCAAGAAGTTGGAACAGTTTGGTGGTGGAGCAAGTAAGCAGGAAAAGGACAGAACACCCTAAAGAAATATGTGCTCTGAGGCTGAAGGGATGCTCATCCACCAGGCCTCCCAGACTAATACAATACTCCATAATCTTTTCTGGAAGGCAGAAAAGAAAATATCAACTGTTTCAGCCGGTATTTTCCCTCAAAAAACCCTAAACACAATCAAAGCCAAACAAAAAAGTGCCTGTGATTGGACTGCACTGGATGATGACTGTCACTTGTACCAAGTTGATTCACAAACATTAAAAAACAATAGATGCCTTTTGCACTACAAGGAAAAGCACTGAGAACAGCAAGCTGTGTCCAGCAATTTCAGCTACCTGACCACAAGCACTACTTAAATACTGTATGAAAATAAGTATGTCTCTCTTGCAGATACTACACAGAAAGCATTCCTAGCAGCAGCACTTGGGAGGTACCAACAAGCCATCCTGACAAATGTTAGAAATTACCTAGTGGACTGCATTTGCCTCGTAGTCTCTGGATCCTCAAACATCTTGACAATAGGTTCTGTTTCAGCTTGAAGCTGCTTCAGCTGTGCAACAACAGTTGTTCTTTTCTCTCGCAAAGCTGAACACACAAACAAAAAGACTTTAATATAATGCTTTAAGATTTTCATGAACCAACCTGTAATTACATGGTGCTGACACTTGAACACATCTTCACAATTCCTACCTCACCTGTCCTCTCAGTCAAGTCTCAAACCCAGCTGTGTGTAACAATTCTGTAACTTAGTAAAAACTTGTAACATTTGGTTCTTTTCCTCCTGTATGGAGGCCACCAGAGGAGGTGCAGCTGGAGCAGAGTCTGTATTAGACAAGGTATCTTCAGGCTTCCAGTAAGGGAGAAACAACCTTTAACTAAGTTCACTTATTCCAAATAAACTTGCAAAAAAAGTAAACAGTCCAATGATACCACGAAGATTGATTTTCTTCTGACTGATCATCAGGTTCTGAAAGAACATTTAGAGCATACTCAACTAAAAATTGACAGGAAAAATTTCAAGCAGCTCAACCTGCAAAATTACAATTCTGAACACTCTGTGCTGAATGGAAACATTAAGCCCTTTATGAAAAATTGTTAGGAAATTCAACTAGGAGTTTTATGGTGATTATTTTACACAGACCCCACATTCCTCACCAAGTGCTAGCAATGCAATAAAATGAAGACTTAATCAAAATTCAGAAAAGTGTATATGTTTAAAAAAACAAAAGGAAAAATCACCCTGACATTGGCTATGTGACCCAAGAAACACATGGGATCAGAGAAGCCAAGTCTAAACCCCAGGAGATAAAGGCAGGAAACTGTGAAAGTGAACCACACACCACAACACTCAATTCCACGGTGAACAGAGTTGACATCTCTTTCATGATTTGACTACAGAGGTATTTGAACAGGACATCCAAGGTGGCTAACACCATAAAGGTGACCCAACCTAAATATAAGAACAACTTGCCTGACAGGAAATGTTCCAATAAGGAGAAATTATCTCCACCTTCAGTTGACTCTTGAGATTATAAAAGAGGAAGAGGAGACAGATGAAAGAAAAAAGATTCAGTTGACTTACTAAGAATACGAAAATGTTTTCCTGCGACATCTCCTGGGTGTGTAATTGTAAGTTGATCTCATGGAAGACAAGACAAAAGCAACTATAAATTGTGCAGGGACATTTCTAATTATAACTGTGGAAGTGAACTTAGTTTTGAGTACTTTAAACAGTGGAGTCTTAAAAAAGGATAGTGTAAACATCTAATGACACCAGTGATTCCACAAGTAAGAACCACCTGTCCATGCACACATTCTGATAAGTGCTGATACAAGAAGGTGACACACACCAGAGAGATCTCAGAAGTTAAGGCCTTTGCATAGAAAGCTGTGCAAGCAAGCACCCTGAACAATGGACTGTGTGAAAGACTCTGCTTATGTTAATTGAATAAAAGCCACAGATCAAACTACGTTGTCCTGAACAAAAAAAAAACCAAAACACACTAACCAAAACTTGCCAAACTAATGATGTAAAAGCTTAAAGAGATGTAGTGTTTTCTAACTCTTTTCAAACAAGTGTGGAAATTGCTGGTCTTTAATGAAGGCAGAGCTCTCCAAGGGAGCAAATTCATTCAACTTTCTGGCAGCTGTGACCTTATGAAGTTATACTCTAAGGCAATCTGCTCAAGTAACTGGCTGTAATCAGAACTCTGAAGACATGTGGAGTATTTACTTGGTGGAAGTCTGCTTGAATTGCTATTTCTCATGTTGTTCACTTCTTTAGTATTTTACTCCTTAATTACTACTAATAACAGTAATATTCAGCAGTTTAAAAAGGCTAAGGCAGGGAAAGAAACAGGAACACCTAATCAGCTTTGAGATTTTTTTCATAGCCTTGATGCAGCCTGACTTTTTTAGTCAGTAGAACTGCTAAGTAACCTAAAGGTGAAGCTATCATTACAACTGTTTCTTAGATTACACAAGTGAAACCCTCTGGTTCTCATCACATGTTACAAGTCCCATGTGTCACAGCACACATGCCCATAACAACACCTAATGGTGGCACAGACTTGGTGAACACATTGAATGTCCACAAGCCTTTCAGCTCTCCTCTTCCAAAGAGGGGAGTGGCCATCCCTGCAGCTTCAAGAGCCTGAAAAGAGCAAGACCCAGAGCAAGAATGCAACAGCACCCAAGGCTCTTCCTCCTAAGATGCAGGCAAAATAGATTGTAGTCCCAACAGCTAAGAAAAAGGTGAGGAATTGCCCACCATGAAAAAAAATGGAGAAATAGGAAGCCAGTGGATACTGAAAGACTAGGTCAGAAACAAACAAACAAACAAAACAAAACACCTAACCCATAAAAAAAGAACTGGGAAAAAAAAACCCTTAAAATGAAAATGCCCATGAAGGATGGAAATTAGACAAAGCTAGGTAATCTAATTTTCTCCTCACTCCCAAATGCTCCTCGAGATGGTAGAAATTTAAGTAGTAAACAGAGAAGTTATCAAAATCATGGATAAGACAGTAAGAGAACACATTCATTATAAATTTATTTTCTTCTAGAGAATTATAGTGACAAAACTGAGAAAAACACACATTTTCAAAAAAAACCCCTTTCTCTCTCCAAAGTCTAAAATCAGCCACAGACAGATCAATGGAATCATTCACAATGCAACTCTAGTCTTAACATACTGGATGCTTTAAAGAAAAAGTCACCAAATAACACCAAATCATTGTGCAAGTGTTTAATTCGACAGATGAAAAGCTACTGCAACTCAATTAGGCTACATCTTTAAAGTGCTTGAAATTACCAAATCAGCACTGAAATACTTCAGAGGTTGCTCAAAGGTTAAGTTCCTGACAGACCAACAATCCCAAACTCCCCAGGATTAGGGCATTCTATTTGTCTCAGTATTACACATCCTTTTGGTAATGCTGAAGTAAAACAGTACTCTAGTGTTTGGATGCAACAAGGAATTACCATTAGTTTTTTATTATTTTACACAGAAAGGCTGCAAAACAAGCTCATTTACATCTAAATGAGCAGCTTACCATGAGGAATTTCATCGGAATAAAGATTTTTGTACACATCCATAGCAAAATCCACCATGTTGGTATCACTAAGGAGATCCAGTTTTCCTTGGAGCAGCTCTTTTTCATTGTATATCTGAAACAGGAATTATTAACAGATCCATTTGAATAGTGTTGAAGAGTTTCAATTTCGTATTACTTTTATGGCACAGTTTATGGACTTCTGGACAACTGAATTGTTTTAAATATCAAATTTCACAGCACTATCATTAAGAGTATTTATAAAGGCTCTTTGCATTTTCAGTCTTGACAAAATACCAAATATCTCCTGCTATCTATGAATGCAGACACTTCAAAAGCTAAACAGGAGTCAAGTAACATTAGTTTCCCAACAAGAACAGTAATTCCTATTGCAAAATTACATACACATTTAAAAAAACAACAAAACCTTAATCATACTTTTCTTTCAAATTACTGAATACTTTCCACAAAATCAAATGCTGAAATGAGCAAGGACTAGTTAAATTACTTAAAAGTGGATTTCAGAAGAGATGTACAAGATTAAGCTTGCAATTTATCTAAAGTGCAGATTAATCTAAACTATGCTAGGTCTATAGCATAAGAACAAATTTAGAGTAGCTATGTAATTGGATGCTGTACTTCTAAACTTTTCAAATTGTTTTTTAGAGTTCATACTCCATAGTTTAGCAGTGAGTTACAAACTGCTGTTAGGTGTTGAAGATGTAGGTGAGGGCCAGATCCAGTACATTCCTCAAAAATACATTTGCACATGAGTCATATTACAACTCACCACACCACATTTGTGGACATCTCAGATATAGAATCTGCATAAGTTTAACTCAACTCTGAACATTGTGTTGCTCAAAATTAACACTACAAAATTAACTGCTTAATTAACTTCCTGACATAAAAAAGCTAATGTAAAAATGCCCCCAAGATGACAGGCATTAGGCAAACTCCACATGTTAGGCATGACAGCTGGTTAGGTCAAGTTGTCTCAAGGAATACATGGCTCATCAGTTCCTTTCTGAAGGCCAAAATAAGACCTGCTTTACATGCCAGGCTTACATAGCTTTACATGTCTTGCTTCCATTTTAAAATAGTTTAGACTGATAAGAGTTTAGTCTAAAGTATCTGAAGCACTTGTCTGAGGTATCTCCAGCATTACTACGTTCTTCATAGCAATATAACTTAAAAATATAGAGAAGAAGACCAAGCAGAGATAATTCCAGAAGGGACTTATATTTGTTTTCTAATACAAATTCGTGATGACACGGGTTTCAGATTAGAATTAACTAGTATCACTGGCGTAACCCCACAGAGCGCCCTGAGCTCCGGCTGCGGGACGGCCCGAGCACCGGGAGCCGCGGGGCTATCGAGGGTGTCCCACGCTGCGGGACTGCGAACTGCGGCTGCAAGGGAGGGCTTTAACTTCTCTTTTCTCCGAATATATGTGAGGGAAAGCCACTACACCAAATCCGAGTAAGGAGAAAGAGCAGGAATTCTGTGCTGCCTCACAAGCGAGGGGCCGAGCAGCTGCGCGGCGTGATCAAGGAGCGGCTCCCTCAGGCCTCCTCTGGGCTCTGCTCCCGTCCCTCCCCGGGTAGCCCCACACGCTTCGCCCCTGGACTCAGGCGGCACCCTCAGCCTCCCTACAGAGGCTCCGAACCCCCCACGGGCCGCACCCGGCCCGCGCGGCACCCAGGCCCACGGGAGGAAGTCCCGGCCGCGGCGCACCCAGGCCCACGGAAGCACCGGCAGCTGGCAGCAGGGCCTGCCGCTTTCCTGTTCCCTCAGCCGGCTTTCCCACCCTTAGGAGAGAGGAGAGACACGCACCTCCTTGACGGAGAGGAATTCCAGCAGCGGGAAGACCAAGTGCCGGTCCAAGAAGTGAGCGATCCTGGTGGTCAGGTCGTACTCCGCCATCTTGGCGCCGGGAGAGAGGGA